>CM038678.1:103026114-103372781 GCA_021605205.1 Aegilops longissima | reverse complement strand
AACGAGGATTTCATCGTGCCTGAGGCACCTCTCGAGCAGGAGCTCTTCAAGCGCCAGCTAATAGCTACTGCAAGAAGCCTGAAGAAGAAGAAGAAGCAGCAGCTTCAAGCTGATCAAGACCTACTCATTGACAGATGGACTGATGTCCTGGCAGCCGAAGAATATGGCCTCAAGCGTCCAGCCAAGAGTTACCCGAAGCGCAGACTGCTACCTCAGTTCGATGAGGAGGCGCCGGAGCCCATACCTCTCTCGCGCAATGCGGAACGACCACCACGTGGTCGGGACAGTGCGGTGGACCGACCACCCCGCGGTCGGGATAAAACGGCAACTCAAGCCGAACAGCAGCCCGCCCCACCACCTCGTAAAAACAGAGACAAAACAGCTCGAGACTATACATACGACCTTCGGCAGGACCTGGACAGTAGAGCAGGACATACCAGATCAATCTAAGGATCACGAGGACGCTTTTCGACTCGCAACGACGGCTACCTATTTGGACGTGACTGTAACGCCCTCGATGCGGCTATATCTCCCACGTGTCGAAGCACGACTTAGAGGCATAACCGCATTGAAAGCAATGTCGCAAGTGAGGTAATCTTCACACAACCCATGTAATACATAAGGGAAAGAGATACATAGTTGGCTTACAATCGCCACTTCACACAATACATGAGTAAAACATTACATCATACAGATACAATCAAGGTCCGACTACGGAACCAAAATAAAAGAAGACTACCCCAAATGCTACACAGATCCCCGATCGTCCCAACTGGCTCCACTACTTGATCAGCTGAAACGAAACAACACAAAGAACAAGATCTTCATCGAGCTCCTCCTTGAGCTCAGTGCATCACCTGCACGGTTTCATCGGCACCGCAAACTGGTTTTGAAGTATCTGTGAGTCACGGGGACTCAGCAATCTCACACCCGCGAGATCAAGACTATTTAAGCTTAAAGGTAGGACAGTGTTGTGAGGTGGAGCTGCAGCAGTTTACTAGCATATATGGTGGCTAACATACGCAAATGAGAGCGAGAAGAGGAGGCAAAGCACGGTCGAACAACTATGATCAAGAAGTGATCCTGAACTCCTACTTACGCCGACATAACCCGAAACCGTGTTCTCCTCTCGATCAACCCCAAAAGAGACACTCACGGTTACGCACCACGGTTGGTGTATTTTAATTAAGATCAACTTCGGTTTTCTACAACCGACATTAACAAATTCCCATCCGCCACATAACCGCGGGCACGGCTTTGAAAGTTCAAAACCCTGCAGGGTGTCCCAACTTAGCCCATGATAAGCTCTCGCGATCAACGAAGAATATACCTTCTCCCGGAAGACCCGATCAGTCTCGGAATCCGGCCACAAGACATCTCGACAAGAATAAAACAAGTCCAGCAAAGCCGCCGGATGTGCCGACAAATCTGATAGGAGCTGCACATATCTCGGTCTCGGGGCACACCGGATTGTCCAAACTTCCGGTAGGCCAACCCAGAGTTGCCCTGGTAGCACCGGCGGTTGACAGTTTGGACCAACACTCACGACGAGCACCGCCCGGGGGTAATAAGATGACCCTTGGGCTCCGAAACCCAAGGGAAAAAAGGCATAGGTGAGGCAAATGGTAAAACCAATGTTGGGCCTTGCCGAAAAGTCTTATTCAAAGCGAACTGTCAAGGGGTCCCATAAATCACCCGACCGCGTTAGGGACGCAAAAATCCGGGAACATAACACCGATATGACGGAAACTAGGCGGCAAGAGTGGAACAAAACACTGGGCATAAGGCCGAGCCTTCCACCCTTTACCAAGTATATAGATGCATTAATAATATAAGATATATTGTGATATCCCAACAAGTAAACATGTTCCAACAAGGAACAACATCTCCATGTTCCAACAAGGAACAAACTTCATCTTCACCTGCAACTAACAACGCTATAAGAGGGCTGAGCAAAGCGGTAACATAGCCAAACAACGGTTTGCTAGGAAAGGATGGTTAGAGGTTTGACATGGCAATATGGGAGGCATGATAAGCAAGTGGTAGGCATCGAGCATAGGCATAGCAAAAGAGCGAGCAACTAGCAAGCAAAGATAGTAGTGATTTCGAGGGTATAGTCATCTTGCCTGAAATCCCGCAAGGAAGAAGAACGAATCCATGAAGAAGACAAACGGACGAAGTCGAATGAATCCTCACAACTCCGGAACGGAACCGAAGCTAACGAGAGAAGCAAACCGGAAAGAAGCAAACAACATAGTAAACACACAATCATAAACATGGCATGATGCACAAACAAATATGATGCATGTCCGGTTTAAATGAGGCATGGCATGGCAATATGCACAAACAACACTACAAGTTAAGTGGAGCTCAATATGCAACGAGTTGCATATTGACGAACACCACAACACTTATTTAGTTCTCTCCCGATTAGGTACTCAACAATATTAAATGTTGTTAAACATGGCAAGAGGTGAAGCAATAAGAAACTACCTATCTAGGCAAGTTTAAATGAGGCCGAAACAACGAACAACAATTCGAAAATCCCCATATGCAAATTATGGATTAGGAACAGATCTGACCTAAAGCATATTTTAGAGTTGTTAAACATGCAAAGTAAAGCTACCATGTTAAACTAGGCATTTTTCTACCCCATTTACATATATAATTTATTTAAAATGGAGCTACGGTTATTTAGTTATGAAATAAATCATTTTAGCATGGCATTTAAGCAAATTAATGCAAACAACAACTTTAAACATTTAAATGTTGTTATCATGATGCGGATGACATGTGCAAGTTTTATGCAATATTATGAAAACGTTAACATGAGCATTAAGAAGCATTGTGTCACCGTGGTGGAAGAAAGGGGTGCCACGGCAACGAATCCGAAAATGGTGCCACGGCAACATATCGGTTCCGATAGCTCACGGAGAAACCGGTGAAAAAGAAGTGGGCGGAAGCGAGGCATGCGAGGATGGTGGGGTGCTCCCGATTACCGGGTTCCCACGGAACGGTGGCATGGCAAAAGAGGGGCATCGCAAGGATGATTCGAACACGGTCGGTCATCACGGGTTATACCTTCGGATCGTGCAATCGGACGGGTCGAGTTGTCGAGGGAAGTAGATGGAAGTAGACGTTTCGCGATGATCGCCGAGGAAGTAGTGGTACACGGCGACGGTAGAGGAAGTAGTGTTTCACGCTCGTTTTGAAGAGGTACTTGACGGGTCCGAATTCCTTCGGGTTGTCGTGGTACTTGCGGTCTCGCGATGGTAGTCGTTACGGCGTAGGGAAGTAGACGTTCTTGTTCGATGGTTGTGGTACATCTCGTCATCGAAGTAGTGGTACACACGAAGGTAGTCGAACTTGACGGTTCCGCTACACAGGTCTTCGGCGACGGTAGTTGTACACGTTTTTCGAGATGTTCAAGAGGACTTGGCGCATCCGATGTCTCCGGGTCGACGGTAGTGGTACACGTGTCATCGGGTACTTGTCGCTTTCGGTCTTGGCGATTCGGGTTTCCGTAGGGGTACTTGTCGCATCATCGTGGGCGTAGTCATTCGGGCTTCCGTGCGGACTTGGCGCTCCATGTACTTGGCGCCCGGTGTAGTAGTCGTTCTCGGATCGGGTCCTCGTGCACTTGACAACTCCGGCAGAGGAACTTGGCGCGCCGTGTCTTCACCTTGCGAGCGAGTTCGAGGCGAACATGGTGAGGAGGCAGAGGCGGCACCGAACGCGACCGCTGGATGGCGAGGTGGTCGCGGGGTTCCGGACGGCGCGGAGAAGGCAGGGCCTCGGGGCTCTGGGCTGAAGGAGCTCGGCGAGGCTCGGCCATCCATGCGGCGGCGGCTCGGGAGCACGGGAAAGGAGCTGTGCCGAGAGGCGCTTTCGGTTAGGGGGCCGACGCCGAGGACGAGGCGGAGAAAGGAGCTTGGGGAGGCGACACCATGGAGGAGAGAGACCAGCGGGGTGCGAGGGAACGGGCGGGCGGCTGGATCCGGCGGAGGTGCTTGAGCAGGGCGCCTGCGGAGGAGGGAAGGAGCAGACCGCTCCTCTCTCCTCTCTCAAGGGAGGCGACACAAGCGAGGAGAGGGAGAGATCGAGAGGGAGTGGCGGCGGTGTGGGGGACGAGAGGGAGAGAGCGAGGAATGGGGCGACGAGGGGATCGAGCAGGGAGGAAGGAGGCGACGAGGGGATCGGGCAGAGCTCTCCCTCGGCTAGGGTTAGGAAGGGGCCGGCTTGGGCCTTGGGCCGGGAGGCTAGGCCGGCCTGGAGGGAGGCGCGGCTGGGCCTGGCTCCTCTCTCCACTAATAAAAGAAAAGAGAAAAGAAAAAAAAACGAAGATTAAGAAAGAAAAGAAAGAGAGGTTAGGGGAAGAAGTTGGACACACGGATAATTTTCCCGGGCTCACAAAAATGTGAGGAATTTAACAAAAATGATCCAAGGATTTTTGGTGGAACTCCGGAAAACGATAGAATAAAATTGGCAAGGTTTTGAGGTCAACTCGGAGCAGAAAAGGCATGGGATTTTTGCAAGTGTGTTATGGTGAATTCCAATTAATGGAATATTTTTAATATAGCTCCCTAATATTGGGAGGATATGTTATAAAGAGAAGTCACCATGTGAATATCCCTCGATTTAAATGGATCGAAAAAATCCATACAATTTATTTAGAAGAGTTGCAAAAATAATTAATGAATGATGGCATGATGACATGATGCAATGCAAAAACAAAACAAACCACACGACAAAACACGGAAACCCTGGAAGGCAACTGAAGCTCCGGTCTTGGGGCGTCACAACACTCCACCACTACGAGAGGATCTCGTCCCGAGATCTAGGATGGCACCGGAGAAAAGCGGAAGAGGAAGAGGTAAAACAAAGTTGCTTCTCCGACAAACGAGTGAAACCAAAGAACCTTGAGAGGTTGAACAAAATGAAAGAAAGAAAACAACGAAGATGAAGGAAGTTGAAAAACACTCTGTTAGAAAAGAGGAACAAGGGATACGACGAAAACCAAGAGGTTTAGTGATAAAATAGATATTGAAACCACTCCGGTTAAAACTAGATAGACTAGGAATAAGATTGATAAAATTTGGGCAGCACTCCGACTAAAATAAGAAGGAGAACTTGATAAGATGAAAAGAGCTTGAAGAGAAGACATCACACTCCGGTTAAAAACGATAAACAAGGAAAAGGACATGATCTTTACAAAACGAGGTGAAATTCTGCCACCAACGGAAACAAACGATTGGATTGATATCAACAAGGAGACGAGAAACTTGTTTCGCCGGGAGGACAAATGAAGAACTTGGGTCATTTATAAGCACCATAAATAGCAACAATCCTTAGGGAAAGCTTTAGGTGAAATATAGCCCAAGATAACTCCAATGAAGAGATTGATGGATTTAAAATACCTCATTCTTGACAACATGTGAATCATGAAACACGAACTCAAATTGTCGAGAATGACATAACACCATCTCAAGAGATAAGGTAGAAAGAATTGCACTTCGAAAAGAAGAAGAATACTTGAACTCCTCAAAACAAAACATGTGTTGAACACCATGCTTATTTTAGAGTATAGCTTGACGGATCATAACTCCGAGAGAAATCTTGATGAACAATTGAAGAATGAAAAGAATCCTTGACGAACCACCATGAAGAACCACCATGAAGAACTCCGGTAAACAAAAGGATGATAAAAGAAAGAGAAGTTGCCAATACAAGGTGAAGCCTTGCAGTGTTACGATGAAGCTTTGAAATGATATAGCCGAGAAAACTTGGAACTCCGGAAAATGATGAACAAATGAAATCAAGAATTTTGATGAACCTCCGGAATAAGGAATTGAATTTACTCGATGGAACAAGAATAAGAATTACATTATGCTGATCCTTCACCAATTAAATTGATGACAAGCAATGGATTTGGCATACTACTTATTCCCGTAGAAAAGATTAAGATAGATATGGCGCAAACTTGGGAAGGTCTTGATGGAACCACCGGTGGGATTGGAAAGAACGAATGAGTCTATATGATAACGAAGGAAGAGAACTCTTGAACAAACCACCATAATAATTGAGAATGAACGTAGCAAAGGCACAATTCACCGGGAAGAATTGTAAAACGAATAAAGATGCTTGACAAAATTTAGATACATTAGAACGAAGGGATCATGAACTGATTGGAGGATATTTCGACGATGCACCGGTGAGATTTGGAAAACAAGAGTTGAACGCTTGAATGAATAATTCTGAGATGATGGGCTCCAAAGAATCAAACTGAAAAGACTTCTGAAATGCTCCGGGTGGGTGAAAAGAATTCTCACAATCAAAACAATTATGAGAGGATGGCATCAAGCTATAACCATGAATCTTGAAGAGAATGGAGCAAGATTAAAGAGAAACTCATCTTCGGTCTTCAAAATTCGAGAATGACGACGAGAAACACCACCATGAATTATTGAAGCACTCCGGAATGAAAATTAGAAAGGTTGAACCAACGATGAAAATAATGTGAAAGATCTTGGAGAAAACCAAGACTGATGATAATTCATTCTTACGTCAAACTTTGCAATGAATTTGGGAATAGCTCTTGAAAATTAGAAGAGTCAGGTAAGATCCTGGGAAAAGACCTGTGGGTTAGGGCCCACTCAAAAGAACCACCGTTGAACAATTGCTTGAAAAGAGAGATTGCACCGGTTGAATTAAATGGCTTGAATGAGATAACAATCTCGAAATAACTTGAACGGATTAAGAATGGAAACACGAATCTTCTGAGATAACTTCACCACTCCGGAACAAATGAATAGCGAGAGGTGAATGATTAAGAGATACACCGACATGAGAAAGCATTTGAAACGATGAAAAGAATACGATCAACATTGAAAACTTGACTTAAATCCACCGGAGAAGAAAATTAGAATGGAACAATGATAAGGTTGAAGCTTCCTTAGCGTCTTCATGAGAAATCACCGGATAAAACATTAAAGGAAAAGAATGAAGAAACTTCACTCAATAAAATTGATACTTGATTAAGAAATCTGAGTCCCAAGAAAAGGGGTGGGGGCGGAAAACAAAGGCAACTTAGGTCGGATGAAACGAACACCGTTGAGAAAAAGCTTAGAATTGATCTTGCGAATGTTGGAATGATCGGATCCACTTGAAGAGAAGCACGCCGGTTGGAAAAGAATTAACATGACAAGCTCAGTGATCAAGAAGGATTAGTATTCACATAGCAATATGAGAACACCAATTAGGAAAGGTATGGAATCAACACTTGACTTCGAAGCAACTCGAATACCACAAAACAAAACAAAAACAAAGGATTTGGCTTGCAGAGTAAGCCAGAAACAAACATATGATAGAACCCATATCGTATCATGTGTGTGTTGGAAAGATATCCTACGAGATACTTGAATTCCCACCTATAAACTCCCGAAACTTTCTGGTTATGCAATCTGTGTTGGGGATACAGGGACACAAAATATATCACCCAAACTAACAATACCTAGATCCAAATTGTATCCATCCGTCAACACATAACCAAGAAATCCTCGAAATCGTGTACCTCGACCTTCAAAAACATCCGTTATACGAAGTCATGGCAATACTCCCTTTCGCCACAATCTCGGGCTATCAGGTTATCTCACCAACAACTGCACAAAAGAGATTTCGATGTCGGTAAAACTCGTATTCCAGAATCGCAACGATAAAATTGTGACGACAACACCTCGGAGCTCAACTCCCGGGACACCGCCACAACCCCTAAATGTCGGGAGGCACCAAGAACAATGTTCTCGCCACAAAACCATCGAACGATTCCAAGATACCCACGTGATCCTAAAAAATTTTTAGTGAAATTTGAGGAGAGAAAAGTCAAAACTCTACGTCAGATACCTCACCAGAGCGACGAAGGGACCGAGGAGTAAAAAGAATACTCTCCGATATATATAATCCTAAGACTCAAAACATTTTCCGTTCTAGACTCAACAACGCCAAAAACAATCAAGTAGGGGCTCCTAAGTCGGGAAGGCTCGATTACCAACTTGTAGCGCCTCGATGCGGCTATATCTCCCACGTGTCGGGCACGACTTAGAGGCATAACCGCATTGAAAGCAATGTCGCAAGTGAGGTAATCTTCACACAACCCATGTAATACATAAGGAAAGAGATACATAGTTGGCTTACAATCGCCACTTCACACAATACATGAGTAAAACATTACATCATACAGATACAATCAAGGTCCGACTACGGAACCAAAATAAAAGAAGACTACCCCAAATGCTACACAGATCCCCGATCGTCCCAACTGGCTCCACTCTTGATCAGCTGAAACGAAACAACACAAAGAACAAGATCTTCATCGAGCTCCTCCTTGAGCTCAGGTGCATCACCTGCACGGTTTCATCGGCACCGCAAACTGGTTTTGGAAGTATCTGTGAGTCACGGGGACTCAGCAATCTCACACCCGCGAGATCAAGACTATTTAAGCTTAAAGGTAGGACAGTGTTGTGAGGTGGAGCTGCAGCAAGCGACTAGCATATATGGTGGCTAACATACGCAAATGAGAGTGAGAAGAGGAGGCAAAGCACGGTCGAACAACTATGATCAAGAAGTGATCCTGAACTCCTACTTACGTCAGACATAACCCAGAAACCGTGTTCTCCTCTCGATCAACCCCGAAAAGAGACACTCACGGTTACGCACACGGTTGGTGTATTTTAATTAAGATCAACTTCGGGTTTTCTACAACCGGACATTAACAAATTCCCATCTGCCACATAACTGCGGGCACGGCTTTCGAAAGTTCAAAACCCTGCAGGGGTGTCCCAACTTAGCCCATGATAAGCTCTCGCGATCAACGAAGGAATATACCTTCTCCCCGGGAAGACCCGATCAGTCTCGGAATCCCGGCTACAAGACATCTCGACAGTAATAAAACAAGTCCAGCAAAGCCGCCCGGATGTGCCGACAAATCCTGATAGGAGCTGCACATATCTCGGTCTCAGGGCACACCGGATTGTCCAAACTTCCGGTAGGCCAACCCAGAGTTGCCCCTGGTGGCCACCGGCGGTTGACAGTTTGGACCAACACTCACGACGAGCACTGGCCGGGGTAAAATAAGATGACCCTTGGGCTCCGGAAACCCAAGGGAAAAAAGGCATAGGTGAGGCAAATGGTAAAACCAATGTTGGGCCTTGCTGGAAAAGTCTTATTCAAAGCGAACTGTCAAGGGGGTCCCATAAATCACCCGACCGCGTTAGGGACGCAAAAATCCGGGAACATAACACCGATATGACGGAAACTAGGGCGGCAAGAGTGGAACAAAACACCAGGCATAAGGCCGAGCCTTCCACCCTTTACCAAGTATATAGATGCATTAATAATATAAGATATATTGTGATATCCCAACAAGTAAACATGTTCCAACAAGGAACAACATCTCCATGTTCCAACAAGGAACAAACTTCATCTTCACCTGCAACTAACAACGCTATAAGAGGGGCTGAGCAAAGCGGTAACATAGCCAAACAACGGTTTGCTAGGAAAGGATGGTTAGAGGTTTGACATGGCAATATGGGAGGCATGATAAGCAAGTGGTAGGCATCGTAGCATAGGCATAGCAAAAGAGCGAGCAACTAGCAAGCAAAGATAGTAGTGATTTCGAGGGTATAGTCATCTTGCCTGAAATCCCGCAAGGAAGAAGAACGAATCCATGAAGAAGACAAACGGACGAAGTCGAATGAATCCTCACAACTCCGGAACGGAACCGAAGCTAACGAGAGAAGCAAACCGGAAAGAAGCAAACAACATAGTAAACACACAATCATAAACATGGCATGATGCACAAACAAATATGATGCATGTCCGGTTTAAATGAGGCATGGCATGGCAATATGCACAAACAACACTACAAGTTAAGTGGAGCTCAATATGCAACGAGTTGCATATTGACGGAACACCACAACACTTATTTAGTTCTCTCCCGATTAGGTACTCAACAATATTAAATGTTGTTAAACATGGCAAGAGGTGAAGCAATAAGAAACTACCTATCTAGGCAAGTTTAAATGAGGCCGGAAACAACGAACAACAATTCCGGAAAATCCCCATATGCAAATTATGGATTAGGAACAGATCTGACCTAAAGCATATTTTAGAGTTGTTAAACATGCAAAGTAAAGCTACCATGTTAAACTAGGCATTTTTCTACCCCATTTACATATATAATTTATTTAAAATGGAGCTACGGTTATTTAGTTATGAAATAAATCATTTTAGCATGGCATTTAAGCAAATTAATGCAAACAACAACTTTAAACATTTAAATGTTGTTATCATGATGCGGATGACATGTGCAAGTTTTATGCAATATTATGAAAACGTTAA
Source organism: Aegilops longissima (assembly GCA_021605205.1). Classification (NCBI taxonomy): domain Eukaryota; kingdom Viridiplantae; phylum Streptophyta; class Magnoliopsida; order Poales; family Poaceae; genus Aegilops; species Aegilops longissima. Next base: position 103,362,386 of record CM038678.1, on the reverse strand, counting down.
CATGAGCATTAAGAAGCATTGTGTCACCGTGGTGGAAGAAAGGGGTGCCACGGCAACGAATCCGAAAATGGTGCCACGGCAACATATCGGTTCCGATAGCTCACGGAGAAACCGGTGAAAAAGAAGTGGGCGGAAGCGAGGCATGCGAGGATGGTGGGGTGCTCCCGATTACCGGGTTCCCACGGAACGGTGGCATGGCAAAAGAGGGGCATCGCAAGGATGATTCGAACACGGTCGGTCATCACGGGTTATACCTTCGGATCGTGCAATCGGGACGGGTCGAGTTGTCGAGGGAAGTAGATGGAAGTAGACGTTCTCGCGATGATCGCCGAGGGAAGTAGTGGTACACGGCGACGGTAGAGGAAGTAGTGTTTCACGTTCGTTTTCGAAGAGGTACTTGACGGGTCCGAATTCCTTTCGGGGTTGTCGTGGTACTTGCGGTCTCGCGATGGTAGTCGTACACGGCGTAGGGGAAGTAGACGTTCTTGTTCGATGGTTGTGGTACATCTCGTCATCGGAAGTAGTGGTACACACGAAGGTAGTCGAACTTGACGGTTCCGTTACACAGGTCTTCGGCGACGGTAGTTGTACACGTTTTTCGTAGATGTTCGAAGAGGGACTTGGCGCATCCGATGTCTCCGGGGTCGACGGTAGTGGTACACGGTCATCGGGTACTTGTCGCTTTCCGGTCTTGGCGATTCGGGTTTCGTAGGGGTACTTGTCGCATCATCGTGGGCGTAGTCATTCGGCTTCCGTGCGGACTTGGCGTCTCCATGTACTTGGCGCCGGTGTAGTAGTCGTTCTCGGGATCGGGGTCCTCGTGCACTTGACAACTCCGCAGAGGAACTTGGCGCGCCGTGTCTTCACCTTGCGAGCGAGGTCGAGGCAGACATGGTGAGGAGGCGAGGCGGCACCGAACGCGACCGCTGGATGGCGAGGTGGTCGCGGGGTTCCGGACGGCGCGGAGAAGGCAGGGCCTCGGGGCTCTGGGCTGAAGGAGCTCGGCGAGGCTCGGCCATCCATGCGGCGGCGGCTCGGGAGCACGGGAAAGGAGCTGTGCCGAGAGGCAGCGCTTCGGTTAGGGGGGCCGACGCCGAGGACGAGGCGGAGAAAGGAGCTTGGGGAGGCGACACCATGGAGGAGAGAGACCAGGGGGTGCGAGGGAACAGGGCGGCGGCCTGCTGGATCCGGCGGAGGTGCTTGAGCAGGGGCGCACGCGGAGGAGGGGAAGGAGCAGACCCGCTCCTCTCTCCTCTCTGCGGGAGGCGACACAAGCGAGGGAGAGGGAGAGATCGAGAGGGAGTGGCGGCGGTGTGCGGGGACGAGAGGGAGAGAGCGAGGGAATGGGGGCGACGAGGGGATCGAGCAGGGAGGAAGGAGGCGACGAGGGGATCGGGCAGAGCTCTCCCTCGGCTAGGGTTAGGAAGGGGCCGGCTTGGGCCTTGGGCCGGGAGGCTAGGCCGGCCTGGAGGGAGGCGCGGCTGGGCCTGGCTCCTCTCTCCACTAATAAAAGAAAAGAGAAAAGAAAAAAAAACGAAGATTAAGAAAGAAAAGAAAGAGAGGTTAGGGGAAGAAGTTGGACACACGGATAATTTTCCCGGGCTCACAAAAATGTGAGGAATTTAACAAAAATGATCCAAGGATTTTTGGTGGAACTCCGGAAAACGATAGAATAAAATTGGCAAGGTTTTGAGGTCAACTCGGAGCAGAAAAGGCATGGGATTTTTGCAAGTGTGTTATGGTGAATTCCAATTAATGGAATATTTTTAATATAGCTCCCTAATATTGGGAGGATATGTTATAAAGAGAAGTCACCATGTGAATATCCCTCGATTTAAATGGATCGAAAAAATCCATACAATTTATTTAGAAGAGTTGCAAAAATAATTAATGAATGATGGCATGATGACATGATGCAATGCAAAAACAAAACAAACCACACGACAAAACACGGAAACCCTGGAAGGCAACTGAAGCTCCGGTCTTGGGGCGTCACAGTGACAAACCTAGTCACGTCCGGGCCGATAACCGCAGGCGGACTTCATCGGAGGTGCGCCGCGACGCGGTCCGATATAGAGGTGCCGCACACCCTCTTTGCTTCACAGATGAAGTAATGGATCATGAATTCCCCGAGGGGTTCAAGCCCGCCAATATTGAATCATACGACGGAACAACCGATCCCGCAGTATGGATCGAGGATTTTATTCTCCACATCCATATGGCCCGTGGAGACGACCTCCACGCCATCAAATACCTTCCACTAAAGCTCAAAGGGCCAGCTCGACACTGGTTAAACAGCCTGCCTGACAATTCCATCGGCAGCTGGGAGGACTTGGAAGAAGCTTTTCTTGACAACTTCCAAGGTACTTATGTCCGGCCACCAGACGCCGATGACCTAAGTCACATAGTCCAACAGCCTGGAGAATCAGCCAAAAAATTCTGGACTAGGTTCCTAACCAAGAAGAACCAAATAGTTGACTGTCCGGATGCCGAAGCCCTAGCGGCCTTTAAACATAGCATCCGCGATGAATGGCTCGCCCGCCACCTGGCCAAGAAAAGCCGAAGTCTATGGCAGCCCTCACGGCACTTATGACCCGCTTTTGCGCGGGTGAGGATAGTTGGCTGGCTCGTAGTAAAAACACAGCCAACGAGGCAGGCCCCTCCATGGCCAAAAACAGCACCGGCAAGCTCCGGCGCAATAGACACAAACGCCGAAGTAATGACGATAACACCGATGACACTGCAGTTCACGCCGGATTTAGTGGCTCCAAGTCCGGCCAGCGGAAGAAGCCTTATAAAAGGAACAACGAGGGACCATCCAGCTTGGACCGCATACTCGATCGTCTGTGCCAGATACATGGCACCCCAGACAAACAAGCCAATCATACCAACAGAGATTGCCGGGTTTTCAAGCAAGCCAGCAAGTCAAATGCCGAGAGCAAGGAAATGGGATCGCAACGCGAGGACGACGACGAAGAGCACCGGCAACCGAACATTGGAGGGCAGAAAATGTTTCTCCCTCAAGTCAAAGCGGTGAATATGATATATGCTACACACATCCCCAAAAGGGAGGGCAAGCGCACACTCAGGGACGTCTATGCGGTAGAGCCAGTCGTCCCAAAATTCAATCCATGGTCATCATCCCCGATCACCTTTGATCGTCGAGATTATCCAACTAGTATCCGCCATGGCGGTTCGTCCGTACTGGTCCTCGACCCAATCATCGACGGATTTCACCTGACATGAGTCCTAATGGAGGGGGGTAGCAGCCTCAACCTGCTCTATCAGGATACATTGTGCAAAATGGGCATTAATCCCTCACGAGTCAAGCCCACAAAGACTACCTTTAAAGGAGTCATGCCAGGTGTAGAGGCCCGTTGTACGGGCTCAATCACACTGGAGGTGGTCTTCGGTTCACCGGACAACTTCCGAAGCGAAGAGCTAATCTTCGATATCGTCCCCTTCCGCAGCGGCTACCACGCACTGCTCGGACGAACCGCGTTTGTTAGATTCAACGCGGTTCCACACTACGCTTATCTCAAGCTCAAGATACCCGGTGCACGCGGCGTCATAACAGTAAATGGAAACACGGAACGCTCCCTCTGTACAGAGGAGCACACCGCCGCCCTAGCAGCAGAAGTACAGAGCGGCCTTCTCAAGCAGCACCATAATCCGGTTGCCGAGCCCCTGGACATCGTTAAGAGGGTCCGGACTACACGGCAACAGGACAGCTCGGCTTCTCAAGAGCTCGATTAGCAATTCGGCCTCCGTCCTAGCCCCGATGAGGGAGTGGCATTCGTACCGCGCGTACATAACTACACGCCCAAAATCCCATGGGCATTGACGAAGGCATAGCTAGCTTGTGATCCACAGTGCGGCTCGACCGACCCTAGGATTCGCGTACCTTCGTTTTTTCTTTTTTATTTCAGGTTCTTTCTCTCTTTTCGAGGTTTCTTCTGACAACCCGTTTGTCGGACACACCAAGGAGGCATAGAGCTTTGGCGTACAAAGGAATCCCCAGGTGGCCTCCGCTAACGATTGCTATACCTGTTTTACATACCCGCACGCAGCTCGCACTTGGTCTTGGCATGTTAAATAGCCTTTCTTGCTTATCACATTACTTGCACAAGTACGCCTCGACGTATTAATCACATTAAAAATAAAGGGTAGCGTCAGCTTTCCTTTGTATTTATTACTCATTGCACACGTACACTCTGGTATGTATTACTGCGCCAGGGGCTTCATCATGCCCCACATTACGGCAACAAAAGTCTGAACACTTTTACAGTACAGTTCGGCACCCCGAACTTATAGCATTATATGCATCGGCTCCGAATCATGTCTTTGGTCAATAGTTGGGTTGCCCGGCTCCTGTGCTTACTACCTTACGTTCCGCTCTATCGGCTAGGTTACTAAAGGGAGAACTATTGCGATTGTGTCCCGGTTCTTCCGGACGAGCACCTCAGTAGAGAAAGCCGAAAACTGACTGCCATGATGCGGCGAGAGCTGGTCAGTGATACGTCTCCAACGTGTCTATAATTTTTGATTGTTCCATGCTATATTATATTCTGTTTTGGACATTATTGGGCTTTATTATACACTTTTATATTATTTTGGGACTAACCTATTAACCGGAGGCCCAGCTCGAATTGCTATTTTTTGCCTATTTCAGAGTTTCGCAAAAAGAATATCAAACGGAGTCCAAACGGAATGAAACCTTCGAACGTGATTTTCGAACGAACGTGATCTAGAGGACTTGGACCCTCGTCAAGACATCAACCAGAGGGCACGAGGTAGGGCGCGCCCTCCACCCTCGTGGGGCCCTGTTGCTCCAGCGACGTATTCTTCCTCCTATATATACCTACGCACCCAAACTACCAGACACGGAGCCAAAACCTAATTCCACCGCCGCAACCTTCAGACTTGTGAGACCCCATCTTGGGGCCTGTTTGAGCTCTCTGCGGAGGGGGCATCGATCACGGAGGGCTTCTACATCAACACCATAGCCTCTCCAGATGATGTGTGGGTAGTTTACCTCAGACCTTCGGGTCCATAGTTATTAGCTAGATGACTTCTTCTCTCTTTTTGGATCTCAATACAATGTTCTCCCCCTCTCTCGTGGAGATCTATTCGATGTAATCTTCTTTTGCGGTGTGTTTGTTGAGACCGATGAATTATGGGTTTATGATCAAGATTATCTGTGAACAACATTTGAATCTTCTCTGAATTCTTTTATGTATGATTGGTTATCTTTGCAAGTCTCTTCGAATTATCAGTTTGGTTTGGCCTACTAGATTGGTCTTTCTTGCAATGGGAGAAGTGCTTAGCTTTGGGTTCAATCTTGCGGTGTCCTTTCCTAGTGACAGTAGGGGTAGCAAGGCACGTATTGTATTGTTGCCATCGAGAATAACAAGATGGGGTTTACATCATATTGCATGATTTTATCCCTCTACATCATGTCATCTTGCTTAAAGCGTTACTCTGTTCTTATGAACTTAATACTCTAGATGCATGCTGGATAGCGGTCGATGTGTGGAGTAATAGTAGTAGATGCAGGCAGGAGTCAATCTACTTGTCTCGGACGTGATGCCTATATACATGATTATACCTAGATATTCTCATAACTATGCTCAATTCTGTCAATTGCTCAACAGTAATTTGTTCACCCACTGTAAAAACTTATGCTCTTGAGATAAGCCACTAGTGAAACCTATGGCCCCCGGGTCTATCTTCCATCATATTAATCTTCCAACACTTAGTTATTTTTATTGCCTTTTATTTTACTTTGCATCTTTATCATAAAAATACCAAAAATATTATCTTATCATATCTATCAGATCTCACTCTCGTAAGTGACCGTGTAGGGATTGACAACCCCTTATCGCGTTGGTTGCGAGGATTTATTTGTTTGTGTAGGTGCGAGGGACTCGTGCGTGGCCTCCTACTGGATTGATACCTTGGTTCTCAAAAACTGAGGGAAATACTTACGCTACTTTGCTGCATCACCCTTTCCTCTTCAAGGGAAAACCAACGCAATGCTCAAGAGGTAGCAAGAAGGATTTCTGGCGCCGTTGCCGGGAGGTCTTTGCAAAAGTCAACATACCAAGTACCCATCAGAAACCCTTATCTCCCGCATTACATTATTTGCCATTTGCCTCTCGTTTTCCTCTCCCCCACCTCACCCTTGCCGTTTTATTCGCCCTCTCTTTTCCGTTCGCCTCTTTTCCCTTTGCTTGTCGTTATGGCTTGTCCCCTATCTTCTCCGCTATCTCCCGAGAATGAAGTTCTTAATTTTAAACAAAGGGAAGGTGAAAATTTAAAAGACGCTTGGTATAGGATTTGCAATGCTCAAAATAGATCTACCAGGAAGCAATCCACTTCCGTTCTTCTCCGCAATTTTTACGTAGGCACTACTCCTTGGTACAGATATATCCTTGATACCATTACTGGAGGGAATTTCTTGGGTAGTCATACTTTTGATTCTTATAATGCTATGGTAGATTTGTTTGGCTCACCCCTCCTTATGATTAATGGAACTATGTTAACTTTGGAGCATGTAATGCAAAGACTTGAAATAATTGAAAATAAAGTTGCTACCGTAGAGCTAATTGAAAATTTGGATAAAAAGATCCATAACCGAATCACTCAATATGGATCTAAAGTAGGAGTCACTTTGAAAAATATTAAGGAGAAGGAACCCAAAGTTAATGAGAAAATAAATCAGGATTCCACAAGAATCGATAAACTTGAGAATATCATTACCAACTTGGGAACCGCTTTTTCCTCCGTAGATAATACTCCAAGTCCTCCAACTAAAATTGCCAAGCTCATGTATGTTCCTAAAAATAAGGGTGAATCCTCTAGTAAGGAAACTGCGGATCTCAAATCTATAAGTATTCATCCCATTCTTTTTGCTATCATTAAGGAACCAATTGTTACAAATGAATTTTTCGATCTTGTGCCTAAAAGTTTGATAATTAATAAAAATAAAGAAACTCTTAAGGATGATAGATGCCTCATTAAAGAATTTCCTACCAAAGATGGCAATACCTAGATCTATCCTTGCTTTTTATGCCTAGCTAGGGGCGTAAAACGATAGCGCTTGTTGGGAGGCAACCCAATTTTATTTTTAGTTTTTTGCTTTTTGCTTCTGTTTAGGAATAAATCATTGATCTAGCCTCTGGTTAGATGTCTTTTTATGTTTTAGTTAGTGTTTGTGCAAAGTTAAACCTATAGGATCTTCTTGGATGATAGTTATTTGATCTTGCTGAAAATTCCAGAAACTTTCTGTTCATGAAAATAATTGTTAAAAATCACCAGAACGTGATAAAATATTGATCCAATTGCTGCTGATCAATAAACAAATTGTATAGGCGTCCTATTTTGTCTGAATTTTTGGAGTTCCAGAAGTTTGCGTTAGTTACAGATTACTACAGACTGTTTTGTTTTTGACAGATTCTGTCTTTTGTGTGTTGTTTGCTTATTTTGATGAATCTATGGCTAATAAAATAGTTTATAAACCATAGAGAAGTTGGAATACAGTAGGTTTAACACCAATATAAATAAAGAATGAGTTCATTACAGTACCTTGAAGTGGTGTTTTGTTTTCTTTCGCTAACGGAGCTCACGAGATTTTCTGTTAAGTTTTGTGTTGTGAAGTTTTCAAGTTTTGGGTGAAAGATTTGATGGATTATGGAGCAAGGAGTGGCAAGAGCCTAAGCTTGGGGATGCCCATGGCACCCCCAAGATAATCTAAGGACACCCAAAAGCCTAAGCTTGGGGATGCCCCGGAAGGCATCCCCTCTTTCGTCTACTTCCATTGGTAACTTTACTTGGAGCTATATTTTTATTCACCACATGATATGTGTTTTGCTTGGAGCGACTTGTATGATTTGAGTCTTTGCTTTTTATTTTACCACAATCATCCTTGCTATACACACCTTTTGAGAGAGACACACATGATTCGGAAATTATTAGAATACTCTATGTGCTTCACTTATATCTTTTGAGTTATATAGTTTTTTCTCTAGTAATTCACTTATATTTTTTAGAGCACGGTGGTGGTTTTGTTTTATAGAAACTATTATTCTATCATGCTTCACTTACATTATTTTGAGAGTCTTAAATAGCATGGTAATTTACTTAAATAATCCTAATATGCTAGGTATTCAAGACTAGTAAAAACTTTCTTATAAGTGTGTTGAATACTAAGAGAAGTTTGATGCTTGATGATTGTTTTGAGATATGGAGATAGTGATATCAAAGTTGTGCTAGTTGAGTAGTTGTGAATTTGAGAAATACTTGTGTTGAAGTTTGCAAGTCCCGTAGCATGCACATATGGTAAACGTTATGTAACAAATTTGAAACATGAGGTGTTCTTTGATTGTACTCCTTATGAGTGGCGGTCGGGGACGAGCGATGGTATTTTCCTACCAATCTATCCCCCTAGGAGCATGCGCATAGTGCTTGATTTTTGATGACTTGTAGATTTTTGCAATAAGTATGTGAGTTCTTTATGACTAATGTTGAGTCCATGGATTATACGCACTCTCACCTTTCCATCATTGCTAGCCTCTTCGGTACCGTGCATTGCCCTTTCTCACATTGAGAGTTGGTGCAAACTTCGCCGGTGCATCCAAACCCCATGATATGATACGCTCTTTCGCACATAAACCTCCTTATATCTTCCTCAAAACAGCCACCATACCTACCTATTAGGGCATTTCCATAGCCATTCCGAGATATATTGCCATGCAACTTTCCACCGTTCCGTTTAACATGACACGTTCATCATTGTCATATTGCTTTGCATGATCATGTAGTTGACATAGTATTTGTGGCAAAGCCACCATTCATAATTCTTTCATACATGTCACTCTTGGTTCATTGCATATCCCGGTACACCACCGGAGGCATTCACATAGAGTCATACTTTGTTCTAGTATCGAGTTGTAATCATTGAGTTGTAAATAAATAGAAGTGTGATGATCATCATTTTCTAGAGCATTGTCCCAAGTGAGGAAAAAAAGAGAGAAAAGCCATAAAAAAGGAGAAGGCCCAAAAAATGAGAGAAAAAGAGAGAAGGGACAATGATACTATCCTTTTACCACACTTGTGCTTCAAAGTAGCACCATAATTTTCATGATAGAGAGTCCTTTGTTTTGTCACTTTCATATACTAGTGGGAACTTTTCATTATAGAACTTGGCTTGTATATTCCAACAATGGGCTTCCTCAAATGCCCTAGGTCTTCGTGAGCAAGCAAGTTGGATGCACACCCACTTAGTTTCTTTTGTTGAGCTTTCACATATTTATAGCTCTAGTGCATCTGTTGCATGGCAATCCCTACTCCTTGCATTAACGTCAATTGATGGGCATCTCCATAGCTAATTGATTAGCCTCGTTGATGTGAGACTTTCTCCTTTTTTGTCTTCTCCACACAACCCCCATCATTATATTATATTCCACCCATAGTGCTTAAACTTAGAACGAAGCACCGGGATAATATTGAGACGACCGAAGCTGAAAACTTAGAACGAAGAAATCTTCCGAAAAGGTGACCTCCGGATGACCGAGAGAGAAAGCAACACCTGAAATACTCCGGATGGATGAAAAGAATTGCACAACTGGAAACAACTAGATAGGATAACATCGAGCTAGCACCCTGAATCTCCGGGAGAATGGACAAGATTTAGAAGGAACACTTCTTCGGTCTTCAAATGATGACGAGACACACCACCAAAATAACTGAGGTACTCCGGTAGAAACGAAAGGCGAAGAGGTTGAGCCAACAATGAAAAATGATTTGAAATTGATCTTGGAAAAGGCATGTGACTGATGAAATTCATACTTACGACAAATTTCGAAAAGAATTTGAGAATAACTCCGGGCAATTAGAAGAGTCAGGTAAGATCCTGGGAAAAGACCTGTGGGTTAGGGCCCACTAAAGAGAAAAACGCCGTTGGGAAAAGGATTGTTGAAGAGGTAGATTATGGACCGGAATAACTGAAATATTTGAATGAGGTGACAACCTCGAATTAATTCAAACACAGACGAATCTCCTGAGATGTCTTCCGAACTCCGGAATGATAAACTGGCGAGAGGCGAACGAGCAAGGAGAACACTTGAGCCAAGGAAAGAATATGATCAACACCGAAAAACTTGAGTTGAGTGCACCGGAAAAAGAAAGGGATGAAGAATGACGGACATGACGGGAATTCACCGGTTGAAATAATTGAGGGAAGACTGAAGAGGCTCCGAACGAATTAAATTGATGGTCGAAAAAGACTCAGGTTCCGGGAATAAGAAGGGTGGGAGGGCGGGAAAACAAAGGCAACTTGGGAGGGGAACCGACGAATATCTTGAAGAGAAAACACCGGTTGAAATCATTGAGGAAGGAATGCAAAGACTTCACACGAGTAGGATGGATACTCGATTACGGACTCCGATTCTGAGATGAAAAAGGGTGGGCGGGTGGGAAAAACAAGGACAACTTCGGACAAGGAAAAACGACGACGTCAGAGGAAGAACTGAGGATTGATCTCGCGGAAGACAAAGAGGTTCGAGTCGACTTGACGAGAAAAGCACCGGATGAAAAGAGCTGAGGACCAACGATCGGAAAAACCAACTGCGTGATCCTAAAGAAAATTTGAAGGGAAGAGAAGTAATTCAAAACACCTACGCCAAGATTCCTTACCGTAGCGGCGAAGGGCGAGGAGAAAAAGAATTCCTACTCCGATATAACTAGACTCAGAAATCAGTTTTATTCTAGACTCGACAACGGCCAAACTACACGATCAATCAAGGGGCTCCTAAGGTCGGTCGAGGCTCGATACCAACTTGATCACGCCTAATATGCGACCCTATCCAAAAGGAACTCAAGGTCCCACCAAGGATAGACCCGATATTGAAACGCTTTTGCAAGGTGGATATCATTACATCAACATTACATAATAGATGGGGATACATACATAAGGCACAAATGCCACAAGAATACATCAACATACACAGGAGATCAACATCCGACTACGGATGAAACATAAACAGAAACTCAAACAATATCCACCACTGCTAGCCAGGCTGCCGACCTGGAACCTATCCCCGATCAAGAAGAAGCGTAAGAAGAACTCCAAAACAAGCAAGCATCGCTCTCGCGCCATGAGCATCGCAACCTGTACACTGCAATCGGTGGTGTAGTAATCAGTGAGCCACGAGGACTCAGCAATCCCATTACCATGGGTATCAAGACTAGCAAAGCTTAAAGGGAAAGGAAGGGTAAGTTGGTGAGGTTGCAGCACCGACTAAGCATATATGGTGGCTAACATACGCAAATGAGAGCGAGAAGAGAAACAAAGGAACGGTCGTCAACTAGTAATGATCAAGAAGTGATCCTGAACTCCTACTTACGCCGACATAACCCGAAACCGTGTTCTCCTCTCGATCAACCCCAAAAGAGACACTCACGATTACGCATTACGGTTGGTGTATTTTAGAAGAGTTTGCTTCAAGTTTACTACAACCGGATATTAACAAATTCCCATCTGCCACATAACCGCGGCACGGCTCTCGAAAGTTTATACCTGCAGGGTGTCCCAACTTAGCCCATGATAAGCTCTCGCGATCAACGAAGGATATTCCTTCTCCCGGAAGACCCGATCAGTCTCGAATCCGGCTACAAGACATTTCGACAGCAATAAAACAAGACCAGCAAAGCCGCCCGATGCGCCGACAATCCCGATAGGAGCTGCACATATCTCGTTCTCAGGGCAACACCGGATAAGCGAAGCGTAATGGAACCGACGTAACCCATGTTGCCAAGGGATGGTCCCGCACGGTGCTCTAGTTTGGACCAACGCTTAGACAAGCACTGGCCCGGGGGGGTAAATAAAGATGACCCTCGGGATGCGCGACTCCCAAGGGTAAAAGGCTAGGTGAGGCAAATGTAAAACCAATGTTGGGCCTTGCTGGAAAAATCTTATTCAAAGCAAACTGTCAAGGGGGTCCCATAAATCACCCGACCGCGTTAGGGACGCAAAATCCGGGAACATAATACTGATATAACGGAAACTAGGGCGGCAAGAGTGGAACAAAACACCAGGCATAAGGCCGAGCCTTCCACCCTTTACCAAGTATATAGATGCATTAATTAAATAAGATATATTGTGATATCCCAACAAGTAAACATGTTCCAGCAAGGAACAACATCTCCATGTTCCAACAAGGAACAAACTTCATCTTCACCTGCAACTAACAACGATATAAGAGGGGCCGAGCAAAGCGGTAACATAGCCAAACAACGGTTTGCTAGGAAGGGTGCAAAAGGTTAGAGGCTGACATGGCAATTTGGGATGGCTTGATCAACAGGTAATAGGTAGCGCAGCATAGCGATAGAACGAAGCAACTAGCATAGCAATGATAGTAGTGAGATCCAGGGTAGCGGTCATCTTGCCTGAAATCCCGCAAGGAAGAAGAACGAGTCCATGAAGAAGACGAACGGATGAAGCCGAACCAAGCGTAGACGAACGAATCCTCACGATCGCAACGAAACAGGAACTAACAAGAAGAAGCACACAACAAAGTAAACACACCACACATAGACAAGACATGATGCACAACCAAGCATGATGCATGACAAAGCTACATGAAGCTACTCATGGCAAGAGATGATGCAAACAAGAGCAACACAACAAAGCAAGTTTAAAAGAGGCCGGGAACAACATATAACAATTCCGGTAAGTCCTCATATGCAAATTTCGAAATTGGTCCAGATCTGAATAAAACTTATGTTCAAGTTTTTAAACAGCAAGTTAAGATGCACCACAATGATCTACACGAAATTCTAGTCAAGTTACATATAAAGTTCATTAGATTCGGAGCTACGGCCTAGAAGATATGAGCAAAACAAGTTAAGCATGGCATTGATGCAAAATGCATACAAACATCAAGCAAACACCTCAAAACAAGGATGCAACATGATAATATGAAACTACATGCAAAACCAAGCAAGTTCCATATAGAGCACACTCAAAACGGAGCAACGGTTCAACACATACACCCTATACAAGTCATAACAACAATCTGTCCAAAACAGCAACTAGGCATATTGCAAGCATCAAAACAACATGCTACAGGACATCAACATGAAAACAAAAGGCATGGGCATGATGTACAGGTAAAGCATTACAAAACATGAACACTGAGCTATCTCCATAAATCACTAGAACATGCTCAAAATGACATGGCAAGATTGCAAATAATAACAGCTTAGACTTTAGCGTAAATAACATCAAAGTTGCAATGTTTAGAGCTATCAAACAACATGTTGCAGGAACTTATCATGGCAAACAAAGGCATGGCATGAATCTACTCAAAGCATATAACAAAAGTCCCTTACTGACCATGAGCCAAAAAGGATCAGAAGATATGATGGCACCCATGTAAATATGGCAAGTTATATTACAGATTCATACATGGCAGGAACAACATTAAGTAGGCATGTTGGTGAGCTTGAACCACTCACCACAGAGCAATACATGGCATGGCAAGGCAACCAACAGTAATAAGACATGGCATAGAAGCTATACATGGCAAGAACAACATCATAGCATGCAAGGATCAACTACAACAACCTTGGCAAAATTGAATAACATGTAAACAATCTGCCAGGAAACATTTTATAGCAAAAGTAGAGCTCGATTGACTCAAGCTATGGCACTCCATAATTGAAAGCAAGGGCATGGATGGATAGATAAAGTCATGTATAACAAAATATCCTTACTGAAGTATCTCAAAATATGCATGGATCTCTCGGTAGCATCAATTTAACATGGCATAAAAATATCAGCAGAACAGGGCTGAAATCAGCAACATCAAGAAGCCTAGTTTGCATGCTTGTGCTAGTCACCACAGAGATCAAAAAAATACATGGCATACACCCCTGTAAAGATGGCATGGCATATTACAAAACACATGTAGGACTCAAGTTCATAGGGTGCACACATCAATCATGGCAAAAATGACAAAAGTGCATGTTCTGATAAGAATCTGAAACTAACATCACATAGCACTCTTGCAACAGCATTTAGGGCATCAAGATGAGCTCAAATGAAAATGATTCAATGAGATAAAATGATCTACTCGTCGAGGTGAACAATTTGACATATTACACGCACGAAACGGAGCAACGATGACAGAGATATGATGCGATGAAAATGCATGAAAATATTAGCAGATTCGGGACTTAGTGGTTTTGGACCTCGGGGGAAAAAGTCAACCGGCGGCGGGGAGATCGAGGATGGCCGGGATCTCACGCCGGAGTTGAGGGAGAGGAAGCCGAGGGAGGCGGCGGCGGATCCGGCGGAGGAGCGCCGGGGGACGGGCGGCGGCCGGGCGGCGAGGCTGCTCCGGCGAAGCTCCCATGGCGGCGCCGGCCATGGCCGGGAGGCGCCGACCGAGGGGCACTGGGGCGGACGGCCGGGCACGCGCCGAGGCGGGGAGGCGGCGGCGGCGCCCGCGCCGGAGGCGAGGAGGCGGCGGGACCGGCGGAGGCGCGGCGCGCCGGGCGGGCGGCGGCGGGCGGCCGGCGGCGGCGCCGCGCCGGCGACGGAGGCGCAGTGCGGGCGCGGAGCGGCGCGGCCGGTCGCCGCCGGGCGGGCTCCCCTGCCGAAGCGGGCGGCGGCGGCGGCGGGACGGAGGCGCCACGTGGCGCGTGGCCACCGGCTGCGGTTTCGTTCGCGCGGCGGCGCGGACGTGTCCGGCGCATGGCGAGGAGGAGAGGGTTAGGGTTCATCTGCGATTTTTCGGGGAGGCACCTATAAATAGGTAGAGGAGCTAGGAGAGTCCGAATGAGGTGCGGTTTTCGCCACGCGATCGTGATCGAACGACCGAGAGCATGGAGGGAGTTTGGTGGGTTTTGGGCCACTTTGGAAGGGTGTTGGGCTGCAACTCAAAGAGGGCTTTTGCGGTTACCCTGTTAACTGTTGGAGTACCAAACGACCTCCAAATGGCACGAAACTTGACAGCGGTTCACGGTGCTATACCAAGGCCGCTTGACAAACCTCGGTCCATTCCGAGACCGTTTAACACCCGCACATGAAAAGAGGTAAAAGGGGGCGCCGGGAGACATAGGAGTGCCGGATTGCAAAACGGGCAACGGGGAAAATGCTCGGATGCATGAGACGAACACGTATGCAAATGCGATGCACATGATGACATGGTATGAAATGCAGATGATGACATGGCAAAGTGCAACACGCAAGCAAATGACATGGCAACGACGGCAAATAACTGGAAGACACCTGGCGCATCGAATCCGGGGCGTTACAGGGTAGTACAAGAGTAGATCTACCACGAGATCAAGGAGGCTAAACCCTAGACGCTAGCCTATGGTATGATTGTTGTTGTGTCCTATGGACTAAAACCCTCCGGTTTATATAGACACCGGATAGGTTAGGGTTACACAGAGTCGGTTACAATGGTAGGAGATCTACATATCCGTATCGCCAAGCTTGCCTTCCACGCCAAGGAAAGTCCCATCCGGACACGGGGCGAAGTCTTCAATCTTGTATCTTCATAGTATAGGAGTCCGGCCAACAGTGATAGTTCGGCTATCCGGACACCCCCTAATCCGGGACTCGCTCAGTAGCCCCCGAACCAGGCTTCAATGACGACGAGTCCGGCGCGTTGATTGTCTTCGGCATTGCGAGGCGGGTTCTTCTCCAAATTCCACATACCTGTCGAACAGTGTCAGGCTTCTGATAAATGCGACCTTCCTTGGCTTCTGCGCCCAATAATGGCCATCTTCCACGTGTTTGAATGAATGCAAAAGGCCAGGGTATTTTTACAATTACCCCCTTAGCTGCGCAAATGAGCTGCCTATAAAAGGGGCGAGGATCTAGATCTGAGTCACATCATCCCTCCTTTGCGAGCTTTCATCGGAGCGCCCCTGACCAAAGCCCATTCCATCATGGACAGTCACGACGCTCTCCTCTCGCGCTCCCAGCCCTCGGCCCGAAATTGGGAGAGATGCCCAGTCCCGCATAGCGAGCTAATTATACTCCAAACCAAGGGATTTCTTCCCCGCCTTCATGGTTCCGTTCGAGCCGGACTCGCCACCTACAAGGGCGGAAAGCAAGCGGAGAGTGTCCCCGATCCCTCTAAAGGAGAGCGGGTGTGCTTCATCTCTTATCTAGTAAGAGGACTCGGATTTCCAATCCATCCGTTTCTCCGGGGGCTCTTGGAGTTCTACGGCCTCTAGTTGCACCACCTTACGCCTGCCTCCATTTTGCACATTGCGGGATTCGTGGCCCTCTGCGAGCTGTTCTTGGGCGTCGAGG
The DNA here is from genome assembly GCA_021605205.1 of Aegilops longissima. Taxonomy (NCBI): domain Eukaryota; kingdom Viridiplantae; phylum Streptophyta; class Magnoliopsida; order Poales; family Poaceae; genus Aegilops; species Aegilops longissima. The sequence goes on along the minus strand of CM038678.1, from coordinate 103,346,053 downwards.
CCCATTTCGGGCTGTGGAAGAGATTATTCTGCCTAGTACCCCGTTCTCATGAGGGGTCAATATATCAAGTGGGCGGAGCCGAGCTTTGGCGCATCGTCGGGACCGGATACCTATCCGGAACCCCAAAGAAGGCGTCCGAAGATTGGCCCTCGGAATGGTTTTATATGGAGGACGTCCCGCTGCCGGATCCTGTTCGGATCGGCCTTCCGGAGTTCAGCAATGCTCCTCTGAAGAAACGCCTAAGCTGGCGCCCTCGAAGCCCCCGGAGGGAAGATGACAAGGACGTCCTTTATCTGATGAGCCAAATAAGGTTACTGGCTCATGCCGGATTAACCATGATTGAAGTCATGGCAATCTGCATTATGAGGGGGGTGCAGCCGCTCCAATATAGGGGCCACCCCATGTGGGACTTCAACGGGGAGGATGATGCCACCCGCCATGGCCGCAAAGGGCCGGGATCGGTCACCGAACTGGTGGAGATCTTGTCTGCCATGTACAAAGGAGAGGAGGAGGATTTCCTCCGCGTCAATCCACTGAAGGAGTTTTCTTCGAATAATCCTCGAAGCTGGGTAAGCAAACGTCTTTGTGACCTGTCCGATCCATGTTCCTGTGGTTAAGTATCTCATTTCATGGTTTTTGCGCAGGAACTGCGCCGGATTGTGGAGAAGATACACAGCCCGCCCCCACAACCCGAGGATCCGGAACGGTCCCTCGATCCGACCTCCGAAGCGGATCTGGATATAAAAGTGGAGTTGATCGACGGGGTGTTCTACCAACTTAGCATCGACAATGCTTTGGTTGCCATTACGGCCGATTACCCCGGAATACTTCCAGCCTCACAGGTAACTGAGACCGAGGTCCCAAAATCCAGATAATGACCCACCCAAGCATATTTTTTGATCACCGTATACCAATGGTGTTTCGCAGGGGGTACCTTCGAGGCAGGAAACCGAGCCCGCGGTGGCTGGCCAACAAAGGGTAGTGCGGCCCCGCAGACTAAAAAGAAGTGCGGTCCGGATCGAAACTCCATCGCAACGGTATGGCGTGTCACCATACTCCCAGGATTGATTCCTGGAAAGCGTACTAACGCAGGTGCTCTTTTCAGGAAAAAGAGCGCTCGCCGAACTGAGTCCGGAGAGGTTTCCAATCGAACCTTCACCGGCCAGGCTTCAAAGCCAGGTCCGGAGGCTGAGGCGAGCACGAGACGTGCGTCGGATGCTCCTCTGACAGAGGATGCCGACAGGTTGTCCGCCACCAACTCCGAGGTGGAGAGCGCCTTGAATCACAGGCACCGCCGGATAGTTCTTCGTGACGCGTGTTTCTCCCAAGAGGCCTTGAATGCCTTCGATTCGGGAGATGCACACCTCCGTGCTGCTCAAGATGGTCTAGCCAGAGCCACGGAGCAGTATGTAAAAGACACACGGGTAAGGAAATTTGACAGTTATATATGCCAGTAGCCCCCGAGACTTAAAATAGTTAGAATAACTGATTTAAGGATCATTTGTTATGCAGGATCTTACGTAAAAGAATACCCGATCGTCCCAGAGCTTGAAGAGTGCAAGGCCCAACTTGAGGCCAAGACTGCCGCCACTGGGAGGAGCCACAGAGACCCCCTCTGGTAATATATGCTTCAGAAGATAAATACTTAATGAAGTGCGACGTGTGTGTAAATCTGACAAAAATATTGCAGATGGCACCGGACTAGATCCGGACAAGCAGCAGCTCTTGCGCCAGCTAAAGGCCGGCGAGAGCGTGCTTACGAGGGTGCGGCAGGAGAAAAATAGCCTCCAAGACGCCAACACCAAGCTGGGTGAGGAACTAAAGGATGTTCGTGCTCAGTTGTCCGACTCAGAAGGAGAATCGGCGGCTTGTCGCGGCATTTTCAAGAAGTGCTTGAACGAACTTTGAAGGAGTTCGGCGAGGAAGGCGACTAACATAAACATGTATGTAGGTTTGCTCACAGGTCGTCCTGAGGAGGAGATGCCCGGTTCGTCGGGTGATCTTCTTCCCGAATCACGGCTACCGCACGAACAAGTCCGCAGGTGATGAAAGGCATTGGCAGGCCTTGTGGCCATCTATCTCCCTGCCCAAGGCATTGGGGAGCTGGCAGAGCGGCTGCAAGGAGCACGGCTGCGCTTCCGGCTATGGAAGATATCGGCCTCCCGTCAAGGTGCCAGGGAGGCCTGGGCCATGGTAAAGACGCGGTACACGAAGGCTGACCCAAACCACATGGCTGAGGCCGGACCTGTGGGGCCTGATGGGATAGAGATCCCTGTAAGCTTAGTGTACGGCCAAGTAGAATTGGCCGCCAAGTATTCTCAGCAAGATTGTAAATTAGATAGCATGTTAGATGGCATTGAGGAGGAATACAATGAATCAAGTTGACTTTGTAAATAAATATGACATGAAGAATGTCTTCTAGCCGGATTGTAGATCGTTTGTCATAGCGGACCTTTTCGCTTCGACCTCAGGACCCAATAGTCCGGAGTGTGTCCGAATACATTCGTGGTTATATAAGAACCGTGGTATGCATGGAGACAAGGCGTAGGGGTCATTAGTGCTGTATCAGACAAGTGCCCAACTAGTTATGTTATATTACATGGGTAGTAAGAAACATCTTCCAGGGAGAATAGTTCCGTTAGGGGTTCCTTTCGCTGGGATGCATGCCCTAAAGTGCATGTCAAAGCTGCTATGAAAGCGAAAAATCATCTGGGGCAGATGGGTAAATAATTAAAAATCATCTTTTAGTTCACCGACCGAATATTCCCTTAAGAACGCTAGCTTTCGGCTTCACCCGTCGAGGTACACATCCGGCTGACCCGCAAAGAATAATCGCAGAGGTGCTCCTTTACCACCTAGCTGAACAATCGGGAACGTAGGGGTAAGCACAGGAGCCAGGCAATCCAGCTTGGCCAAAACTTAAGTCATATCGATGCATATAATGGTGAATAAAAGGTACATGCGGGTTTAACGCATGTGTTGGGCATAAAGCCCGTATAGATAAGCTTCTGTAAAAGAAGCCCCCAGGTATAATTAGCGCGGACAGCGCATCAAACATGTGCGGACAAAGCGCAAAACGAGCCTCAAGAGGCTGTAAAAAGGAAGGAGGAGGAAGGAGAGAAATAAAAGACAGTAAAAATAAAAAATGTGGACGGAGGAAGGAGACGAACTTGGAGTCCGGCACTTAGGCGTAGAATCTTCGTAGATGGGCTGCGCTCCATGGGTTCGGCTCGAGTCGGTTATCCGATCGTTTGCAGACGGTATGCTCCGCGGTCGAGGACCTGGTCGATGATGAAGGGACCGAGGAGTCCCGGACTAGGGGTGTCCGGATAGCCGGACTATCGCCACGGCCGGACTCCAAGACTATGAAGATACAAGATTGAAGACTTCGTCCCGTGTCCGGATGGGACTTTCCTTGGCGTGGAAGGCAAGCTTGGCGATACGGATATGTAGATCTCCTACCATTGTAACCGACTGTAACCCTAACCTATCCGGTGTCTATATAAACCGGAGGGTTTTAGTCCGAGGATCGAACAACAATCATACCATAGGCTAGATTCTAGGGTTTAGCCTCCTTGATCTCGTGGTAGATCTACTCTTGTACTACCCATATCATCAATATTAATCAAGCGGGAGTAGGGTATTACCTCCATCGAGAGGGCCTCGAACTCGGTAAAACATCGTGTCCCTTGTCTCCTGTTACCGTGCCGCCTAGATGCACAGCTCGGGACCCCCTACCGAGATCCGCCGGTTTTGACACCGACATTGGTGCTTTCATTGAGAGTTCCTCCGTCGCCACCGATAGGCCCGATGGCTCCTTCGATCATCAACAACGACGCGGTCCAGGTGAGACTTTTCTCCCGGACAGATCTTCGATTCGGCGGCTTTGCATCAAGGGGCAATTAACAGCCATCTGGAGCAGATCGAAAGCTACGCCCCTGGCCATCAGGTCAGATTTGGAAGTTTGAACTGTACAACCCATATCCGCGGGGACTTGATCTTCGACGGATTCGGGCCGCAGCCAAGCGCGCCGCACTGTTTCGATGGGCATGATCTAGCTCGCAGCGAGCGGTGTCCGGAGGCCGCACCAGTATCCGCTCCGATTCGTAATCCGGAGCCGGATTCCCCGATCGAGGACGAGTGGTTGGACGCCACCTCGGGGGATACAATCTCTACGGCGATTGAGCCGAACTCCATCCCTGTCCTTTGCGAAGACCTCGACTCCAGGGTGCCGGACTCCTCTCCTGACTCCGAACCCCCGCGCCGCTAATCGAATCCGATTGGGCCGGTCATGGATTTTACTGACGCGGACATCTTTCAAAGACTCCCTTTGGCGATATTCTGAATTCACTAAAGTCTCTCTCTTTATCCGGAGAGCCCGGCCGACTGCGGACGGGAAGGTTGGGATACGGATGATTTAAATTCAACGCCCACCCACCACCCACTTTGTAGCCCTCACGATGATTTAACCGACATGCTCGACTTCGACCAAGACATCGACGGCATGGACGACGATGCCGAGAGCGACCAAGACCCAGCGACTCTGAGGGCCTTTGGAAGGCCACCTCGTCCTATGACATATAGATGGTGGACATCCCAAAAGATGGGAAGGGCGATGGAACAACGGAGGATGACCCCTCCAAGAAACAACCGAAACGCCGACGTCAGCGGTGCCGCTCTAAATCCCGCCACAGCAAAAACGGTGATTCCGGCACGGGAGATAATAACACCGGACAAAGGTTGAAGACAACCTCCTCCAGCGGGACTCAAGTCAGGGAGGAAGGAGAAGCAAGTCTACACGACAGTGCGGCAGAAAGAGAGGTTGAGGACGATAATTATGCGCCTCCCTCCGAAGATGAGGCAAGCCTCGACGACGACGAGTTTGTCATGCCTGAGGATCCACCAACAGAGCGTTTCAAACGCAGGCTTATAGCCACGGCAAACAACCTCAAGAAAAAGCAGCAACAGCTTAGAGCTGACCAAGATCTCGCTAGGCGACGGATGGATCAAGTCCTCGCAGCCGAAGAGTATGAACTCGAACACCCCTCCAAAAGCTACCCCAAACGCAGGCCGTTGCCTCGATCAGAGGAAGTACCCAAGTCACCAGCGTACGACATGGCAGGCCGGCCACCCTGTGGCCGCGATAGAGAGGCTTCTAGACCCTCCTTTCAAGCCGTACCCCGACGCCGTTCAAAAAGTACTAGGGCACGGGAAAACGCGCCGGACTTGCGAGATATATTGGAGGATAAGGCAAAACATACAAGATCGATCTACGGATCGCGTGGGCGCCCAACAAACGTCATGATAACTGTCACGCCGGATACAGAAACTCCGGCCGGGCCGAACACAATAGACAAAGCTCATTGGAGATACGTCGTGATATAGCCCAATACAGAGGCGCCGCACACCCACTATGCTTCACAGATGAAGTAATGGATCATCAAATCCCTGAGGGCTTTAAACCCGTAAACATCGAATCATACGATGGTACTACAGATCCTGCGGTTTGGATCGAGGATTATCTTCTCCATATTCACATGGCCCGCGGTGATGATCTACACGCCATCAAATACCTCCCCCTGAAGCTTAAAGGACCAGCTCGTCATTGGCTTAACAGCTTGCCAGTAGAATCAATTGGTTGTTGGGAGGACCTGGAAGCCGCATTCCTTGATAACTTCCAGGGCACATATGTGCGACCACCAGACGCCGATGACCTTAGCCACATAATTCAGCAGCCAGAATAATCGGCCAGACAATTCTGGTCACGGTTCCTCACAAAGAAAAATCAAATTGTTGACTGTCCGGATGCAGAGGCCCTTGCAGCCTTCAAACATAACATCTGCGACGAGTGGCTTGCCCGGCACCTAGGACAGGAAAAGCCGACATCTATGGTAGCCGTCACAACCCTCATGACTCGCTTTTGCGCGGGAGAGGACAGCTGGCTAGCTCGAAGCAACAACTTGGCCAAACACCCTGATAGTTCGGATACCAAGGACAGCAATGGCAGGTCGCGTCGCAACAAGAACAAACGCCGCATCAACGGCGATAACACTCAAGATACGGCCGTCAATGCCGGATTCAGAGGCTCTAAACCCGGTCAGCGGAAGAAGCCATTCAAAAGAAATACCCAGGGCCCGTCCAACTTGGACCGCATACTCGATCGCTTGTGCGGATACATGGCACCCCGAAAACCAGCCAATCGCACCAACAGGATTGTTGGGTGTTCAAGCAAGCATGCAAGTTAGGTGCCGAACTCAATGACAAGGGGCTTCATAGCGATGACGAGGAAGAGCCCCGGTCGCCAAACAATAGAGGACAGAAGGGTTTTCCCACACAAGTGCGGACGGTGAACATGATATACGCAACCCATATACCCAAAAGGGAGCGGAAGCGTGCACTACGGGACGTATATGCGATGGAGCCAGTCGCCCCAAAGTTCAACCCATGGTTTTCCTGCCCGATCACCTTCGATCGAAGGGACCACCCCACTAGCATCCGTCACGGCGGTTTCGCCGCATTGGTTCTTGACCCAATTATTGATGGATTTCACCTCACCAGAGTCCTAATGGACGGCGGTAGCAGCCTGAACCTGCTTTATCAGGATACAGTGCGTAAGATGGGCATAGACCCCTCAAGGATTAAACCTACAAAGACGACCTTTAAAGGCGTCATACCGTGTAGAGGCCAATTGTACAGGCTCACCACACTCAAGTGGTCTTGGATCACCGATAACTTCCGGCGAAGAGTTAATCTTCGACATAGTCCCGTTCCGCAGCGGCTATCATGCACTGCTCCGACGAACCGCATTTGCAAAATTCAATGCGGTGCCGCACTACGCATACCTCAAGCTCAAGATGCCAGGACCTCGAGGAGTAATCACGGTCAATGGAAACACCGAACGCTCTATCCGAACGGAGGAGCACACGGCGGCCCTCGCGGCGGAGGTACAAAGCAGCCTCTCACGGCAATTCTCGATTCCGGCCACTAAGCGTCTGGACACCGCCAAGCGCGCCCGGATTAACCTACAACAAGACCACCTGGCACGATTCAAGCACGAGTAGCAATCCGGCCCCAACCCCAGCCCTCGCGAAATTGCGAAGCCAGTATTACGCGTACATAACTGCGCTCTGGAGATACCATGGGCATATGGGGAGGGGCACGACCATGGCATGCCAAGAATGCGGCTAAACCGCACCAGGGGCTCCCGATTGTGTCATTCTTTTTCTTTTTTTTCTTTCTTTTCAGGACTCCGTCTTTCAGCAGTCATGTCCGGCACTAGAATCGCCGAACTCACGATGCAACAGCCAGGGAAGCAGTAAAGCTCCGTCGAGTGTTCAGGTGGTCTCTATTACGAGCATTATACCTTTTTTACATACCATCCCGCAGCTTACCCCTGGAGGGGGACATGTTAGATAGTCCCACCCCTTGCTTATTGCACTATTTGTATCGTTCTGCTTTCATTGCAGTACCTTTTAGAATAAACAATACATAGCTTTTGTCTATTATTGCACTCTTTTCTTTATATATATATATATATATATATATATATATATATATATATATATATATATATATATATATATATATATATATATATATGTTCATTTCATGACATGTTGCACCTGTACACTTTAGTACGACCAATACACCGAGGGCTTAAGTACTCCAAAATTATGGTGTGATAAGTCCTAACACTTTCACAAGTCGGCACCCGAACTTATAGCATTATATGAATCGGCTCCGAATCATGTCTTGGGTCAATAGTTGGGTTTGCCCGGCTCCCGTGTTTTGGTACCTTACGTTCCGCTATATCGGCTAAGGTAGCACCGGGAGAACCACTGCGATTGTGCCCCAGTTATGCTAGGTCGAGCACCTCAGTGGAGAAAGCTAAAACTGACCGTCATGATAAGGCGAGAGCCGGTCGCTGTTCGAGAGGTTTTTTCGGGTCCCTAAAGACCTATGCCGCTTAGAGCGAGGAACCGGAGTTGTCCGGCCAAGGCGTGGATAGCGCCCCGAACTCGGTCTTCCGAATACTAGGGGCTTCGCCGAAATTTAAAATTATAGAATTCTATGGCTAAGTGAGAGTGTTCAAGCATTGTAAGTCCAGTTGCCTTGTTCGTTGTGTTGAGCGCCTCCCTAGATGGACCCAAGAATGGGAACAAGAGTGCTCAAGTTTATCCCGAACACCCCAGCACTCGTGGCATGGGGGCTGAAGCCAACGACTTGCCATCTCTCAAATTTGATAAACGGGCGCACATAAGGTAATATTTTAAATTAACAAGCGTTGCTTAGCGCATATGAACAAGTTTTCAGCGTACAAGATAACAAATGTGAGTCTACTCAAAAATTACATCTTTGGAGCACTCATCCGCTATTCGGCGAGCACCCTTCAGAAGGCCCTCATAGTACATTTCGGGCGTGCGATGCTCCTTGCCCTTCGGTGGCCCGTCCGTCACAAGCTTCTCTGCATCCAGTTTGCCCCAATGCACTTTAGCACGGGCAAGGGCCCGACGGACACCTTCGATGCAGACGGAGCGCTTGATGACTTCAATTCATGGACAGGCGTCCACCAGCCGCTACACCAAGCCGAAGTAGCTCCCAGGCATGGCCTCCAATGGCCATAGCCGAGCTATAAGGCCCTTCATGGCCTGTTCGGCGACCTTGTGGAGCTCGACCAGCTGCTTCAGCTGGTCGCTCAGGGGCACCGGAAGTCCGGCCTCAGCATACTGAGACCAGAACACCTTTTCCGTTGAGCTCCCCTCCTTGGCGCGGTAGAATCGGCAAGATCGGACACATCTTGAGGGCAAATCTGCGAATGCTCCTGGAGAGCTCCGAATCCGGATAAGTAATAGGTAATTCACTTTCACATTCTTGCTTTGCATAAAGAATGCCTTACCCGCCGCTATCTTCTTTAATGCTTCAATTTCTTGGAGGGCTTTTTGGGCCTCGGCCTTAGCAGCTTTGGCACTCTCAAGAGCCGAAGCGAGCTCGGACTCTTGAGTCTTGAGTCACGCTCCAAACTCTCGTGTTTTTCACGAGCTTGGAGCTCTTGCCGCATTCTGTAGCTAGCTCGCCTCCCCTTCTCTCGCTCGGTCGCTCCCGCAGCCGCTTTGTTTTCGGCCACGGACACCGCCTCCTTCAGGGTCTCCACCTCATTCGTGGCCCCTGCAGTACCCATGTTATTCCTGTTCTTTTTTGCAACCGAAACCTTTTCTATAAGGTATTTCCTTAATAAGGTATCACTTACCTTCCTTGTCCTCGAGCTCCTTCTTGGCTTGTCCGAGCTCGTTCTCGCACCTTCGAGGTTCCGCTTCAATGCATTAACCTCCATGATCATGCGGCAGAGGTCGGCAGCGTAGCTCTGCATTCCCATATTGACATCCTTATGTTAGACTCCTGCGTAGATCTTTTAGATCCTTAGTCCGGCTTTTGTTTCCGAACACGAACTAAGCATCGGGGAGACTCTGTATATGCGGTAATATTTTAAATATTCTAAACTTACCTCAAAGCCTGTTAGAAGGCTGGTACAGGCTTCGTCAGCCGCTCTTGGCGGATCGAACTGTCCGGATCACTGCACTCATAACAGTGTGGTGCTCCTCCTCGATGGAGGCGCTGTTAAGCGCCTCCAGTAAGCTGTCTGGTGCCTCCGGTTGGACGGAGGACACCGGCGTCTTACCCTTCTTACGAAGGGACCGCTTGCTGGACTCCGGAACCACTGAAGGTTCCGGCATGGGGTCCGGACAAGGGTTGGGCTTAGAGCCCCTGGGGGTCTTGCCCCCCGCGCGCCTGGAGTCCGGGAGGTCGCCTTGCGGCGCCTCCTGCGCCACCTCCTCTTGACCAAGCCCCCCTTGGGACGCCACCTCGGCGTCGTCCGAAGCGTGAGGCGAGGAGGCGGTCGGAAGCGAAGTACTCTCCATTTCCGACGAACCCAGGGACCCGCTCGTTGAAGCGGCTAGCTCGCTCTTGGGCGGACTGCATGGTTGTTCGACGTTAGAGAACACTATGCGATAATAAAAGAGTCAGGGGTATCCGGACACTTACGATCTCTCCAGGGGCTTGGCCCTTGTTGGCCAATCCTCCTCGTCGCAGTCGACGTTGGTGGAGAAGTCCGGAGGAAGGGTTCTTCCCTTCTTGGACCCTCCGGCCTCCCTAGTTGGGGCGGCCTTCCTCATCCTCTCCTCCCCTGCTGGGGGAGAGGCTTCTTTTTTCTCCTCCTCGTCCTCAGGAGAAGATTCCTGCTTCAGAATCTGACAGCACCTGGCGTAGGGAGCTCCTTCGAGTTCCCGTGGCCTCCTTCTTGGCCTTCTTCTCCGGCACCACATGGGGTGCCGGAGCCAGCAGCCCCGACAATTGGGCGTCCGCTGGGTTTTCCGGCAAAGGAGCCGGACAGTTAATCTGTCCGGACGTGTTCAGCCAGTCCTGTCAAAGACTAGGGAGTTTTAGATCCCACATAGAGTCAATCTATGAAAAAAGGAGTCCCGTAAAAGGGGCAAAATAACTTACCTCGCTGGCTGGACGTAGCGAGCTGTATCCGCGATCTTCAGTAGCGGATGAGGGAGCCTCGGCGCCTTTGAACAGCCCCTTCCAGGCATCTTCGTACGTAGTGTCGAAGAGCCTGTTTAGAGTCGAGTGATGTGCCGGATCGAACTCCCATAAATTGAAGGCCCGTTGTTGGCATGGGAGGATCCGGCGGATGAGCATCACCTGGATTACGTTGACAAGCCTGAGATTCTTGCCCACCAGGTTTCGGACGCATGTTTGGAGTCCGGATGTCTCGTCCGAATTCCCCCAAGTCAGGCCCGTCTCTTTCCATGACGAGAGCCGTGTGGGGAAGCCAGATCTGAATTCGGGGGCCGCCACCCATTCGGGGTCGCGGGGCTCGGTGATGTAGAACCACCCCGATTGCCACCCCTTTATTGTCTCCACAAAGGATCCCTCGAGCCATAGGACTTTGGCTATCTTGCTAACCATGGCGCCTCCGCACTCCGCTTGACGGCCGCCCACTACCTTCGGCCGGACGTTGAAGAACTTCAGCCATAAGCCGAAGTGGGGCTGGATGCAGAGGAAGGCCTCGCACACGATGATAAACGCCAAGATGTTGAGGATGAAATTCGGGGCCAGGTCGTGGAAGTCCAGGCCGTAGTAGAACATGAGCCCCCGGACAAATGGGTGAAGTGGAAAACCTAGTCCACGGAGGAAGTGGGGGAGAAACACCACCCTCTCATGGGGTCTGGGGGTTGGAATGAGGTGCCCCTCGTCAGGCAGCCTGTGCGCGATATCGCCGGACAAGTATCCAGCCTCCCGCAGTCTTGTGATATGCCCCTCCGTGACGGAGGAGGCCACCCACCTGCCTCCCGCTCCTGACATGATTGGAGAAAGGTTGAGGTGGGATGTGCGGACTTGGGCGCTGGAGCTCGAGTGCGCGGAAATGGATGAGCAAAGGAGGAAGAAGGCGTAGGTGAAATGGTGGATCCTTATCCCCTTATATGGACGGACGAAGCTATGCGTCCCCCACCAGCCTGGTAAAACTCGCTTATCTCCCAAGCGCCATAATCAATGGCGCGGATGGGTTACCCACGTCCATATTGATGAGAATCCCAGAATAAGGGGGCACGATCTATGCTTTGATAAGACGTGCCAAGGAAACCGCCTCGCTAGACGCGCTAAGGTGGAAACGGTGAAAAACGATTCATATAAAGGCCTGGCCGTGGTGTGATGTCGCGCCGCGGAATACGTCAGCAGATCTGTGCAAAAGTTATTCTCTCTACGGTGGTATGTGGAACTTTTTTTGCAGAGCCGGACACTATCCTTGTGTTCAAAACCTTCTATGAAGTATTCGGAGGACGAACCAGCCTTGCAATGTCGAAGAAAATATGCGCGCGGACTCGTCGTCATTGAAGCCTGGTTCAGGGCTCTTGAGGAGTCCCGGACTAGGGGTGTCCGGATAGCGGACTATCGCCACGGCCGGACTCCAAGACTATGAAGATACAAGATTGAAGACTTCGTCCGTGTCCGGATGGGACTTTCCTTGGCGTGGAAGGCAAGCTTGGCGATGGGATATGTAGATCTCCTACCATTGTAACCGACTCTGTGTAACCCTAACCTATTCGGTGTCTATATAAACCGGAGGGTTTTAGTCCGTAGGACGAACAACAATCATACCATAGGCTAGCTTCTAGGGTTTAGCCTCCTTGATCTCGTGGTAGATCTACTCTTGTACTACCCATATCATCAATATTAATCAAGCAGGAGTAGGGTATTACCTCCATCGAGAGGGCCCAAACCTGGGTAAAAACATCGTGTCCCTTGTCTCCTGTTACCGTCCGCCTAGACGCACAGTTCGGGACCCCCTACCCGAGATCCGCCGGTTTTGACACCGACAGGGACCTTCCCATTTGGGCTTGAGTTTGTCCTTTTTCTTGTCCGGCAGGCGTAGAACTAGTTCGCCAACGTTATAAGCTTTGGCCCGTACTTCCCTGCTTTGATATCTTCGAGCCTGATGTTGATAGAAAGCGGAACGAGCTTTGGCCACGTCGCGCTCCTCCTCCAATGCGTCCAAACTGTCCTGCTGATCGAGCTCGGCTTCTCTTTCTTCATACATGCGCATGCGAGGTGAGTCATGTATTATTTCGCAGGGCAAGACTGCCTCTGCGCCATACACCATAAAAAATGGTGTGAATCCGTAGTACGATTCGGCGTGGTCCGCAGCCCCCGTGAGTACTGAGTCGAGCTCCTCAACCCGGGCGTGTTAGATTCCTTGAGGGACCGCACTAGTCCGGGTTTAATGCCGCCATGATTAGACCATTTGCTCGTTTGACTTGGCCGTTTGTTTGAGGGTGATAGATCGAGGCGTGTCGAGCTTGATGCCCATTTTTTGCACCACAATTTGACCTCACCGGCCGTGAAGTTGGTGCCGTTATCGATGATAATACTGTGGGGACACCGTAGCGGTGCACTACCCCGATATGAAGTCTATCACCGTCCGGATTCGCCGCTTTAACAAGCTTGGCCTCTATCCATTTGGTGAATTTATCCACCATGACCAATAGGTATTTTTGCTTGTGGGTTCCTCCCTTAAGGGGTCCAACCATGTCAAGCCCCTGCATCATGAACGCCAGGTGATGGGTATAGTTTTGAGGGCGGTGGGTGGCATGTGGCTTTGGTTAGCAAAAAGCTGGCAACCGACGATCTTTGGACTAAATCCTGCGATCTGCTCGAGCCGTCGGCCAATAAAATCCTGTCTGGAAGGCCTTGCCTACAAGTGCCCGGGCTGCGCGTGGTGCCCACCCAGTCCGGCATGAATTTCAGCCAGGAGGTTGCGCCTTCCTCTTGGAGATGCACCTTTGAAGGACTCCGTAGTGCTTTTCTTATAAAGCTCTCCTCGTGGACTTTATAGGCTTTTGATCGCTGTACTATGCAGCGAGCCTCATTTTGGTCTTCGGGAGTTCTGCCTAGTTAGGTAGGCTAGGAATGGTTCCGCCCACGGGCGATAACCGCCATTATTTCGTGAGCGGAGGTGTTATCTCGGGGGGAGCCTCCGATTGTGTCAGAGTGTTTGGCGTTAGGCGGTGCGGTTGGGTCCGGATTGTTATTGCCGGACTCCCCTTCCCATAGTACGGATGGCTTGAACAGCCGTTCCAGAAAAGATATTGGGTGGGACAGCATCGCGTTTTGCACCGATGCGTGCCAATATATCCGCCGCCTGGTTGTTATCCCGGCTATATGATGAAATTCGAGCCCTTCAACCGTCTTGACATTTTAGGACCGCATTGCGGTATGCTGCCATTTTCGGATCTTTGGCATCAAAGTCTCCGTTTATTTGAGATCTTGCGAGGTTCGAATCCCCGCGCACCTCTAGGCGTTGCATACCCATGGAGGCTGCCATCCGGAGGCCGTGCAGAAGGGCCTCATATTCGGCTGCTTTGTTGGAGTCCGTATACATTATCTCAAGGACGATTGACTGTGTCCCGGTTGGGGACGTCGGACGACGCCAGACCCAGTGCCGCCAACATTTTGGAGCCGTCAAAGTGCATGATCCAATTGGAGTATGCGCCGTACTCTTTAGGGAGTTCGCTTCGTCGGTTCGCCACGAAGTCGGCTAAAACCTGCGATTTGATAGCTCGTCGTGGCTTGTAGGTTATTTCGAATGGAAGGAGCTCTATGGCCCATTTAGCAATCCGCCCGTCGCGTCATGTTGTTTATAATGTCATTAAGAGGTACTTCGAGGCTACCGTTATCGAACACTCTTGAAAGTAGTGTCGAGCTTCCGGATGCCATGAACACCGCGTATGCTATCTTTTGATAGTGTGGGTACCGGACTTGCATGGAGTTAGGACAAGGACACATAGTAAACCGGTTTTGAAGAGGGAACCGGTGTCCGTCCGTTTCTCGTTCGACAACAAGCACTGCGCTGACAACTTGATGTGTTGCGGTGATATATAATAGCATTGGTTCTCCTACATTGGGCGCGGCCAAGACCGGATTTGTTGCCAATATGGCTTTTATCTCTTCGAGTCCGGCCGTGGCGGCATCCGTCCACTCGAAGTGTTCGGTGCGCCGGAGGAGGCGGTAAAGGGTAACGCCTTTTCTCCCAAACGGAAGATAAAGCGGCTTAGAGCCGCTACGCATCCCGTCAATTTTTTTATTTGTTTGAGGTCTTTTGGAATATCCAATTGTGACAGAGCTCGGTTCTTGGCTGGGTTTGCTTCAATTCCTCTACCGGACACAATGAAGCCCAGCCGAAGACGCATTTTTCCGGATTGAGCTTGATGACATTTTTTCGAAGATTTTCGAATGTGCGCCTCAGGTCGTCTACTAGAGTTTCGACGTGCTTGGTTTTGACGACCACGTCGTCTACATATGCTTCCACTGTTTTGCCGATCTGGTTTGCGGACATATCCGAATCATGCTACCGATATGTTGTGCCGGCGTTTTTGAGCCCAAAGGGCATTGTATTGAAGCAGAACGGGCCATATGGAGTGATGAATGCTGTTGCTGCTTGGTCTGGCTCTGCCATCTTGATTTGGTGGTAGCCGGAGTATGCGTCGAGGAAGCACAATGAGTCGTGTGCTGCTGTAGCGTCGATAATTTGATCAATTCGGGGGAGGGGGAAGGGATCCTTTGGGCAAGCCTTATTAAGGTCTTTAAAATCAACACATAGGCGCCAGGATTTATCCTTCTTTGATACCATCACCAGGTTTGCTAGCCAGTCCGGATGTTTTATATCTCTAATGAATTCGGCTTCCAAAAGTTTGGCTAGCTCCTCTCCCATGGCATGTCTCTTGGGTTCGGAAAAGTGCCGAAGAGCCTATTTGACTGGCTTGAATCCTTTGAGGATATTTAGGCTGTGCTTGGCCAGCCGACGTGGGATTCCTGGCATATCTAAAGGGTGCCAGGCAAAAATGTCCCAGTTTTCTTGTAGAAATTCTCATAGTGCGGCGTCTACATCAGGGTTTAATTGTGCCCCAATGGAGGCCGTCTTTGCAGGGTCCATTGGGTGGACTTGGAATTTGACTATTTCGTCCACTGGTTTAAAAGAAGTGGACTTGGATCTTTTATCAAGTATCACATCGTCCCTGTTCACCGTGGAGCGCATCGCGGTGAGTTCCTCGGCCGCTAGGGCTTCGGATAGTGCCTCAAGGGCTAGTGCGTCTGTCTTGTTTTCCGTGCGGAGTGCTATGTTCGGATCACTAGCAAGAGTGATGATTCCGTTAGGTCCGGGCATTTTAAGCTTCATGTACCCCTAATGGGGTATAGCTTGAAAAATTGTGAATGCCTCTCGTCCTAATAAAGCATGATATCCGCTGTTGAACGGGGCCACTTGAAATGTGACCTCCTCGGACTTGTAATTGTCCGTGAGCGAACACTACGCCCAGCAGTGATTTTTCCTGTGCAGCAAAGCACGCTTCCGGCTAGGGATTATTCCTATGAAGGTTGTGCTGCTTCGCTCAATGCGGTTCCAGTCTATTTCCATTTTTCGGAGGGTTTCCTCATAGATGAGGTTTAGTCCGCTGCCGCCATCCATGAGTACCTTAGTAAGGCGAAAGCCGTCCACTATCGGACTGAGAACCAATGCGGCTGGTGATCGGGCTGTTCGGAATTTAGGTTCGTCACTGGCATTAAAGGTAATAGCCGTGTCACTCCATGGATTTATTGTTGCTACTTGGTAGACTTCGGCAAGGTTGCGGAGTGTTCGTTTTAAACTTGTTATTTGATGCGAAAGTCTCAAGACTATTAACACCGTCTTGGTGTTCTTTGGCTGGGATTCGAGCTAGAAGCTCTTCGCCACTTTTGGCCACCGCCGTAGTATCCAACATGCTCAAGGCTATGAGTTGGAGTGGCGCCCTCCGTGCTATGAATTTTGCAGGTCCGCTTAGCCAACCCTCCAAAGACGGTTCCGCACCCTTTAGGGGTTTTGGTTTTTGGTATTTGACCCAGGTGCTTGATAATGATGCACCCTTTTGTTTCGGACTAGGGGTGTATTCGGGGCGGATTATCCCAAAATTTACTTTCGGTTTTCCAGCGCTCTCCATCGCACAAGACTTTTGTACTATGGTCACCAAGTCAGCAAAGCGTGTAATTTCGCGACGACTTATGGCGTTTAGGATTCCCTTGTCCGTGCAAGTATTGCGGAAAATTGGGATTGCGTCCTCCTCTCGGCAGTCCTTTATCCTGTTCAAAACCAGGAGGAATCTGGCCCAGTAATGATGTACTGTTTCAGCGGGCTCTTGCCGAATTCTGGAGAGATCGCTAATGTTTGGGTGGGCGGGTGGGACTAGATCCGGAACCCCGTACAATTTAGGACTCAGGGGCCGAGGAGTTTCCGAACTCGGAAGTTTGGATTTTTGAGTGTTATCCAATGAGTCCGACCCGCCACCTGACTTTAAGTTCAGGGCTTGATCGACATCCGTCCCTCTGCAGGAATCCAGCGTGGAGGGATCGGGAATCCGGACATAGCTAGTCCTTAAGATAGAAGAAGAGTCGCCGCATTGCTCCTCTACCACGACAACATGATGGGTAGCCTGGGGAGAGTTGATCTCTCTCAGATCGGTTTTAGGCCCGATCCGATCGTAGTCTGTAGCGACTCCCAGGGTGGCGATGCGATCCAAGAGCTCGTTTATGGAGGAGAGCTCGATCGGATCTAACTGTTCGACAAGTTCCGAACTGACATGGAGATTGGTTTCGATGACTCGAGAGGTCACCGTTGGCGCGGCGGCCGAACTAGCGGTCATGAGAAAACCGCCTAGCCGAAGAGTCTGACTAGTGGCCAAGGCTTCTTTGGCGATGGTATCGTCTTTAAAGACGAGATGAGGCATCCTACCTGATGGCGACGGCACAGAGGAACTCTCAATGGAAGCACCAATGTCGGTGTCAAAACCGGCGGATCTTGGGTAGGGGGTCCCGAACTGTGCGTCTAGGCGGATGGTAACAGGAGACAAGGGACACGATGTTTTTACCCAGGTTCGGGCCCTCTCGATGGAGGTAATACCCTACTCCTTCTTGATTAATATTGATGATATGGGTAGTACAAGAGTAGATCTACCATGAGATCAAGGAGGCTAAACCCTAGAAGCTAGCCTATGGTATGATTGTTGTTGTGTCCTACGGACTAAAACCCTCCGGTTTATATAGACACCGGATAGGTTAGGGTTACACAGAGTCGGTTACAATGGTAGGAGATCTACATATCCGTATCGCCAAGCTTGCCATCCACGCCAAGGAAAGTCCCATCCAGACACGGGACGAAGTCTTCAATCTTGTATCTTCATAGTCTAGGAGTCCGGCCAACGGTGATAGTTCGGCTATCCGGACACCCCCCAATCCGGGACTCCCTCAAACACCATAGCCTCTCCGATGATGTGTGGGTAGTTTACCTCTGACCTTCGGGTCCATAGTTATTAGCTAGATGGCTTCTTCTCTATTTTTGGATCTCAATACAATGTTCTCCCCCTCTCTCGTGGAGATCTATTCGATGTAATCTTTTTTTGCGGTGTGTTTGTTGAGACCGATGAATTGTGGGTTTATGATCAAGATTATCTGTGAACAATATTTGAATCTTCTCTGAATTCTTTTATGTATGATTGATTATCTTTGCAAGTCTCTTGAATTATCAGTTTGGTTTGGCCTACTAGATTGGTTTTTCTTGCAATGGGAGAAGTGCTTAGCTTTGGGTTCAATCTTGCGGTGTCCTTTCCCAAAGTGATGAGGGGCAGCAAGGCACGATTGTATTGTTGCCATCGAGGATAACAAGATGGGGTTTACATCATATTGCATGAGTTTATCCTCTACATCATGTCATCTTGCTTAAAGCGTTACTATGTTCTTATGAACTTAATACTCTAGATGCATGCTGGATAGCGGTCGATGTGTGGAGTAATGGTAGTAGATGCAGGCAGGAGTCGATCTACTTGTCTCGGACGTGATGCCTATATACATGATCATACCTAGATATTCTCATAACTATGCTCAATTCTGTCAATTGCTCAACAGTAATTTGTTCACCCACCACAAAAACTTAGGCTCTTGAGAGAACCCACTAGTGAAACCTATGGCCCCCGGGTCTATCTTCCAACATATTAATCTTCCAACACTTAGTTATTTTTATTGCCTTTTATTTTACTTTGCATCTTTATCATAAAAATACCAAAAATATTATCTTATCATATCTATCAGATCTCACTCTTGTAAGTGACCGTGTAGGGATTGACAACCCCTTATCGTGTTGGTTGCGAGGATTTATTTGTTTGTGTAGGTGCGAGGGACTCGTGCGTGGCCTCCTACTGGATTGATACCTTGGTTCTAAAAAACTGAGGGAAATACTTACGCTACTTTGCTGCATCACCCTTTACTCTTCAAGGGAAAACCAACGCAGTGCTCAAGAGGTAGCAGTCAGCTGTTCGAGAGGTCTCAAACCCCTAGAGATTTTTTCCGCTTTATGCGAGGAATCGGTTTTTCTCCAATTAGGCGTGTATAGCGCCCCTAGTTCGGCCTTCCGAACACCAGGGGCTTCGCCGAAATTTTCATTGTTAAACTCCTATGGCTAAGTGTGGGTGATAAAGGCTGTATAGTCTGATTTCCTTGTTCGTTGCGCTAAACACCTCCTTTAAGGACCAGAATGTGGAGTAAAGAGTGTTTAGATTTATCCCGAACACCCTCGTACTATCTACGTGGAGACAGAAGCCGACGACTGGTCAACCCTCAGATTTAAATAAACGGCCGCACAGGAGGTAAAATTTCATTACAAACATCATATTACATACGGATCTTGTTTCATATTACAGGAAAACCCGAATGTTTTCATGGGAATATCACATCCTTCGCACATTGCTCCGCCACAAGGCGGGATCCCTCCAGTACTCCGTCAAAATATAGCTCGGGTCGACGATGCTCCTTGCCCTCAGGTGGCCCCTCAGTCATCAACTTCTTGGCATCCATCTTCGCCTAGTGCGTCTTGACGCGCGCGAATGCCATCCGTGCACCTTCAATGTAGACCGTCTGCTTCACGACTTCAAGCCGTGGGCAGACACTCACAAGCTGCTTCACAAGTCCAAAGTAGCTGCTGGGCACAGGCTCGGTAGGCCACAGCCGGACTATCAGGTCCTTCATGGCTAGCTCGGCCAACTTGTGCAGCTCGACCAGCTATTTCAACTGGTCGCTAAAGGGCACGGATGTTCTGGTCCAAGATATTGGGACCAGAATAGCTTCTCCGTAGACATCCCTTCTCCGGATCGATAGAACTCGGCAGCATCTGATATGCTGCGCGGCACATCCGCAAACGCCCCTGAAAAATCCAAGTTCGGGTAAGTACAAGGAACGTTTCCCTTGCATACTTGCTTTGCATAGTGAAAGCCTTACCCGCCTCAATCTTCTTGGCTGCCTGGATTTCCTGGAGGGCGCTCTGGGCTTCAGCTCGGGCATCTTGTGCGCTCTGGCGGCCGTTCGCAAGTTCGGACGCTTGCGTCTTCGAATCACGCTCCAAGGATTCATACTTCTTGATGGCATTCTGGAGCTCTTGCTGGACCACGCCGACCCGGGCCTCGTGCTTCTCGCGCGCGGCGTGCTCCTTGGCCGCTTTGTCCTCGGCCTCGGCCAACGCCTTCTTGAGGGCCGCCACCTCGGTCGTGGCCCCTAACAAAGTTCATGGTGCTTTAGTCAGCACGAAACATTCACCATTGCTAAAAATATACAAGCAGGTCACTGCATACCTTGGTTGTCCTCCAGCTGCCTCTTTATGAGGCCGAGCTCTTCGTTGGCCCGCTCCAGGCTCTGCTTTAGGTCGGAGACCTCTGCAGTATGAGAGGCAGCAGCCAGCAACGACGCCTTCTTATTCACATAGACATCTTATGTTAGACTCCTAAAAATTGCTTTGACCCTTTGTTCGGCTTTTTATTTCCGAACACCGAACATAGCATCAGGGGCTACTGTCCACACTGTGGTATTCTTTCTATAATTATTACCTCAAAGCCTGTTAAAAGGCTAGCGCAGGCCTCAGTCAGTCCGCTTTTGGCAGATTGAACCTTTTCGAACACCGCACCCATAAGGACACGGTGCTCATCCACAATGGAGGCGCCTCGCAGCACTTCCAGTAGATTATCCGGTGCCTCTGGTTGGACAGAGGTCACTGGCGGAACAGGCACACCTCCTCCTTTCAAGGAAGGCCGTTCACTAGACTCCGGAGCCGTGTAGGTCTCCGGAATGGTATCCGGCTAGGGGCCGGATAGGCCTTGGCCCCCACCACCAGTCCCCATGGGGGCCTTTTCCCCATGTGTCCGGCAACTGAGGAGTCATCCTGGGGCGCCACCCTGACGATCTCCGGAACCTACCCCTGGTCTAGGAAGGTCCTTTTGGGACACCACCTCGTCACCTCCCTTGGGCGAGACAGAGTGTGCGGGCGGAGGAGACATGCTAGCCATCTCTGATGGGTCTAGCGAACCCTCTGTTGAAGATCGCGGGGAGCCATCGCGGGTCGGACTGCAATGGCATAATTTAAAACATATTAATATTACAAAGGGGAAACTCCAGGCATCTGGATGAGCATAAAGTTTTTAGTACTCACAATGCAGCCCGAGGCTTGGTCCGGGGAGATCGCTCCAGACTGCTATTGACATCCCACGCAGAGTTATCCGCGAGGGAGCCCTTCCCCCTATTGGGTGCCTCCACCTCCAGATTCGTGGAGGCCGCCCTTTTCTTCCTTCCCCCTCTGGGGGGGGGGGGGGGGAGTCGCTTTCTTCCTCGTCGTCATCTTCGGCGGCCGAATAGTCGGTCCCGTCTTCGGACGACATGTCCGAAGCCCCCTTTCGGCGAAGACCACTCCTGGACCCTCTGGCCGGCTTCTTGGCCTTCTTCTCCGGCATGTCGTAAGGCGCCGGAAACAGCATCTTAGTCAGGAATGGGGTTTCTTCGTCTTCGGGTAGCGGAGCCGGACAATTAATCCGCCCCGCTATGTCAGCCCAGGCCTAAAAAAGAAATTGAAGGAAGGCTCAGTCTCCTTCCTCAAAATATCACTACTGGAATTAGCTTATTTGCCGTCTGCCAGTTCTTTGTCGTCCGCTTACAGAAAACAGACGGCAAAGAATAGGCTGATGGCAAAGAATGTCTTTGCCATCAGCCTATTCTTTGCTGTCCGCTGGCTGATGGCAAAGAGAGAGCTGGCCCCCACTAACGAGCTAATTGGAAAAAACTTAACGACCCCCATCTTTTCCGTCTGCTAGCAGACGGCAAAGAGAAAACAAAGGAGACGACAAAGGGTGGGCGGACAGCAAAGAAGTAACCTAACTAACGGTCGAGCCCCACCCCGCCCCTTCCTCTCTCTCTTTCTCTCCTCTCTCCTCCCCGACGACCAGGCAGCCCCGCCGCCCGCCGCCGCCCCCCACCACCCGCCGCCGCCGCCGCCGCCCCCACCACCCGCCGCCCCCACCACCCGTCGCTGCTTGCCCCATCGACCCACCACCCCGCCGCCCCACGCCCGCGCCTCGTCGTCCCACCACGCCGCCGCCCGTGCCCAGCGCCCTGCACCGCCGCCCGATCACCCGGCGCCCCACCACCCGCCCACCACCGCCGCCACATCGCCCCATCGCCTCCCTCCTCCGCCGGTTCAAGCCGCCACCACCGCCCAGTGCCACCGTCGCCCCCGTCCCCGCCGCTCCGGTGAGTTATTTTTTTTCTTCTGTTTTTTCTTTTTTTGTTGTTTAATTGTTAGTGTTAGATTTAGTGCTAGATATGTCTTACTGTTAGATTTAGTGTTAGATTCAGTTTAGTTTTAGTGCTAGAATATGTAGAAGGGGAAGAAGAAGAAGAAGAAGAAGAAGAAGAAGAAGAAGAGGGGAGAAGGGAGGAAGAGGAGGAGGGAGAAGAAGAAAGAAAAGAAGAGGAAACCCTAAACCCTAGTTTTAGTTATATTTTTTACTTTAGTTTTAGTTTTATTTTTAGTTTAGTTTATTTTAGATTAGTTTTAGTTTTAGTTCTGAAGAAGAAGAGTAGAAGGAGGAGGAGGAGGAGGGAGGAAGAGGAGGAGGGAGAAGAAGAAAGAAAAGAAGAAGAAGAAGAAAGAAGAAGAAGAAGAAGAAGAAGAAGAAGAAGAAGAAGAAGAAGAAGAAGAAGAAGAAGAAGAAGAAGAAGAAGAAGAAGAAAGAAGAGGAGGAGGAGGAGGAGGAGGGGGGGAAGAGGAGGAGGAGAAGAAGAGAAGAAGAAAAGGCTGTCACGTGCCTCGACCCCGACCCAGACACCCCGACCCCCGACACCCCGACCCCGAAACAGCACCCCGACCCCAACACGGCACCTCGACCCCGACACGCCACCCCGACACCCCAGCACGACACCCCGACCCCGACCCCCGACACCCTGACACCACACCCCGACCCCGACACCCCGACACCCCGACACCGAGACCCCAACACCCCGACCCCGAAATAGCACCCCGACAGGATCATATATTTGTGAATTATGAGTTAGGTCATATATTTTTCGATTTTTTTATGAGAAACATCATATATAATTGTGTTGATCGGGTAGATTTAAACATCATATATATATTTTTATTTTGTTATGAAAAACATCATATATTATTATTCATGTCGGTATTTTTTTATGTTGTATTAATTTCGTTTACTCTTTGTCATGGCAGGTGTTGAAAGATGGTGGGCGCTGGTCTGGAGCGCTCCAAGGCCCCTTCTTCGTCGGCGCATGGTGGGAGGTCTTCCATTCCACCCACACAAATCTGCTGAGCGTTGCTGGACAATATGGTGACACCGCTGGGCCCTTCTTCGTCAACCGCGGTGCCCAGCAGGGGACGAGGAAAGGGAGGGAAGAAGAGAGGAGCTGGAGCACGTGGTCGCGGGAGAGGAGATAGGGTGACTGCTAGGGTGCCTTCCTCGCCGCCACCCCCAGCTGTTTCACCCGAGCACGTGATTGCTAGGGTGCCTTGCTCGCCGCCACCCCCAGCTGTTTCACCCGAGCACGTGACTGCTAGGGTGGACACGTCCGAGGAGGAGGCTACACGGACTCCGGTCCACGAGCCTTGGATCCACGGGCCTTCGGCCCACGAGAGTTGGGCCCACGAGACCCCGGACGAGCACACGTATGGATGGGGTACCTGGCCGGATCAGCCTGAGGGGCCGAGTGGCTTGATGATGGCGGGGAGCCGACTGATATTGAGGAGGAGGGGGGCACCGTCTACCAGCGTGGTTGTACACGACTCCCGTCCGTGCCGGCGACCCGCGAGCAGAGGTGGTTGATTTTTCCTGATGGGGAGAGGTAAGTGCATTTAATATTTTTGTACCTTTTGCATTCACGTTTCTTCAAATATCTAATGCGTTGGCCTTGTCATGCTGCAGGGGTTGGGACCACCATGAGAAGGTCTGCTGGCCCAACTCCGTCCTTGGAGTGCTTTGCCGGCAAAACTTCCCGGGGTTTGTCACGTTGCCTGGTGAGGGTCGGCTTCTAGAGCTTGGATTGAGCTGGGAGCACTACTTGGCTGCCCTCGCCCCGCCGGGTGAGATTATCGACGGTGTCTTGTGCGACACGAGGCGCACGTGGTGATCGAAAGTTCAGGTAATTTCTCCTTTACACAATTAAAATCTTCAACTAGCTAGTTATTAATTGTACTAATCAATATTGTCTCATTTGATTGCGGACATTCTACAGGTGTGAGGAGGGATACGAGGAGGAGGCGGCAAATGTTATCGAGAATGTCGCAGCGCCTACTACAGAACTTACGGCACGAGGCTCGGGTGCAGGCTGTTCGAGACTACTACGCCTTGCGTGGTATCAAGAAGCCCAAGCCGGCGTGCATGAAAGTTCCTTAGTAAGGAGCAGTACATGAAGGTAATTCTTAAGGCCTTGTACTTACTTCCTTCATTTAGTAATTCATAGCCGTAGCGCTCAAGTTTCTATTTGCTAACTTAGGCGCCTCCGAGATGGTGTGCGGATCGGATGGATTGTTGGGAGGTGTTGGTCAATGAGTGGTGCTCAAAAGAATGGCTAGCCGTCCACAACGCGGCTAAGAACAAACGTGCCCAAATGGAAGGTGTGCCACACCATCAAGGCAGCTCCAACTTATATCAGTTCGGGCGGAACTGGGTATGTGGTTTGCTTCATGATTCGTGCAATTCATTCATCATGCTAGCTTGAGCCCTTTAATTACTAATTTACGTTGTTTCTCTCTTTCAGGCACGCTACAATAAGGCGGATAAGGTGCCAGATGTGTACGACCTCTATGCCATGGCCCATACTGCCTCTTACAAGAAAGTCAAGGCATTCTCTTCGTCTGACCTCGATGATGCAAACAACTTCACCAACATCTCCTCCCACGACAAGCTAGTGAAATATAGAGATCAAGGGAAGGCGAGGAAAGGGGAGGACTTTAACCCGAGCCAGGGTCCCATTGATCCAGAGCTGGTGATGATAGCTGGTGGCGGGAGGTCCCATGGCTCGATAGCCATTGGAGATGGACTTATCCGTTGTCCTAGCACTCTCCCGGAGATCAAGGCGCGCCAGTCGAGATCCGCTCCTGAGATAAGGCCTCGTGAACGGCCAGTCCAACTCACCTTCAAGGTTAGTTATACGTACTCAGCTATCTTTCTCCATTACATTGTGTGCGCTTCCATCAATGATTACAAATGCTAACGAGGAGTGGTGTTGCAGGCTGCTATACAGAGTGAGAGATATAGAACGGAGAAACTTCTGTCGGAGGCGGCGGAGAGGCAGCGGGAGTTGGAGGAGAGGACGGCAAAGATGTTGGAGAAGGAGAGGGCACAAAATGACATGTAGGCAAGGGCAATGTACGAGCTCCTTGTGGTAAGTTTCTTCTGCTGATTAGCCAAAACATTCATGTAGTGTTTGTCTCATTACTAACTAGTATGCCTGAGTCGTCAAAACCAAATGTGCAGTCTGTGTGCGAGAAGTCCGGTCACACCGCTCCGCGATGCCAGAGATTGCTCCTGGGACGATGGTGAGTTTAATTTGGATGGACACTACTTGCTAGTCTTAACATTTGAGTGTCATCATGCTAACGAGACATTAGAAATGATCTTTGGTGCAGCGTAACTCCAGACAAGCATCGCACGATCCTTCTCCAACTACCGGCACCAGCCAGCCCGCTCCCACACCTCCATGATCACGGTAAGTTTCTCTAGTGTTTTGCTTAACAAATGCATAAAGACCTAGACTTAGCTTTATTTCCTCCAAAATGACTTAATAAGCTTACTGACCTCCAAAACCATCCATTTTACCTAAGTTAGCTCTAAAACGATCTGTACTTAGCTTTGTTTCCTCCAAAATGACCAAAGTTAGCTCTCATATGCTTAGTTAACTAGGTTTGCTCAATAATGACATGTACTTAGCTTACTTATGTCAAAAGTGGCATAATTAGCTTAGTTAGCTCATAAACGATCCATTTTACCTAAGTTAGTTCTAAAATGATCCATTTTACCTTAGTTAGCTCATAAACGATCCATTTTACCTAAGTTAGCTCTAAAATGACCCACTTTACCTTACTTAGCTCATAAATGATCCATTTTACCCAAGTTAGCTCTAAAATGACCCATTTTACCTAGGTTAGCTCCAAAATGATCCATCTTACCTAGGTTAGCTCAAAAATGATGCATTTTACCTAAGTTAGCTCATAAGCGATCCATTTCACCTAGGTTAGCTCATAAACGATCCATTTCACCTAAGTTAGCTCACAAACGATCAATTTCACCTAAATTAGCTCATAAATGTCCTATATTCTTCTTCTTCTTCATTTTCTTCTTCTTCTTCTTCTTCTTCTTCTTCTTCTTCTTCTTCTTATAATCTTCTTCTTCTAACTTTCTTATTTCCCATTTTGCAGAATTCATTCGCTTCATGGAAGCTTGCATAGATGGAGTGCTTGTTTGGATGAACTATGTTTCTTTTGTATCGATGAAATATGCATGTATGGTAGGATGACACTATTGTAATATGTATGGTTGGATGCATGTATGTGGAACTAGCTATGTATGGTTGTCATGACCGGTTTTCCAATAAAATACTTATTGAGAAACCGATCCTTTTGATTCCATTATGAGGAAAATCCTCCTTACTGGTAGACAAAATCTTGATACAAAAGTCCAGAGGTACTTAATATATTACACGGTTGAGCTGAGGTTTCTCAACAATTTATTACAAGCACGCCATTAATTATACATAAGGGCGGATATGACACAATGGTGTGGTGGCATACTACTGACTCATAATAAAAGTGGTGGTGGATATGTCACAGTGAAGTGGGTGACATGACTCATAGCTCATCAAGCGTCGGAGTGAGGCTTGACGATTTATTTGGGTAGCGGAAGCGGGTATAATACAAGTGAACAACTCCAGGGTCGCTCGAGACTGACTAGGACTCCTCTAGGCGTCGGACTCGCTATCAAACTCTTCATCCATAAGATCGCCTTCATCAACATCTGGCCAAATCAACAAGCCAGGTGAGTACTTTGAATGTACTCGCAAGACAGTTCGGACATAAGATATAACAAATGCAAGCATGATGTGTCATGAGTAAATAGCAAAGTACACACAAATGATGAGCTTGCACGAGAATATTAAATAAAAAGGAAGTCAGGCGGTAGTCCTCCCGAAATCACAACAAAAATAACCAAAAACCGATCGGGTGTCTGAAGCGACGCCACGAAAAGTGAACAAATGAATTAACATGCCGCAGTCGGGCGTCCAAGCGACACCACATAAAGGGCTTATATATCGAAAAGTAAATGACAGTACGTGCCACAGTCGGACGTCTATGCGACATCTCGGAAAGGGCTTATAAAGAAAGTAAATAACAGTGACGCCACAGTCGGACGTCTGAGCGACATCTCGAAAAGGGATTATAACAAAAATAAATAACAGAGATGCCACAGTCGTACGTCTGAGCGACATCACATAAAGGGCTTATATTGAAAGTAAATGACAAGTGTGCCACAGTCGGACGTCTGAGCGACATCACAGAAAGGGCTTATATCGAAATGTAAATAACAAGAGTTCCGTAGTTGGACGTCTGAGCGACATCACAGAAAGGGCTTATATTTCATCATTCATATTCAATAAATTCATGAAGATACATCACTCACAAGAAATACTCAGCACATAATATTAAACGGGTTAGTCCCTCCACAGGAATAATCGTTTAGCCGGACTTAACACTCATGTTTATTTACCAGAGTCTTGTCACTGAGACTGACACTGAGAAAGATAAGTTGAACACATAACTTGACCATGGATAGGATTATTCGAAGGATTTTTGACTCTGTAGAGTTTGTACTAATTAACCACAACCAACGGATTTCCGTAGTCACGAAAGACTAGTTCCGTTTACGGATTTTTAGAAGAAACACATCTAACTAGTACACACCATTTCCACATTCCGCTGCCCGGAATGACCCGAGGCAACGTTCAACAAAAACTCTAAGTCGGGGAGGTCACAACCTCGAGTAGCATGGGATCAAATTTATATCGCGCGCTCTAAGGGGTGCCCCCCTCTCGGTCCCAATCGGAAACACCCATGCCCCCTGACCGGATGACTGGCTTTAATCCAGGGCCAAGGAACCCTCATCACGGCCTCTCTATTTGGTGTGTACCAAGAAAGAGGTTTGCAACTTACTAAACCATATTCCTTGCGGAAAACATGTGGTGGTACGCGAAAGGAAACGGATGGTAACGTGACTTGACTCACGCTGACACCGGGATTAAATGGTTTGGCATAAGACTGGCATGCTACAACAATACCATCTTACCCATCATGTCACCACATGACCATGAAAACAACACCTCGAGTTTCGAAGCTCACTTGCCTCAACTTTGCATGCAATATAACACTTACTGCCATGCTTATAAACATGCCATGAAATAACTACCCAATGCAAACATGCAAAACACTCATCATATCAAAGGTTCAAACATGCTTGCCTGGTTCGGAGTAGTCGGAGCCTAGCTCGGTGAAGTTCGCGGTTCCGTCACCTCCTCCGGTATCTACGGGTTAAAGAAAAATACGTACTAACGTAAATACCGAGTGTGCACAAAAAGAGTTCCAAATATTTTTCAAATAAATATGAAAAAAAACTAGACAAAAAAATAAAGATGGCAGAAAAAGAATCAATCAAAAATCATTTTATGTTTAAAAGTTATAAGGGTTTTAGTCCAGGGACCTTTCTATAATGAAACAGAAAGTTTCCAGGGTTCATTTTATAAAAACAGAAAACGTTCCATATAAGAATACGCCAGTCCAGAGAGGAGACGTACTTTGCCAGAAGTCGTTTTCAGAAAACGTTTCGTTTAAAAAGAAAAGAGAGGCTGACGGGGGGGTCCCACCCGTCAGGTTTGAATGTTTGAAAGAGGAGAGACAGGGTGCGCCGACGCCCGAGGGCTGCGGTGGTCGCCTGCGGCGATCCACGGCGAGGCAGGGGGATCGGGAGGTACCTACGTGATCAGTGTGTCCTCCCGCGTCTGTGGGTGGTGGTGGTGGTCGTCGGCGAGCACCACGTCGACGGCGGCTTCTACTCCGGCGGATGGCGGCTCGGGTGATGTTGGGTCTCGTCGGGGAGAGCTGCAAGCTTCAAATTGAGGCGCGGGTTAGGCTACTGGGTACCCTAGGAGGTTACGGGCAGGGTTAGGGAGGTGGGGGAGCCCTCACCCGCGTGGATCATGCCGGAGCCCGAGGCGGATCGAGGCGGCCGGAGACGGAGAAGGAGACCTCCTCGGGGTCCTTCTGGTGGCTTGGCGAGGCTCTGGTGAGGTGGAGTGACTGGCGCCGATCGGAGACGAGCCCGGGGTGGCTATTTATAGCCAGCCCGAGGCGGTTCCCGCGGACGGGATAACACCGGCGACGATTACGGCGAGTCGGTGACCGGACGGGTGGATTAGGTGGCTGGGCATCAGCATGGAGGTCTACTGGTTCCACTCACACGCTAACCTTGTTGGGATTAGGCCTGCTCCGCGGTTTCGACAGAACGGTGCTCCGCGGGCCAGTCGGCGGCAGAGGGCGCGCCCTGTGCTCGCCAGGCCATGGTGACGGTGTTGCGGTGCGCGAGGGGGCAAGCGGCCACGCGGAGGCCTCGGGGGGTTTGGGCGGTGATGGACGGCGCCGAAAGCCGGGTCGGCCGCTGCTGGTTGCCACGGGTGGCTCTGCCACCGCAGAAGCTGCCGGAGCTGGCGAGCCACGTCGCCACCGATGCCCATGTCCGGCCAAGCGAGTGTGCGGCGCGCCGGATAAGGAGGGGGTGCAGTGCACAAGCGGCCAGCGCTTGCACTGGTGAGATTGACGACATTCTCTGAAGAAAACGACGCCGATGACTGAATCTGATCACTGAACTCTGAATTTACTGAAACTGTACAGCAACAGTGCCTGCCAAGTGTTCGACAAAATGATTCTGGCATGTGGGGAATTTTCCTTGAGCTGATCTTTGGTGGGGTGGCCTCTCAATGCATCCGGGGGCTGCCTGAATTTTGGTAGAATTTTTGGAGAAGAGAAAATATGAATTTCACCAAATTTGACAAATCTGGTCCAAACTTGCAATGAGCAGAACTTGAAAATTTTGAATTGTGGAAGTGTGGATCTTGATGGATCTAGGTTGGGGGTGCTAAGGACTAGCCAGAGGAGTTGGTTTGAGATTAAAACTCACAAGGAAAATGGTACCCCCTTTGGAAATCACCTAGGCCCAAAAATAAGGACAGAAATAGTTTTAGGGTAAAAATAAATAGAATAAAAATCCCAAATGGGTTGATCCTGCTAGGATTGGCTACTTGACTTGATCCAAAGTGGAGGGAGGTGTTTTGGAAGAAGAATTTTAACATGAGGCATGGTGGGAGGGGATGGTTGGCTTAAAAGAAATAAATCCAAAACCCTAAGGATTTCTTTTTACAAGAAAAACCCTCAAAATAAATTGTGATGAGTCCACCCCAATGAAAAGCCTTCAAAACCAAACACCAGGGTTGAGGACAACCCAAAAATAAAGATTTTGACATAAGAGAAAAATATTTGAGAAGAAGTCTTTTTAAAAGATTTTTGAATAGCCTCCTTTAAATCAAATAAAGATTTTGCTAAAAACCAAATGAAATTTTTTGGAGTGTCACAACACCTACCCCCTTAGGAAAAATCTCGTCCCCAAGATTTCAGCTGATCCTCAAATAGGTGTGGGTGCTCTGTCCGAAGAAAATCCTCTCTTTCCCACGTTGCCTCATCTTCGGTGTGATTGCTCCACTGAACTCTGAAAAACTTGATTGTTTTCTGACGGGTCCTCCTTTCAGACTCCTCCAATATTTTTATTGGGCGTTCCCTATAGGTGAGGTCTGGTTGTATGTCAATGTCTTCATGGGATACATGCTTCTCTTGGTTGCTTACGCACTTCCTCAACTGTGATACGTGGAACACGTCGTGGACGTCTAACAATTCTTCGGGTAGATCTAGCTGGTAGGCTACCGTGCCTCTTCGTGCAACTACACAGAATGGTCTGATGAATCTTGGTGCTAACTTTCCTTTAACTTTGAATCGTTGCAGGCCCCTCATAGGGGATACTCGCAGGTACACATACTCACCGGGTTCAAAACTGACTCCACGATGTTTTTGATCGTAATAACTCTTCTGTCGGCTTTGAGTTGTCTTGAGTCGGTCCCTGATTAGCTAGACTTTCTCCTCGGCTTCTTTGAGCATGTCTGGGCCGAAGATACGGCTGTCTCCGGTCTCTGACCAATTTAGCGGGGTACGACATCTCCGCCCGTACAAGGCTTCAAAGGGTGCCATCTGTAGACTGGCTTGGTAGCTATTGTTGTAGGCAAATTCGGCGTATGGCAAGCTTTCTTCCCAACTGGTTCCATAGGCGAGGACACATGCTCTCAGCATGTCCTCTAGAATTTGGTTTACGCGTTCAGTTTGCCCATCCGTCTGGGGTGGTATGCTGTGCTGAATACTAGTTGGGTTCCCAGAGCCTCTTGTAGGTGATCCCAAAATCTGGAAACGAATTGTGTGCCTCTGTCAGATATTATAGTCTTTGGAACTCCATGCAGACAGACGATACGGGACAGATAAAGTCTGGCAAGCTTCTGAGTGGTGTAGGTTGTCTTTACGGGGATGAAATGTGCCACCTTGGTTAATCTATCTGTGATGACTCATATGGCATCATTTCCGTGTTGTGACCGAGGTAGTCCAACAATAAAGTCCATCCCAATTTCATCCCATTTCCATTCAGGTATCATGTTTGGCTGTAACAACCCTGCTGGTTTTTGATGCTCGGCCTTAATGCGCTGACACGAATCACAACATGCGATGAAGGTGGCTATATCCCTCTTCATACCGTGCCACCAAAATCTTTCCTGAATGTCTTTGTACATCTTGGTCCCTCCCGGGTGTATTGAATATGGGGCAGTGTGGCCTTCGGCTAGAATTTGCTGTTTGAGCTCTTTTATATTTGGTACGCAAAGCCTATCTCCGTACCATAGTATTCCCTTATCGTCTATGAAAAATTCTGAGGCCTTGCCCAAACTCACTTTTCTTTTTATGCCTTCGATGCTGGGTTGCCCATGTTGAGCCTCCTTAATTTGTTCTATCAGGTTGGGCCGTATTTCCAAATTTGATACACTGCCTTCGGTGACCATTACCAAGTTGAGTTTGGCAAACTCCTGCTGAAATTCTGGTCTCAAATTTGGTAGGCTGTTGTTGCTTGTATTGGGATTTCGACTAAGAGCATCTGCCACTACATTTGCTTTTCCTGGGTGGTAGTGAATGCCAACATCATAATCCTTCACCAACTCTAACCAGCGTCATTGTCGCAAGTTGAGTTCTGGTTGTGTGAAAATATACTTGAGGCTTTTATGGTCCGTGTATATTTCACAACGATTCCCAAGCAAAAAGTGTCTCCATTCCTTGAGTGCATGAATAACTGCTGCCAACTCCAAGTCATGTGTGGGATAATTCTCTTCATGCTTTCGTAGTTGCCTGGAGGTGTAGGCGACTACCTTGCCTTCTTGCATTAATACGCATCCGAGGCCTTTTCGGGATGCATCGCAATACACTTCGAAACTTTTGTTATGTCTGGCACAACCAATATTGGTGCTGTTGTCAGCTTCCTTTTGAGTTCTTGGAAACTTTGCTCCCAGGCTTCGGTCCATACAAACTTTTTATCCTTCTTGAGCAACTGGGTCATTGGTTTTGCTATGGTGGAGAATCCCTCAATAAATCTTCGGTAATACCCTGCCATTCCCAAGAAACTTCGCACATCCGTTACGCAGGCTGGCGGTTTCCTGCCAAGTACGGCTTTAACTTTTTCCGGGTCTACGGCAACACCTTCTTGAGTTAGTACGTGGCCTAGAAAGCCAACCTGTCTTAACCAAAATTCACATTTGCTGAACTTGGCGTACAATTGATGTTTCCTTAGTTCTCCCAGTACAATCCTGAGATGTTCAGCGTGCTCTTCTGGTGTCTTGGAGTATACCAGAATATCATCAATGAATACCACCACAAATTTGTCCATAAATTTCATAAACACCTTGTTCATGAGGTGGACAAAATATGCGGGGGCGTTCGTCAGTCCAAACGGCATTACTGTAAACTCATACAGCCCGTATCTTGAGGTAAAAGCTGTTTTGGGAATATCTTCTGTCCGTACTTTTAATTGATGATACCCCGACCTCAAATCAATTTTTGAGAAGACTTTGGCTTGAGCGAGCTGGTCAAATAAATCATTTATCCGTGGCATCGGGTATTTGTTCTTGATTGTGACCATGTTGAGTGCTCGATAGTCTATACACAATCTCAGTGTCCCATCCTTTTTCTTGGCAAATAAAACTGGTGAACCCCATGGTGAGGAGCTGGCTCGTATAAATCCTTTGTCCAGTAATTCTTTTATTTGCTTCTTTAATTCCACCAACTCTGAGGGTGCCATTCTATATGGTTTCTTGTAAATGGGGGTGGTTCCAGGTGCTAGTTCAATGCTGAATTCTATTTCCCGGTCTGGTGGCATGCCTGGTAGTTCTTTGGGAAATACGTCTGGAAACTCACATACCACTGGGACTTTGTTTAACTCCGAAACGTCCACTTTGTTCAACCTTGGTCGTCGTGGTACTTGTCTTTCTTGAGCTGAAACTTTTATTGTCTTCCCGTGGTGGTGAGTAAGAATTACTGTCCGGTTGAAGCAGTCAATAAATCCTTGGTTGGTGGTTAACCAGTCCATTCCTAGGATAACATCCAGTCCCTTATTTTCCAATACAATGAGGTTCGCATGAAACTTTAATCCCTCAAACTCAATAACCACACCTTGGCAGTAACTCTGAGTGACTTGCTTAATCCCGGGGGACTTGATGATCATGGATTTTTCCAAGGGAAGCATTGAAAAATCATTTTGCAAAGCAAAACTCTTTGAAATGAACGAGTGAGAAGCTCCAGAATCAAACAAAACCGTGGCAGGTATTGTGTTGACAGGGAACGTACCGAGTACGATATCCGGGGCATTCTGTGCCTCCTCCTTGGTCACATGGTTCAAGTCACCCTTCTTATGATTGTTGTTGGGGTTGAAGTTGTTGCGCTTACGTGCTGAATTACTCCCACCGTTGTTTGGCTTGGGAGCCGAATTTCTTGGCTTTGGGCACTGTTTGGCATAGTGCCCTTCTTCTCCACAAGTGTAACAAGTGACACCTGGGTGATATGTGAACTCCTTGTCCCTTGCATGAAAACTTTTGACCGAGCGTGGGACGTTGGTTGTGGACTTGTTCGCTCCACTCCTCTGAAAGTCAGTCTTGTTACAGTTGTTGCGAGCTTGAGCTGTTTGGTCTCTCTTGCGCTTGCGAAAATCTTCCAAGCTGCGGCGCTCATTCTCCAAGGTAATGGCCTTGTCCACAAGTGTTTTGAAGTCTGGGAAGGTGTGTACGACCAGCTGGCATTTAAGTGCTGGTGCTAGACCGTCCAGGAATTTCTCCATATTCTTGTTTTCAGTCATGCGTTCTTCGTTGGCGTAGCGAGACAACAGAGTAAACTGACTGTTGTATTCAGTTACCATCATGGTTCTCTGTTTGAGGTCGTCAAACTCCCTCTTCTTGATCTTCATAATACTTCTTGGAATGTGCGCCCCACGAAAACCTTCTTTAAAATCCTCCCAGGTTATATCATTTTCGTTGGGGTGCATGTGTAGAAAGTTCTCCCACCATGATGCAGCCGCTCCTGTGAGGTAGTGCGGTGCATATAGTACTTTCTCACAGTCTGAACACTGAGCAATAATTAATTTTCTCTCCATGTCTCGAAGCCAATCATCGGCCTCAAGAGGTTTGTCAGTGTGAGAAAATGTTGGGGGACACGTATTTTGTAGCTCAGACAACTTGGATTGCTGCGGATACTGTCCACGGTGATTTCCCATATTGATGACTTGGTTCATCATTTCCTGATGTTGTTGCTGACTCTGTTCATATAGGCGGCATACTTGGGAAAATGTCGTCTCACTGCCCTGCTGACTCGACTGTCCCTGCGTGAAATTGTTGCTAGTTTGGGTGCCATAATTCTCTTCTGGCAGATTTGGCATGGAGCGAGTCCAAGGACGAGACATTTTCCACTCTGGGGATATATTTCGCAAAACTCATAAGAAAAAGGAAAAGGAGTCGCGAAATGAATAAATTTATAAAGGCGGAAATTTTTTAAATGCTCCAAGATTTCAAGAGGATAAATGTTTGCGCATGGAGAAGGACTGCTTAGTACATATCTTACACGCAAGCAGTAATTATACAATACATCACTCAGGATGTGCGTACACATTCCTGACATGTTATTTAGGCTAGTGCACTTCTCCCAGTTCCTACATGATGTGCATACAGATTACTTCTCACAACCTATTTACATATAAACATATCACACAAGCTCGTACATCGCATGGCAGCTAAGCGTGCTCAGTCGGAGATGTTCAGGATCTCCCTTGGCCTGCCGAGGGTGAGGCCCAGTGAGGCTGGGGACTCAACCTCCTCCTCACTAATAGGCTCCAGACGAGAAGTGCTGCGCTGAGTAGTTGGAGCGGACGCCATAGGTGGAGCAACACGGACTGGAGTGGGTGCAAAAGGTGGTGCCGCACGGACTGGAGTGGGCGCCATAGGTGGTGCGGCATGGACTAAAGTGGGTGCCATAGGTGGTGCAGTACGGACTGGGGTGGGTGCAATGACCTGGTCAAACTCCTCAGTGGTAGGCAGGCGACGAGCTGTGGTGAGGATGGTGGGTGAATAAGATG
This sequence comes from Aegilops longissima, assembly GCA_021605205.1. Classification (NCBI taxonomy): domain Eukaryota; kingdom Viridiplantae; phylum Streptophyta; class Magnoliopsida; order Poales; family Poaceae; genus Aegilops; species Aegilops longissima. The sequence continues at coordinate 103,310,348 of CM038678.1, read as the reverse complement.
CTGAGGACGAGACGAAAGTCAGTGGTGGTGACGTGTGGAGGAGCTCCCTCCTGTTGGCGGAACAGCCATGGACTGAGTCCATACGAGCCGCCACAAGGTCGTCCACAAGGTTATCAAAGGCTGCCTCAAGCGCCTGGAGATACTTGACAAGCATCTCAATAGCCTCATCTCGCTCACCCCTAGGGCAAGCGAATGCATAATGACAGGTGTAAGGTACGTGGCATGGAAGGTAACGGTAGCGGCGGGTCTTCATCGTAGGAAGAACATCTGGGAGACGGGCTATCGCCTCCTGGGCAGCCATCTGCATGGCATGCCTCTCCGTAGGCATGGCTCTGCCCGTAAATCGGAGGTGACGTGACTCCGCACGCCCTCCCTTGAACTGCACCGCGGCCTGGTGCATGGACAGACTTTCGCTGATCTTGTGCTGGTAGAGTGTGAACACTGGGCGAACTGATGGCCCAATCGCGATCTTGACGATGATGGAGAGGAGCTTGGTAAGCCCCTCTGGTACGCTGGCGAACACCTGAGACTCACAGTCGCTGCTAGCCATCTACAAAAGTAGACAAAAATTCCGAATAGTCAGATCATAAATTTATGATGACTAACAGAAAATTGCTACATTTTGCAAAAATGCCTAAATCGCACTAAGACGCTAATAACCGATTAGCGATCGCACCTAGTGGCTTCCTACAATCAACCTGGCTCTGGTACCAAGTTTGTCACGACCGGTTTTCCAATTAAATACTTATTGAGAAATCGATCCTTTTGTTTCCAGTATGAGGAAAATCCTCCTTACTGGTAGACAAAATCTTGATACAGAAGTCCAGAGGTACTAAATATATAACACGGTTGAGCTGAGGTTGCTCAACAATTTATTACAAGCACACCATTAATTATACATAAGGGCAGATATGACACAATGGTGTGGTGGCATACTACTGACTCGTAATAAAAGTGGTGGTGGATATGTCATAGTGAAGTGGGTGACATGACTCATAGCTCATCAAGCGTCGGAGTGAGGCTTGACGATTTATTTGGGTAGCGGAAGCGGGTATAATACAAGTGAACAACTCCAGGGTCGCTCGAGACTGACTGGGACTCCTCTAGGCGTCAGACTCGCTATCGAACTCTTCATCCATAAGATCGCCTTCGTCAACATCTGACCAAATCAACAAGCCAGGAGAGTACTTTGAATGTACTCGCAAGACAGTTCGGACATAAGATATAACAAATGCAACAATGATGCGTCATGAGTAAATAGCAAAGTAGACACAAATGATGAGCTTGCACGACAATATTAAATAAAAAGTAAGTCAGGCGGTAGTCCTTCCGAAATCCCAACAAAAATAACCAAAAACCGATCGGGTGTCTGAAGCGACGCCACGAAAAGTGAAACATGCCGCAGTCGGGCATCCAAGCGACACCACATAAAGGGCTTACATCGACAAGTAAATGACAGTACGTGCCACAGTCGGACGTCTATGCGACATCTCGGAAAGGGCTTGTAAAGAAAGTAAATAACAGTGACGCCACAGTCGGACGTCTGAGCGACATCTCGAAAAGGGCTTATAACAAAAATAAATAACAGAGATGCCACAGTCGGACGTCTGAGCGACATCACATAAAGGGCTTATATTGAAAGTAAATGACAAGTGTGCCACAGTCGGACGTCTGAGCGACATCACAGAAAGGGCTTATATCGAAATGTAAATAACAAGAGTGCCGCAGTCGGACGTCTGAGCGACATCACGGAAAGGACTTATATTTCATCATTCATATTCAATAAATTCATGAAGATACATCACTCACAAGAAATACTCAGCACATAATATTAAACGGGTTAGTCCCTCCACAGGAATAATCGTTTAGCCGGACTTAACACTCATGTTTATTTACCGGAGTCTTGTCACTGAGACTGGCACTGACAAAGATAAGTTGAACACAGACCTTGACCATGGATAGGATTATTCGAAGGATTTTTGACTCTGCAGAGTTTGTACCAATTAACCACAGCCAACGGATTTCCGTAGTCACGAAGGACTAGTTCCATTTATGGATTTTTAGAAGAAACACATCTAACTAGTACACACCATTTCCACATTCCGCTGCTCGGAATCACCCGAGGCAACGTTCAACAAAAACTCTAAGTCGGGGAGGTCACAACCTCGAGTAGCATGGGATCAAATTTATATCGCGCGCTCTAAGGGGTGCCCCCCTCTCGGTCCCAATCGGAAACACCCATGCCCCTTGACCGGATTACTGGCTTTAATCCAGGGCCATGGAACCCTCATCACAGCCTCTCTATTTGGTGTGTACCAAGAAAGAGGTTTGCAACTTACTAAGCCATATTCCTTGAGGAAAACATGTGGTAGTACGGGAAAGGAAACGGATGGTAACGTGACTTGACTCACGCTGACACCGGGATTAAACGGTTTGGCATAAGACTGGCATGTACAACAATACCATCTTACCCATTATGTCACCACATGACCATGAAAACAACACCTCGAGTTTCAAAGCTCACTTGCCTCAACTTTGCATGCAATATAACACTTACTGCCATGCTTATAAACATGCCATGAAATAACTACCCAATGCAAACATGCAAAACACTCATCATATCAAAGGTTCAAACATGCTTGCCTGGTTCGGAGTAGTCGGAGCCTAGCTCGGTGAAGTTCGCGGTTCCGTCACCTCCTCCGGTATCTACGGGTTAAAGAAAAATACGTAATGTAAATACCATGTGTGCACAAAAATAGTTCCAAATATTTTTCAAATAAATATGACAAAAACTAGACAGAAAAATAAAGATGGCAGAAAAAGAATCAATCAAAAATCATTTAGTTTTTAAAAGTTATAAGGGTTTTAGTCCAGGGACCTTTCTGTAATGAAACAGAAAGTTTCCAGGGTTCATTTTATAAAAACAGAAAACGTTCCATATAAGAATACGCCAGTCCAGAGAGGAGACGTACTTTGCCAGAAGTCATTTTCAGAAAACATTTCGTTTAAAAAGAAAAGAGAGGCTGACAGGGGGGGGGTCCCACCCGTCAGGTTTGAATGTTTGAAAGAGGAGAGACAGGGCGCGCCGACGCCCGAGGGCTGCGGTGGTCGCCGGCGGCGAGCCACGGCGAGGCAGGGGGATCGGGAGGTACCTACGTGATCAGTGTGTCCTCCCGCGTATGTGGGTGGTGGTGGTGGTGGTCGTCGGCGAGCACCACGTCGACGGCGGCTTCTACTCCGGCGGATGGCGGCTCGGGTGATCTTGGGTCTCGTCTGGGAGAGCTGCAAGCTTCAAATTGAGGTGCGGGTTAGGCTACTGGGTACCTAGGAGGTTACGGGCAGGGTTAGGGAGGTGGGGGAGCCCTCATCAGCGTGGATCGTGCCGGAGCCCGAGGCGGATCGAGGCGGCCGGAGACGAAGAAGGAGACCTCCTCGGGGTCCTTCTGGTGGCTTGGCGAGGCTCTGGTGAGGTGGAGTGACTGGCGCCGATCGGAGACGAGCCCGGGGTGGCTATTTATAGCCAGCCCGAGGCGGTTCCCGCGGACGGGATAACACCGGCGACGATTACGGCGAGTCGGTGACCTGACGGGTGGATTAGGTGGCTGGGCATCAGCGTGGAGGTCTACTGGTTCCACTCACACGCTAACCTTGTTGGGATTAGGCCTGCTCCGCGGTTTCGACAGAACGGTGCTCCGCGGGCCAGTCGGCGGCAGAGGGCGCGCCCTGTGCTCGCCAGGCCACGGTGACGGTGCTGCGGTGCGTGCAGGGGGGGGGGGGGGCAGGCGGCCACGCGGAGGCCTCGGGGGGTTTGGGCGGTGATGGATGGCGCCGAAAGCCGGGTCGGCCGCTGCTGGTTGCCATGGGTGGCTCTGCCACCGCAGAAGCTGCCGGAGCTGGCGAGCCACGTCGCCACCGACGCCCACGTCCGGCCAAGCGAGTGTGCAGTGCATCGGATAAGGAGGGGGTGCAGTGCACAAGCGGCCAGCGCTTGCACTGGCGAGATTGACGACAATCTCTGAAGAAAACGACGCCGATGACTGAATCTGATCACTGAACTCTGAATTTCTTCAAATCAGACAAAGAATAAAGGCTCGCCAAGTGTTTGACAAAATGATTCTGGCATGTGGGGAATTTTCTTTGAGCTGATCTTTAGTGGGGTGGCCTCTCAATGCATCTGGGGGCTGCCTGAATTTTGGTAGAATTTTTGGAGAAGAGAAAATATGAATTTCACCAAATTTGACAAATCTGGTCCAAACTTGTAGTGAGCAGAACTTGAAAATTTTGAACTGTGGAAGAGTGGATCTTGATGGATCTAGGTTGGGGGTGCTAAGGACTAGCCAGAGGAGTTGGTTTGAGATTAAAACTCACAAGGAAAATGGTACCTCCTTTGTAAATCACCTAGGCCCAAAAATAAGGACAGAAATAGTTTTAGGGTAAAAATAAATAGAATAAAAATCCCAAATGGGTTGATCCTTCTAGGATTGGCTACTTGACTTGATCCAAAGTGGAGGGAGGTGTTTTGGAAGAATAATTTTAACATGAGGCATGGTGGGAGGGGATGGTTGGCTTAAAAGAAATAAATCCAAAACCCTAAGGATTTCTTTTTACAAGAAAAACCCTCAAAATAAATTGTGATGAGTCCACCCCAATGAAAAGCCTTCAAAACCAAACACCAGGGTTGACGACAACCCAAAAATAAAGATTTTGACATAAGAGAAAAATATTTGAGAAGAAGAGTCTTTTTAAAAGATTTTTGAATAGCCTCCTTTAAATCAAATAAAGATTTTGCTAAAAACCAAATGAAATTTTTTGGAGTGTCACAATGGTTGATGGAACTATGCATGTATGATGAAATTATATGTGTTGGATATCTCATATGTTTGCTGTGAACTTGCCATGTGAAAAATATATATGTATCATCTATTTGCTGTGAAAATGGTTGGGTATAAGAAAAAACAGAAAAAAAGAGGTAATGCAGGCTCTTTGCCGTCTGCCACCGATGGCAACGGGCTCTTTGCCGTCCGTGGAGGACGGCAAAGAAGTCACGTGGCAACCACCTGTGCTTCCTGGCAGCTGACCCATTTGGACAGTTTGCCTACAGTGGCAGATGATAAAGGCTTGATGCTCTTTGCCGTCAGCCACGAACGGCAAAGACTGTCGTTAGCCACCTAACGGACTAACAGCGAATTTATTGCCGTCGGCTTTCTTTGCCGTCCGCCGCTGATGGCAAAGGCTCCTTTGCTATCCGCGTCAGGAAGCAGACGGCAAAGAAGGTCTTTGCCGATCCTTTCTTTGCCGGCGCCTTTTGCTGTCCGCGGCAGACGGCAAAGGCCTTTGCCGTCTGCCTTGGCAGACGGCAAAGTAGTTGATTCCTGTAGTGTATGTCCGTAAAGGCTATACCTTGAAAGTATGAAAAAGTGATGACCCACAAGTATAGGGGATCTATCATAGTCCTTTCGATAAGTAAGAGTGTCGAACCCAACAAGGAGCAGAAGGAAATGACAAGCGGTTTTCAGCAAGGTATTCTCTACAAGCACTAAAATTATAGGTAACAGATAGTTTTGTGATAAGGTAATTTGTAACGGGTAGCAAGTAACAAGTGTAAATAAAGTGCAGCAAGATGGCCCAATCCTTTTTGTAGCAAAGGACAAGCCTGGACAAACTCTTATATAGAGAAAAGCACTCCCGAGGACACATGGGAATTATCATCAAGCTAGTTTTCATCACGCTCATATGATCCGCGTTTGTTACTTTTGATAATTTGGTATGTGGGTGGACCGGTGCTTGGGTGCTGCCCTTACTTGGACAAGCATCCCACTTATGATTAACCCCTATTGCAAGCATCTGCAACTACAAAAGAAGTATTAAGGTAAACCTAACCATAGCATGAAACATATGGATCCAAATCAGCCCCTTACGAAGCAACTCAAACTAGGGTTTAAGCTTGTGTCACTCTAGCAACTCATCATCTACTTATTACTTCCCAATGCCTTCCTCTAGGCCCAAATAATGGTGAAGTGTCATGTAGTCGACGTTCACATGACACCACTAGAGGAAAGACACCATACATCTCATCAAAATATCGAACGAATACCAAATTCACATGACTACTTATAGCAAGACTTCTCCCATGTCCTAGGGAACAAATGTAACTACTCACAAAGCATATTCATGTTCATAATCAGAGGGGTATTAATATGCATAATGGATCTGAACATATGATCTTCCACCAAGTAAACCAACTAGCATCAACTACAAGGAGTAATCAACACTACTAGCAACCTACAGGTACCAATCTGAGGTTTTCATACAAAGACTGGATACAAGAGATGAACTAGGGTTTGAGAGGAGATGGTGCTGGTGAAGGTGTTGATGAAGATTAGCCCCCTCCTGATGAGAGGATCGTTGGTGATGACGATGGCGATGGTTTCCCCCTCCCGAAGGTAAGTTTCCCCGACAGAACAGCTCTGCCGGAGCCCTAGATTGGTTCCGCCAAGGTTCCGCCTCGTGGCGGCGGAGTTTCTTCCTGAAAGCTTGATTATGATTTCTTCTCGGACGAAAGACTTCATATAGCAGAAGATGCGCACTGTAGGCCTGCCAGGGGGCCCACGAGGCAGGGGGTGCGCCTAGGGGGTAAGGCGCGCCTCCCACCCTCGTGGCGAGGGTGTGGCCCCCTTCTGGTAGTTTCTTCGCTTAGTATTTTTTTATTAATTCCAAAAATGACTTCCGTGAAGTTTCAGGACTTTTGGAGTTGTGCAGAATAGGTCTCTAATATTTGCTCCTTTTCAAGCCCAGAATCCCAGCCGCCGGCATTCTCCCTCTTCATGTAAACCTTGTAAAATAAGAGAGAATAGGCATAAGTATTGTGACATAACATGTAATAACAACCCATAATGCAATAAATATCAATATAAAAGCATGATACAAAATGGACGTATCAACTCCCCCAAGCTTAGACCTCGCTTGTCCTCAAGCGGAAGCCGATATCGATAAATATGTCCACATGTTTATAGATAGAGGTGTCGATAAAATAAATACGGACATGAGGGCATCATGATCATTCTTATAACAACAACATATATGGTTATTGTCATATGGCTTCTCATGCTCAAGTAATAATCTATTCACAATGTCAAGTATGAATTAGAAACTTCATTGAGAACCAACAAACTATAATCTCAGTCATGGAAGCAATTGCAATTTATCATAACATCAGAAAGAGTCTATGTAAGAGCTTTTCAGCAAGTCCACATACTCAACTATCATTTAGTCTTTCACAATTGCTAACACTCACGCAATACTTATGGGTATGGAGTTTTAATCGGACACAGAGAAAGATAGGGGCTTATAGTTTCGCCTCCCAACCTTTTACCTCAAGGGTAATGTCAACGATGATAGCTCATGCTAACTTACATCCAATTAGATATATATATCAGGATCTTTCCAACACAATGTGCTTGCCAAAGGATAAAATGTAAAAAGGAAAGGTGAAGATCACCATGACTCTTTGCATAAGGATAGAAGATAAAAGTAAAAGATAGGCCCTTCGCAGAGGGAAGCAGAGGTTGTCATGTGCTTTTGGTTGGATGCACGAAATCTTAATGCAAAAGAACGTCACTTTATATTGCCACTTGTGATGTGGACCTTTATTATGCAGTCCGTCGCTTTTATTTCTTCCACATCACAAGATCGTATAAAGCTTATTTTCTCCACACTAATAAGTCATACATATTTAGAGATAAGTTTTTATTGCATGCAACGATGACAACTTACTTGAAGGATCTTACTCAATCCATAGGTAGATATGGTGGACTCTCGTGGCAAAACTGGGTTTAAGGGTATTTGGAAGCACAAGTAGTATCTCTACTTGGTGCAAAGAATTTGGCTAGCATGAGGGAGAAAGGCAAGCTCAACATGTTGGATGATCCATGACAATATACGTTATTTCAGATGTAAGAAAACATAACCCATTACGTTGTCTTCCTTGTCCAACATCAACTCTTTAGCATGTCATATTTTAATGAGTGCTCACAATCATAAAAGATGTCCAAGATAGTATATTTATATGTGAAACCTCTCTTTCTTTATTACTTCCTATTAATTGCAACGATGACCAAAGCTATGTTTGTCAACTCTCAACAACTTTTAATCATCATACTCTTTATATGTGAAGTCATTACTCTCCATAAGATCAATATGATCTCTTTGTTTCTTTTTATTCTTTCTTTTTCTTTTATTCACTCAAGATCATAGCAAGATAATCAAGCCCTTGACTCAACACTAATCTTTATTATATAGATCACGAACTCGATTACATAGAGGGATTATAAAGCAAAAATCACAACAAGATCGTACTAAAACTTTATTCTACTAGATCAAGATATTACCAAAAGGATCGAACTAAGAAAAACGGTAAAGATAGGAGTGTGATGGTGATACGATACCGGGGCACCTCCCCCAAGCTTGGCAGTTGCCAAGGGGAGTGCCCATACCCATGTGATTATGTCTCTTTCTTCGGAGGTGGGGGTGTGATATTCTTGGCGATGATACTCCTCAGGATACGATTCTCTTCCTCGAGCTTATTGAGTTGCTGCTTGAGATCCATTATCTCCTTACGGAGCTTACCCATGACGGTTAAAGCTCCTTGCACCCATGGATGTTGCATAGCTGCGGGAGAACAAGTAACACTCTTCTTCATATTTTCATAAGAAAGAAATCTAACATTGGAAGGAATAACCGAGGTTGGGATAGCCGAGCTCTGTAGCTCCCCCATCGTGAATCCGGCACAGTAGCGAGAAGTGACTTCTTGATCCTCCTCCATGGCATCCTCCATATCTTCCTCCGTTGCTGGCCCAAAGTGGTCAGCGTCACTGTTTGTTCTTAGTCCTGGTGTCCGATGAGACACCTGACTCTCCCCGACCGACTCTTGAGAAGACATCTTGCTCTAATCTGCGGCAGAAACAGCTCGAAATGAAAACAGAGGATATTTGCGTGATACTAGAGTCAAAACCTTCGGGAGATTATATAATGAATTTTTACCGACCAAAAGAAGTATCGTGCAAGAAAACGGAGTCCAGGGAGCACACGGGGCCCACGAGGCAGGGGCGTGCCCAGGGGGTAGGGCGCGCCTCCCACCCTCATGGAAGCCTCGTGTCCTTCCCGGACTGCTTCTTATTTTCCTATTTTCTTAAATATTCCAAAACGGAGAAAAATTGCCATCAGAACTATTTTGGAGTCGGTTTACTTACCGTACCACATACCTATTCCTTTTCGGAGTCTGAAACATTCTGGAAAGTGTCCCTTATGTATTCCTCTGGGGTTACGGTTTCAATAATATTAGTTTCAACATTTATGGGATTACCTGAGATATAATGTTTGATTCTTTGGCCGTTCACCATCTTTGGATTTGTGCCTTCGAAGTTGTTGATTTTTATGGCACCGGAACGATAGACCTCCTCGATAACGTAAGGACCTTCCCATTTAGAGAGAAGTTTTCCTGCAAAAAATCTTAAACGAGAGTTGAATAGCAACACATAATCACCTACATTAAACTCACGCTTTTGTATTTGTCATGCCATCTTTTAACTTTTTCTTTAAACAGTTTGGCATTCTCATAGGCTTGGGTTCTCCATTCATCAAGTGAGCTAATGTCAAAAAGCCTCTTCTCACCGGCAAGTTTGAAATCATAATTGAGCTCTTTAATGGCCCAATATGCCTTATGTTATAATTCAAGAGGTAAATGACATGCTTTTCCATAAACCATTTTATACGGAGACATACCCATAGGATTTTTATATGCAGTTCTATAGGCCCATAATGCATCATCAAGTTTCTTGGACCAATTCTTTCTAGATCTATAAACAGTCTTTTGCAAAATTAATTTGAGCTCTCTATTACTCAATTCTACTTGACCACTGGGCTGTGGGTGATAAGGAGATGCAATTCTATGATTAACATCATACTTAGCAAGCATTTTATGAAAAGCACCATGAATAAAATGTGAACGACCATCAGTCATTAAATATCTAGGGACTCCAAACCTCGGAAAAATAACTTCTTTAAGCATCTTAATAGAGGTGTTATGATCAGCACTACTAGTTGGAATAGCTTCTACCCACTTAGTAACGTAATCAACAACAACTAAAATATGTGTATACCCATTAGAGGAAGGAAAAGGTCCCATATAATCAAAGCCCCAAACATCAAATAGTTCAATAACAAGTGAGTAATTCATAGGAATTTCTTGACGTCTACTAATATTACCAATTCTTTGACACTATTCACAAGACAAGACAAACTTACGAGCATCCTTGAAGAGAGTAGGCCAATAAAAACCGGATTGCAATACCTTATGTGCAGTTCTATCTCCAGCGTGGTGTCCTCCATAAGCCTCGGAGTGACACTTGCATAGGATCTGTTCCTGTTCATGCTCAGGTATACAACGTCTAATAACACCATCTACTCCTTCTTTGTAAAGATGTGGGTCATCCCAGAAGTAATGTCTTAAATCATAGAAAAACTTTTTCTTTTGCTGGTATGTGAAACTAGGTGGTATAAATTTAGCAACAATGTAATTAGCATAATCAGCATATCACGGAGCAGTACGAGAAGCATTTTTGACATTTAGTTGTTCATCAGGAAAGCTATCATCAATAGGTAGTGGGTCATCAAGAACATTCTCTAACCTAGACAAATTGTCTGCAACGGGGTTCTCATCTCCCTTTCTATCAATAATATGCAAATCAAATTCTTGTAGCAAGAGAACCCGTCTAATAAGTCTAGGTTTAGCATCTTTCTTTTCCATAAGATATTTAATAGCAGCATGATCAGTGTGAATAGTTACTTTAGAATCAACAATATAAGGTCTGAACTTATCACAAGCAAATACAACTGCTAAGAGTTCCTTTTCAGTAGTAGCATAATTTCTCTGGGCATTGTCTAGAGTTTTACTAGCATATTGAATAGCATTTAATTTCTTATCAACTCTTTGTCCTAGAACAACACCTACAGCATAATCACTAGCATCGCACATAATCTCAAAGGGTAAATTCCAATCAGGTGGCTGAACGATAGGTGCAGAAATCAAAGATTTCTTAAGTATTTCGAATGCTTCTACACAATCATCATCAAAGACAAAAGGTATATCTTTTTGTAATAGATTAGTCAGAGGACAAGAAATTTTTGAGAAGTCCTTAATGAACCTCCTATAAAAACGGCATGACCAAGGAAACTTCTTATACCTTTGATGTCCTTGGGACACGCCATCTTTTCAATAGCATCAACTTTAGCTTTATCAACTTCAATACTTCTTTCAGAAATTTTATGCCCCAAGACAATACCTTCATTAACCATAAAGTGGCACTTCTACCAATTCAAGACAAGATTAGTTTCTTCACATCTCTGCAAAACTCGATCAAGGTTGCTCAAGCAATCATCAAAAGAGGATCCATAAACGGAGAAATCGTCCATGAAAACCTCACAAATCTTTTCACAAAAGTCAGATAATATAGCCATCATTCATCTTTGAAAGGTAGCAGGTGCATTACATAAACCAAAAGGTATACGTCTATAAGCAAAGGTACCGAAAGGACAAGTAAAAGTGGTCTTTTCTTGATCATCAGCTGACACAGGTATTTGAGAGAAACTAGAGTAACCATCTAGAAAGCAAAAATGTGTATGTTTGGATAATCTTTCTAGCATTTGATCAATGAAAGGCAAAGGGTAATGATCGTTTTTAGTAGCTTTATTTAATTTGCGAAAATCAATTACCATCCTATAACCTGTAATAATTCTTTGCTGGATCAATTCATCTTTATCATTAGGAACGACGGCAATACCTCCCTTCTTAGGGACACAATGGATAGGACTTACCCATTGACTATCAGCAACAGGATAAATTATACCTGCCTCAAGGAGCTTTAATATTTCCTTTCTTACCACTTCTTTCATCTTAGGATTTAGCCGTCATTGATGATCAATAACTGGTTTGGCGTCTTTCTCCAAATTTATTTTGTGTTGACATAGAGTGGGACTAATGCCCTTAAGATCATCAAGGGTATATCCAATAGTAGCACGGTGCTTCTTCAGAGTTTTCAATAATTTCTCTTCTTCATGCTCTGAAAGGTTAGCACTAATAATAACAGGATATGTCTTCTTTTCATCAAGATAAGCATATTTAAGAGTATCAGGTAATGGTTTAAGCTCAAACACGGGATCACCCTTGGGTGGAGGAGGATCCCCTAGGATTTCAACAGCAAGTTGTGTTTGAAATAGGTCCTGTTTAAAGAATACTTCATCTATTTCCCTTCTTTCATTCATAAACATACCATTTTCATGGTCAAGAAAATATTGTTCTAAAGGATCATTAGGAGGCACATCAATAGAAGCAAGACCAATAATTTCATCCTTACTAGGCAATTCCTCATCACAGGGTTGTCTACGAAATTTAGAAAAATTAAACTCATGAGATATATCACCCAAACCAATAGTAACAATAGCTTTTCGTAGTCTATCTTAGCATTAACAGTGTTTAAGAAGAGTCTACCGAATATAATGGGAGAAAAGCTATCTTGTGGGGAACCAAGAACAAGAAAATCAGCAGGATATTTAACCTTCCCACACAAGACTTCAACATCTCTAACAATCCCAATTGGTGAAATAGTATCTCTATTGGCAAGCTTAATGGTAACATCAATTTCTTCTATCTCAACAAGTGCAATATCATGCATAATTTGTTTGTATAAGGAATGAGGTATTGCACTAGCACTAGAACCCATATCACATAAGCCATGATGACAATGATCTCCTATTTTAACAGAAATAACAGGCATGCCTATAACAGGTCTATGTTTATCTTTAGCACGAGGCTTAGCAATTCTAGCAGTTTCCTCACAGAAATAAATAACATGTCCATCAATATTATCAGCCAAGAGATCTTTAACCATAGCAATATTAGGTTCAACTTTAACTTTCTCAGGGGGTTTGTGTGTCCTAATATTACTTTTGTTGACTACAGTTGAAGCTTTAGCATGATCCTTTATTCTAACAGGGAAATGTGGTTTCTCAACATAAGTAGTAGGAACAATAGGATCATTATAAGTGATAGTCTTTACTTCAAATTTAATAGGTGCAACTACTTTTACTTCAATGGGAGGATTGTATTTAAACCACTTCTCCTTAGGGAGATCAACATGAGTAGCAAAGGATTCACAGAAAGAAGCTACTATCTCAGAGTCAAGTCCATATTTAGTGCTAAATTCACGAAAAGCATCGGTATCCATAAAAGATTTAACACAATCAAACTTAGGTGTTATACCTGACTCTTTACCTTCGCCGAGGTCCCAATCTTCAGAGTTGCGTTTAATTCTTTCCAATAAATCCCATTTGAATTCAATAGTCTTCATCATAAAGGAGCTAGTACAAGAAGTATCGAGCACGGATTGATTATTACGAGAAAGCCGAGCATAAAAGTTCAGAATAATCATTTCTCTCGAGAGCTCATGATTGGGGCATGAATATAACATTGATTTAAGCCTCCCCCAAGCTTGAGCGATGCTTTCTCCTTCACGAGGCCAAAAATTATATATATAATTACGATCATGATGAACAAGATGCATAGGATAAAACTTCTGATGAAATTCCAATTTCAATCGTTTGTAGTTCCATGATCCCATATCATCACATAGCCTATACCATGTCAATGCATCTCCCTTCAAAGATAAAGGGAAGACCTTCTTCTTGATAACATCATCGGGCATGCCTACAAGCTTAAATAAACCACAAACTTCATCCACATAGATTAAGTGTAAATCAGGATGCAATGTTCCATCTCCTGTAAAAGGATTAGCCAGCAGTTTCTCTATCATACCCGAAGGAATTTCAAAGTAAACATTTTTAGTAGGTTCAGTAGGTTGAGGAGCAACTATTTGCTCTACTGGTCGGGGTGAAGATACCCCGAACAAGCCCCTCAAAGGATTACTTTCCATACTAGCAAGTGACAGTAAATTTCAGCACACTATATAAAATTTTCCTTACCAAATTCCACTTACCAAAGGCGCTTCACTGCCCGGCAACGGCGCCAGAAAAGAGTCTTGATGACCCACAAGTATAGGGGATCTATCGTAGTCCTTTCGATAAGTAAGAGTGTCGAACCCAACGAGGAGCAGAAGGAAATGACAAGTTTTGTTCAGCAAGGTATTCTCTGCAAGCACTGAAATTATAGGTAACAGATAGTTTTGTGATAAGGTAATTTGTAACGGGTAGTAAGTAACAAGTGTAAATAAAGTGCAGCAAGATGGCCCAATACTTTTTGTAGCAAAGGACAAGCCTGGACAGACTCTTATATAGAGAAAAGCGCTCCCGAGGACACATGGGAATTATCGTCAAGCTAGTTTTCATCACGCTCATATGATTCACGTTCGTTACTTTGATAATTTGGTATGTGGGCGGATCGGTGCTTGGGTGCTGCCCTTACTTGGACAAGCATCCCACTTATGATTAACCCCTATTGCAAGCATCTGCAACTACAAAAGAAGTATTAAGGTAAACCTAACCATAGCATGAAACATATGGATCCAAATCAGCCCCTTACGAAGCAACTCATAAACTAGGGTTTAAGCTTCTGTCACTCTAGCAACCCATCATCTACTTATTACTTCCCAATGCCTTCCTCTAGGCCCAAATAATGGTGAAGTGTCATGTAGTCGACGTTCACATGACACTACTAGAGGAAAGACAACATACATCTCATCGAAATATCGAACGAATACCAAATTCACATGACTACTTATAGCAAGACTTCTCCCATGTCCTCAGGAACAAACGTAACTACTCACAAAGCATATTCATGTTCATAATCAGAGGGGTATTAATATGCATAATGGATCTGAACATATGATCTTCCACCAAGTAAACCAACTAGCATCAACTACAAGGAGTAATCAACACTACTAGCAACCTACAGGTACCAATCTGAGGTTTTGATACAAAGATTGGATACAAGAGATGAACTAGGGTTTGAGAGGAGATGGTGCTGGTGAAGGTGTTGATGAAGATTGGCCCCCTCCCGATGAGAGGATTGTTGCTGATGACGATGGCGATGATTTCCCCCTCCCGGAGGGAAGTTTCCCCGGCAGAACAGCTCTGCCGGAGCCCTAGATTGGTTCCGCCAAGGTTCCGCCTCATGGCGGCGGAGTTTCTTCCCGAAAGCTTGCTTATGATTTTTTATCGGACGAAATACTTCATATAGCGGAAGATGGGCACCGAGGCTGCCAGAGGCCCACGAGGCGGGGCGCGCCGGGGGTAGGCGCGCCTCCCACCTCGTGGCCGGTGTGGCCCCCTCCGTAGTCTCTCCGCTCGATATTTTTATTAATTCCAAAATGACTTCCGTGAAGTTTCAAGACTTTTGGAGCTGTGCAGAATAGGTCTCTAATGTACAGCCCAGAATACCAGCCGCCGGCATTCTCCCTCTTCATGTAAACCTTGTAAAATAAGATATGCATAAGTACTGTGACATAACGTGTAATAACAGCCCATAATGCAATAAATATCAATATAAAAGCATGATGCAAAATGGATGTATCAAAAAGCTTACCGAACTAGCCTGGCGCTTTAAGCTAAGCCCACGATCCTCGGTCGTAGGCGGTGGTGTCTCGCCGGCCTTGAAGAGCACTTTCCAGATGTCTTCGTGCGTTGTGCCGAAGAGCTCTAGCAGCGTCTAGTGCTTGGCCGGGTCGAACTCCCACAAAAAGCAGGTCCGACGCTGGCATGGAAGGATCCAGCGAATGAGCATAACCTGGATCACGTCGACAAGTTTGATCTTCTTGGTTATCATGTTCTGGACGCACGTCTGGAGCCCAGTTAGCTCGTTCGAAGATCCCCAGGTCGGGCCCTTCTCCTGCCAGGAGGTGAGCCGCATCGGAACTCCGGATCGGAATTCGGGGGCCGCCGCCTAGTTGGTATCACGCGGCTCGATGATGTAGAACCACCCCGATTGCCACCCCTTCACCGTCTCTACAAAGGAGCCTTCGAGCCAGGTGACATTGGGCATCTTGCCTACCATGGCACCTCCGCACTCTGCTTGTTGGCCACTCACCACCTTCGGCTTCACGTTGAAGGTCTTCAGCCATAGGCCAAAGTGAGGCGGGATGCGGAGAAAGGCCTCGCACACGACTATAAAAGTTGAGATGTTGAGGATGAAGTTGGGGGCTAGATCATGGAAGTCCAGCCCGTAGTAAAACATCAGTCCGCGGACGAACGGGTGGAGAGGGAATCCCAACCCATGGACAAAATGAGCAAGGAACACAACCCTCTCTTGAGGTTCGGGGGTAGGAACAATCTGTCCCCTGGCCGGGAGTCGGTGAACGATCTCCTTGGCCAGGTATCCGACCTCCCGGAGCTCCTTGATATCTTTCTTCTTAACGGAGGAGGCCATCCACTTGCCTCCAGCTCCAGATCCGGACATTGTTGGAATGCTTTTGCGGGTGGGGAAAGCTAGAGCTTGGGCGCTAGAGCTCGAGAATGGATGGGCAGAGGAAGGAGAAGGCGTGGGTGAAAAATGAATCCTTATCCCCTTATAAAGGCCGCGAATATTAAGCGCCTCCCCACTCACCCTAAAAGCTCGCCTGTTCCCAAGGGCTGTGTAAATGGCGCGGTTGGGGAACCCACGCCCGTATTGATGAGAATCCCGCAATAAGGGGACACGATCTCTTCTTTGACAAGACGTGCCAATGGTAACCGCGTCTCGGAACGTGGAACGACAGACGAAAAACGGTTCGAATTATGACCGGTCAGACGTGATGTCATGCAAAAAGTTGTCAGCAGATTGGACTCGTGTAAAATTATATTCTCTCTGCGGTTGTGTATGGTGTGTGTGACAGGTCCGGATACAATCATCGCGTCCGGAGACTATCTTGGAGTTCGGAAAGAAGGGAACCCGACTTGCAATGCGAAGACAATCTGCCACGGACTCCTCGTCATTGAAGCCGAGTTCGGGGCTCTTGAGGAGTCTGGACTAAGGGGTCCTCGGGCGTCCGGCCTATTATCCATGGGCCGGACTGATGGGCTGTGAAGACACGAAGACTATACCCGTGTCCGGATAGGACTCTCCTTGGCATGGAAGGCAAGCTTGGCGATCAACTATGAAGATTCCTTTCTATGTAACTGACTCCATGTAACCCTAGATCCCCCCGGTGTCTATAGAAACCGGAGGGTTTAGTCCGGAAGGGATAGACTCATTACCATAGTCATACAGGCTAGACTTCTAGGGTTTAGCCATTACGATCTTGTGGTAGATCAACTCTTGTAATACTCATATTCATCAAGATCAATCAAGCAAGAAGTAGGGTATTACCTCCATAGAGAGGGCCCGAACTTGGGTAAACATCGTGTCCCCTGTCTCCTGTTACCATCGACCTTAGACGCACAGTTCGGGACCCCCTACCCGAGATCGGCCGGTTTTGACACCGACACCCGCACCGTTCCATGTCGGCTTGATCATGGAGCTGGCGTAGGTGCACTTCAACGCCATTATGACGGAGGAGCAGCCCGCATCGACGCCTATGTCGGCATTCCGATAGGCGTAGGAGGAGCAGCGGTACAACTTGTTCCTCCTGGAGCAGCACCGGCTAGCGGAGGGCCAAATCTATGGAGAGCACGCGAGCGAGGAAGTGGTGGCAGCCATGGTCACTGTGAACCCCAACTTCGTCGCCGAGCAACGGGCGCTCTACGAGGCCGAACACGCTCAGGCCGCCGCTCTCAATGTTGTCCCGGCGCAAGCGGACGCGGTCGCAGCGACGCGGAGGCGGCGCCGGCGATCGCGGACGAGAACACTGCCAGCTGTGTATCCTATGCGCCACCAACGAACTTTCATGGGCGTCGGTGGGATGACGAGCATGCTAGCCCGTCCATGTCCATCGTGGATCTCACGTCCACTGGCGACAGATAGGTCGTGGACTCCAACAAGGAGGAGTAGGGCATGGGAGGCAGCGGGGCCTCGAGTCCCAAGTGGGTCGGTTCGGCTCTCATGTTCTACTCTTTCTCGCCGGCGACCGCACCTTCACTTCACTGGTCTCATCTCGACCGCTCATGAAGACGGTGATCGCTGGAAGGGAACAACAAGAACGTGAAGGACGGGCGTTGCCGTAGGCTAGGTTTAGGTCCGATAATTTTTTAAATGAAAAAGGTAAAAAATGTAATGAATGTGCTTTGGTTTATATGAAAACCATTCGGTTTGCATGAATTTTGACCGGTTTGTTGAAATCTGTTTTGAAATATATATGCGGCTACGACTTGTTAGCCGCCTCCCGAATCAGTGTCCGCAGATTGATCCCCACTGATCCACGGACGGATGCACTGTCGGGTTTGAGGGTCAGGGTTGGAGATGTCCTTATCCTTGCAAGATTTCACATGTAGGGGGGACCTCCTTGGTCCCACCAATGCTCTTCTAGTGGCAGAAATTAATGATGAAATCGACCCTACATCTTACCTAACGACCTAAACAATGAAGGGTAATTGTATGGTGCTTACTGTCGGTGGAGTCGACGACCCGCACATGTCGGAGACAAGGTAAACGAGATGGAGACAAAGACGAAGGGCCAAGCAGGCCCTGCTCCCAGAGATTTAAGTGGCAGATGCCACTGCCACCGCAGATCTAAGTCGGCAGCCGCTGTTGGTGCCAAAAACTGATCGTGTCATCCCGTGTCGACAGATTTCGGTCTCCCACTGTCTCCTTACCGAATTCCCCGCACCTCTGCCTCCCTTTTACGCTCGACTCACCCTAACTCGTTGGAGAAGTGTTTCTAGCAAACCAGGCACTGCTTCAATATTTATGTGCGCGTAAATCAGCCTCGTTACTTGCATCCAACTGGTCCGTTTGGACTAGATGCAGTCAACCAAACGTGGCCAACGTTTCCCGGTTACCGATGTCCTAGTTTAATTACCGCCAAAGAGCTGTTCTTCGTCCAAAAAGAACACTCGAACCCCCGATTCACGAGTTGAGCCGCTGACACTCGCTCCTCCCACTCCCCCTCTTCACTCCGACGAAACCCTACCACATTGCTCCAGTCCGACCCCGCCGCCATGGTTCGCCCTCGCCACGAACTCGCCTACGGTAAGCGCCCCCCTCCCCCTCAGCCGCCCAAAACCCGAACCTTTACTCGCTTGATTCACCTCCTCCACTCCATGCAGCTCGCGGGACGCCGCAGCTGGAGCTCCTCAGCGCGGCGACCACGGGCGACCTCGCTCACCTCGAGCGTACGGTTCTTCCGCTCTCACACGGTCCCACCTTGATCTCCTTCTTCTGTCCCTTGCGTGCGCCGGCCCTGATATTTTATTTGGGGGGCGATCGATCTGTCCGTACATGTAGGAATGGTGAGGAAGCTCGATGGTGGTCGCGGCCGCCTTGCGGAGGCGGTTGAAGCCGTCAAGGATCACGGCGCCGGGGCACTGCACCTGGCCGCCTCGGGCCAAAATTTGGAAGTGTGCGAGTACCTGGTCGAGGATGTCGGGGTGAATGTGGATGCCGTTGACGAAGCAGGTTTGTCTCTTCTCGATCTCTCTGCGATTTTACATAATCAAATCAAAATGTCTGGTGAAGACGTGCCATCGTCACATAGAATGTCTGAATGTACGCCCAGGAAACTTCTTTATTTGTTCGGTTGTTCCGAACTTCTGGTGTAAATGCACAAGCCTCTCTTTTTCGTGTTCTTGGCAGGAAGAACACCTCTGGTTTGGGCAATTATTGTTAAAGGTGGGCAAGTGGATATTGTTAGGTATCTTCTTGATCGTGGTGCCAATCCAGATAATGCCGACAGAACAGGGATTACTCCTCTCCACGAGGCCGTGGAACGAGGTAATCCCCCCCCCTCTCTCAGTTGGTGACTCATGTGCATTGAACTGTTTCCATTACTTTCGTGAACATGTCTTCGAGTGATGAGTGTTGTGAAATTTGTGATACACTGGGGGCTCTCCGTTTGGTTGATGAGGAGAGGGAAAAATGGATTGCAATTATGAGAGATAGATTTCCGTAGTTGTGCTAATGAAGTATAAAATACGAATCATATATTTTCTTTGGCATAGAACAATGTCACAATTTGATTCATAACCCAATTGATACAAGTTGAAAGAAATGAAGTGAAGCATATAGAAGAATGCCATAACTCAATTTGTATTTCAAACTTCTGATTCAGGGCACTGTGAAGTAGTAGAACTCTTGCTCTCTAGAGGTGCTTATGTCGATCCGTTTTCTACGATTGATGGAACACCGTTGCATGTCGCTGCTGAGCATAAGCAGGAATGGGCCATGAAGATTTTGTTGGATCACCATGCAGATGTAAGTTCCATTGCGCGTTTCTTTACAGTTCTCTAACTGTTGTATTTTATAATTTTTGCCCGTCTGCTTTCTCCACTTTTTGGTTAGTTGAATCTTGACAGTAAACTAGTTAGTACTCCCTCCGTCCGAAAATACTTGTCATCAAAATGGATAAAAATGGATGTATCTAGAACTAAAATATGTCTAGATACATCTCCTTTTATCCATTTTGATGACAAGTATTTCCGGGCGGAGGGAGTATTTTGTTTTGTCACTGAAATCTGAAGAAGTACACACTTGGAAATTGGATTGACATTTGCCTTTTACTCATTATTTGTTTGCACAGTCATGTCCCTTCATAGTGTTAAGAGATGCTGAAAAGCTAGTTTCACTGTACATGCTTGTTCTGTGAATTATCTGCTACTTGTGTTCACATAGTTTCACCATCTAAGCTTGAAAAATATATCATTTAGCACCTTCAGTAGATAGACCTCCACTATATTGTGATTTCGATTGAAGTTTTCTGTCTCCACCTTTATTATCTTGTAGTATGTAAAAATTTCATGATCGATGTTTGCATGTATTAAACTGCTGTATCTGACGCAATTTCTCTAGCTTGACTGCTTGCCCCGACAAGTAGCAGCCTAGTCAGATAGTTCAGTCATTTCCTAGGGATTGTTTCAGTGTTATGGGATTTATTTTTGCAATCGAACCTAGAAAACTAGAATCGTTTAAAAAATTATCACAGGAAATTACTTCATTTGCACCTGGAATAGAGCACGACTTTATGTATCTTTTTTACGAATCTGATATTTTACACATATCAGCTCCAGAATATCCCATTCAAACAGCCACACTTACTGCTGTCAAATATATCAGAAATTAGAGGGAATAAGTCCCACAAATTGGTAAGGATGTTTTTTTTACCAGCAATTAGTTCCTTATTCTATTGGAGATACAATCTACTTGCAGACAATCCCTTGCTTGGGGCTGTTGCTATGCTGTTGGTCATGCTAACGTAAATAATGAATTGTTGGAGATGATTAAATTTAGCATAACTGACAAGGTCACCATGTATTATTTTTTGGGCCTGTTTCCGGATGTGATGGCCCAAAATATGGAACTCCGCATATTCAAATAGGGCATAGGTCCTAATTGTTATCTTTCCGTTTCAAAGAAGGTGTTGGTTGCCATCTAGATATAAAGGCCAGTAGTGAAGAACTGACTAGTGATGCATTGAATGGTCCACTACCAAATAATGTCGTGTTGATTATGTCATTTTCGTCCTCTCTTTTTTCCAATGCTGCACCAACTGCCCCCTTTCTTTCTTTCGCTAAGGTTTCATTGTCAACAGTGACATGGTTCCATCGTTTTATGACTACGCGTATTACTTGTTATTTATGCATCTGATAATTGTCATTAATCTAGTTATTGCACCTCTTTTTAGTGTAACAAGATACTAAGAGGTTTCTTGACACCTCTCAACATTGCTATTGAAAGTCGCTCAGTGAAATGTGTGAAACTACTAGTAAAGGTATGGCTCCATCTTAATATATTAAGCGTCAAGCTGAAAAGGGTATCCCAGTTTAGCGAAAATGTGGACAGATAAATTGTGACTATGTTACTTAGAGGAAGCATCCATGATTCTGTTACATACTAGGCTGGTGCGGATGTGAAGGGTCCCCTTAATGCGACCCCCTTGCAAGGTGCTGCTAGACTTGGCCTAACTGACGCCCTTAAGTGCCTACTGGATGCTGGGGCAGATCCCAATGATCGAGATGAAGTAAGTTTTGTATTCCACCTGCGTATATGTCTTTCACCCCATGATTGGTCTTTTACACATTCGGGTGTAACATTGAATAACTATGCATTGTCCATCTTTGAGTTATGGTAATACGAGTCATGAAGCCAATCATATCCAACTAATAGTTAACTCAGGACAGGCGCACTACCCAGTGAAGTTGTATTGATGATATGTAAATTGTAATATACAATTTCATGCCTACTGATATGTTTTTTCATGTACAGTTTTTTCCATTTTCTTGAAGATTAAGGCTTGTCTTCGAAGTTGACATATCAAATTTTTCTAGCATTGCTACAATTTTCAAAGAAATAATTTTGGCTGATTTACTCTGGCCAATTTTAGAAGTATTTTCTTTCCTCCTAATTTAGTAAAATTGCATACCAAAAAAATGCCGGTAAAATTGCTAGTAACATAAAGTAATTTAGGAACTTGCTGCCTGTTTTTTAGATACTGGATAAGTTGGTGTCCTGACCTCAGCATCATAGGATGCACAGCCAATAGTTTACGACAAAAAGGACTTGTTGGATTATTTGGAGACATGTGTACTGCCTGAAAGCATATCTACTACTCCCTCCAATCCAAAAAAAGTGTCGCAGCTTTGAACTTAGGTTAAACTAACCTCAGTTCAGAGCTGCGACACTTATTTTAGATCGGAGGGGGTAGAATAGACACAGAAGAACCGATCTTATGACCTACTTTTTGGCACGAAAGGAGTACGTACTATTGGTCTCTTGTCTATATGTCTTGCATGTGGCTGGACTTATGTTAATTTCTTTCTCCTGGAAATACATTGGTGATATTCAGTTTTGTCTTTTTTCCAACCAGCATGGTCACTGGCCTATACAATTGGCGGCATATTTTGGTACACGCAAAGATGTTGAAATCCTATTTGGAGTGACTTCTCGTATTCCTGCTGTACATGATTGGAGTGTTGATGGAATAATTAGTTATGTAAAGGCACAGCCAAAGTTGGAGGTATGAGCAATAACACCATTGGCATATTATAATTTATTTACTTATGTGCTATACTGCCAAGAAACTTAATATTCATCTGTCATACTGTAAAAACTGTTGCCCTTGCATTTCTTGTGAACTCTCTTTTGACACCTTTGAACTATAAAATTTCTCTTATTTACTGAGGTGGAGAGCTGCGTGATTGATTAGCCTATTAGGTAAGGCATGATCCAGTTTACATACCTAATAAAACTGGTAGAATTTGTACATGTATTAAAAATCTAGATCCTTTGTTAATTCTTTAATTTGGGGAGTTGAACAGCGCTCTCTTAGCATGACAATTAGCATAAGTGGCATGGATCCAAAGTTCCCAGTACTCTAGTTAACCCTGCCCTACCTAAGTTTTTTCTGTTGCTCCACCACTGGGTACAGACACGAGGTGCGACCCTATAAAATCTAAGCCTTGTAGTAACACAAACAATCCAAGGCAAGATAGACGCAATTATAGGTGCTCAAGAGGAATAAGGGCCAGGCTATATTTAAGAATTAAGACCCTTATTTATGGCAAGAATCTTAAGGTCCTAAAGGGTGTGAGAACTGTGAGAGTAGCAATCTTTTGCACTCTTTTTAGTTTTGCTAAAAGAATTTGCTGCTGGCTTTGCCAAATCTTGTATCTCTTGTTGTATCAGAGTATAGCAGATGTAATCGGTGCAGTTGAGCTTGGGGGTTTGTAATCAATGTGGTACTTAATTTCTACTCCTACTTGTTTTCTAGAACATGATATTGTACCAACTGAATGAAATTATAATATGTTTAACTATGAAAATATTTCTACTGTTTTTCAATTTCTTGGCACATAAATATCTGCAATCTTGAGTCATTTTTTCAAATCTTCAGGATCTCCCTTTGTCTAAAATGACAGTAGCTGAATTGAAAAAAGAAGGATCCAAAGCTATGTATAAACAGGATTACAAGGCAGCATTAGAAATCTATAATATGGTATGCTATTGCACTATTCAAGCTCCTGAAATTCATTTCTCTTTCCCTACTATTGTTTCCTCATTTGCATCCATTGAAATGGCTTGCATCACTATCCGATGTTTTTCTGGATAATCGTCCAAACTATAGATGTGCTTTATTTCTCTTTGTTCGGATTTTCCTAATGTTGCATTTCTCGATATGAGAGGAGTGCAAGTGCGGACGGTTAATTGTACCACATAGCCCAGGGGGAAAATATGAAATATGTAGCACAAGGCTCATGGACACACCTAAGACCATGGTTGGAAGTGTATAGACACTTACACCCTTTACCATATTCACTGAGTTATGGCTTGTCAGCGTCCTTATTAGTGCCAGCGCAGATGTGCCAATGGGCATGCACGATTGAGTTGTTTTTGAGCATGTCATCATAGGAGTAATTGGCTCCATATTAACATCATCGAGAATAGCATCACATATCACACTGACGCTGATAGCACCACGGTGGAATAATGAACGTTTGGGTTCGTGGCACAAGTCTACCCTGGTCTCATGTCTGCTAATATGACTATCACCATGTCTACATGGCGTCTGAGTACATTTCCTTGAATTAAGATGGTCCTTCGAGACAATAGGTGATCATGATTACAGCTTTCATGACAGTGGTTTTAGGTTGGGTTGTTGGGGGAAGTGCCAAGCATTGTAACTTCTTTGTGGAATGGCAATAATTATGGGAAAATGTGATCAGTGATACCTAGCTGATGATCGAACCATATCTTGGTTGTTCCATTTGCTTCTTTATGCTCCTGCTGTACACAATCTTAATAGCTTTAGTATGCTACAATTGCCATTTTTCTATATTTTGGGGGTGTATCTCCAAATCTTAGATAATATGTTTGAGTAGGTTGTTAAAGGTTTTAGCTTTACCTTGTTGAGTGTACATGTGTGCATAGACTCATTACCCAAGGTGTGGCCATGCAAGATATGTGATGTGTGTATGTATACATCCCTTGCATCGATAAGAAGATGTGTAATTGGGAACATATAACTTTTTTTTATCTTTCAACTAGAACTAGGCTAGCCACCATTTTCCTTGCTTGTGGTACCAGTGTTGATTTGAGCTGTTTTGCCACCGAGACATCTCCATATGCGATTTAGTATTTATGATAAATCTGAGGACTACATGCAGATTTGTCAGAATATATGTAATTGTTTGTTTGGTTTGTTGGTTGTAGGCGGTAACGCTTGATCATGACAATATTGATCCAGTCATCATTGGCAATAGGGGTTTTTGCCGGCTTATATTGCATAGAGACGGCGCTTTAAATGATGCCCAGATCTGCAGGCAAATACAACCTGACTGCCCACATGCATGCTGGCTGGAAGGCTACTCATATTTGCTACTACAGGTGATGCATAATCACAATTTGGCACGCACTTAAATCTCGTGGCTAGACCTTTTTGATGACCGACTCAACTCTAACTTCAGGAGTTTGAAAAGGCATGTGATTCATTTCTTGATGCTGTCAAACTGGATCCAGGACATGTTGGAATCGAGAAGGCATTAAGGTAGCCTACTTGATCTACTTTTAGCTCCATGCTTTATTTAACGGCCAGTTTGCTGTGATATATAAATCTTATGTCGATTGACATCGATTCCATGATTCAACTAGCATACTGATTTGAAATATTCATGCAGTGTGTCGAAACTGTACAAAAAAGATGAAATAAATGGACTTGTATTACGAAAAGAATGAGTACGATATTTTGTGTTTGTACAGTACATGTGTGAATATGATCATACCTCGGCATGCTTGCCATATCAATGATGTGGCTAATGCTTTTCATGGTTTTATTTTCATTTGCCTGTGTGGCCCATCTGCACTGAACGAGCCATGAGTTACTTCTCGAAAGGGATTCAGATCAGATGCCGTACTGACTCTATAATTTGGAATGTGCAGGGAGGCTTTGAGGTTGTTGACAGAATCCGACGCTGACAAGAAGAAAGGTGTAGAAGGACCTAAATATCGCCCCGTATATTTGTACCACTGAAGAGAGCAGTTTGGCTAACAGTTGGCCGTCCTAGACTCTGAAGAACTTGTTGCTTGGTACTGTGTACATAGACAATGCTCGAACGATGGAACGCCTATGCCCGGTTTAACTGTAAGTAGGTTGGCTGCTCCGGCCGCAGCCCTGAATTAGGCCATGCACACTCATGGCGAATTGCTGCAGATTGTTGTCGGCCATGTGATGGATGGCATTCTGAGGGCGATGATTCAGCTAGATTTGGACGTGATCACACACCATACCGATAGTCGATGGTGTATGCGTGGACTTTCTCTTTTCTGTGATCATCTGTGTGGTCTTTCTTCCAGATAATCTCAATATCCTCTATCCTCTATAACACTATGCTCCCTAGATTTGAAGAACCCACATTCAATTGAGGTCTTCAGTTGGAATTGGGTCACCCGATTTTGACCGGGTCAACAATTTCTCAAAGCTCCTACATTCATTTCTTTGATACTATACACTTCGCGTGATTCCTAATTTTAAGGCCTCACAATTAATTGAGGTATTTAATTTAGAATTGAGCCACCGATTTTGATCGGGTCAATAATTTCTCAAGGAGCTCTCATTCAAATTCTTTTAATTTCATACGTTCCCTAATTTTAGAACTCTTTCGTTCATTGAGTTATTTCATTTTGGATTTGATTTACGACTTTGATCAAGCCAATGATTTTTCAAATCAATCAGCAGCAATCGTCCTATAGAAACATATCAATCCGCGCAGTCTCTCGCCACATAGAAAAAAGAAACGCCGCCATGTGATACTGTAGCACCAATATAGTATATGTAGTTCCCGACACGGAAATTTGCCCACATAAATATATGTTACTCCATAATCAGTCCCACTTGCTAAACTAAATATTCCACCAGTTCCAAAATATAGGAGGTATTAGCTTTTTAGAAAGTCCAATTTCTTTAACTTTGACCAAGTTCAGAGCAAAAAATATCGACATTAACAATATTAAACAAAAAATGTATGAACATTCATTTCATGATGAATCTAATGGTATTGACATGATATTATGAATTTGGATACATTACTCTACAAATTTGATCAAACTAAAAAGGTTTGACTTTTCAAAAAAGAATTTTGATACAGAGTGAGTATTTTTTTTAAAGAAACCCAACAACACAAGCGGCGCAGCAAAGCGCGGCCAACCTTTCCAGTTTGGATGACCCGCCAAGCCGCATGTTCTTAGAAAGCGCCCAACCTTCATACACATTACATTTCGTAATGTTGTTATCTTTAAAAAAAAATAAAACTAGAAACTTAATTCATTAGAAATAACCAAGACATTGTTTATGAGGATCATTACAATTTCATTTAAAAGTTCCTCAAACCAATCCGATGCCAGAGAAAATCTAGCTAAGCTAGCAAGCTCGTGAATAACTTTATTTGTTTCTCTATCACAATGTTCGGATCTAGTAATAATGAAATCACAAGCATAATGAAAACAATCATCGAAGATTGCCGCCGCTGCACCCGCCGATCGTCCTTTATCCTTCATGGTATCAATCACCTCTAGATTGTCCGAGTTAATAATAAGGCGGTTACATCTCGACCTCTGCGTCGTAGACCGAATTTGAGAGCCAAGGCTTCAGCCATCAAGACATCTGCGTAGTAGTCTATCTTCCTATTCCTCCCAGCGATAAATTTATCTTTGTCGTCTCTAAGGACTGCCCCCATTGTGCCCCTAAGTAGGTCGTGATCAAAAGAAGCATCAACATTAAGTTTTACAAAAGTCACACGAGGGCAAGACCAGCCCCCCCTTCATAGAGGCCTTTGGAGATGAGGCAATAATGAAGTTTGCCGTAAGGGCTAGTATCTCCATAGAGATCTGATACACATTCTGAGGTGTCTCCTTGTGCACCAGTTTCCGTCTTTCCCACCATGGATACTAGGCTGAGATAGCAATCATTTCACGCACATTGTGATGACCCATAATCCACATTTTTTTGGTCTGGTAGAAGAAGTAAATACTTCAATACCGCCTCTCCAACACAGTCAACCTCAAAGGCTTTATCAATAATACCATCCATCCCCAGCCTTTTCCAAACCTCCTTTGCTTTATTACATAGAGATAGCATGTGCTTCGTATATTCTGGACCAGCAGAGCAAGTAGGACAAGTGGGCGAGATTTTCATATGTCTATTTGTGAGCGTAACATGACATGGAACTTGTAACATCCCAAATTTTCAATTTGGAATGTTATACATAGGTCATTCATGCACATCATATTTTATCGCATTTCGTTTCGCGATCCTCGAAATTCTAAGCAACTCAAGGACCCATGGAGAGAGTTGGGGATTTCACGCTTTTCATATTTGAATTTTCTCAAATATTGAAATAAGGATAATTTTGGTTTAATTATTTGTGTCCGAAAATATTTCCAATATAAAAATAAATGAGAGGAGTTAATATGACTTCTCCAAAATAAAATAAATATTGGGGGGAAAATATTAAAATCAAATAAATATTTTATTTGGATTTTATTGCTATTTTATTTGAATTAGAAAAAATATGCATTTTTCAAATTTCATTTTTAGGGCCAAGAAAATGTTCACTTTGTTCTAAATATTCTATTTAGACGGTGAAAATTTGTTTTGGTATTTTTAGATTTTTATTTTATTTTCTAGGATTTTTCTGGAGGAATCTGTTTAAAAAAAATCTTCCCGGACCGAACTGGGCCGAAGCCCAGCCGGCCCGGCACCGCCGCCGCCTCCTCATGCGCTGCTCCGTCTCGAGCCGGACTTATTTGAGTCCGGGCCTTGCCGTCGCCGGTTGCCCTCCCCCAAGCCGAGTCGCCTCCCTTTATAACTTGCCTCATTGTCGCCTCACCTTGCCTCGCCTCGCCCGCCCGTTCCCCACCATGGCAGCCAGCCGCCGCCGCCACTTGCGCCTTCGCCGCCGCACCCGCAGCCACCTCGCCTCGCCGAACCGCCGCCGCCGTTCATTGGATCCGACGCCCGGTTTTTTTTACGGTTTAGGTAAAAACCTATCGGCTTTTTAGAAACCCTAGATGCATTTTTTTTGTTTTGTTCGGTTCGGTTATTTAACGGACGTTAAATGCGATTAACATAAACAGCGAACGTTCGTTCGTTAGCCTGTTCGTTTCATTTTTTTCCAGGGTTTTTCCGTGATTATTTTCGATCGCGATTTATGCCCTGATCTTCGTTTTAGTTTATCTTTTCGCTCGTTTATCCAAATCAGGTGAAATAAGCGCCAAGACCTTCTCGAAGCCCTCTTTTTGTTTAACCAGCTTGAACAAGATTTTGGAACTGTAAAATTTGACTTTAGTCCAGATTAGTAAATGGATCTTGTTTCTTTCGTGGTTTGAGTTTCATTGCTCCATTTGATTTGATTCTTTTTGCAAACCGGAGTTCTTTAGTTGAACTTTCTGGTTAGATCTTCTTATTTGAGTTTTATCCGTGCTTCTAGTTGAGTGCTCATGTATGCTATTTTTTGTTTGCGATAGAATTCCCGGAGTGCGAAGCGTGCTACTACGAGTCTCTAGGATTTGCAGATCGTCAGCAAGGCAAGTAACACATTGATCATACTCTTTTCATACCCAGTTTTTATGCATTAGTTACCATCCTCAAACACTGCATGATTAGGATGTGATTAACATATGGTTATTGGGAAGTAGTTGATGAGGTAGAATCTATTGACTTTATGTTATCAAACCTTGGGAGTTACTTCTACGTTATGCTTATATTGCTATGCTATGATCGTAGACGTGGTTTGCATGAGTGAATCCATGACAGATGTGAAATTGTTAATTAATGGTTAACTTAAGGTGGCTACTTGAATACACATCTGGGTGGATTGTTGGTTTGGGCACCTGGAGAATCCAATGTTGTCCTACGATATCCCGGAGTACCCGTGTGATCATCCTACGGTCCGCCACCCAGGCTCAAAGGGATCATAAGATTATTCATGCTAGAAACTTTCATGTGCAGCCACAAGCTATTATGGGCTCTAGCATAGTTGAGTAGGTTGCATGACCTCTTTCAGTGGTAGGCTAGCAGATGTAGAAGGAAAGTAGGTCTAACTGCCTACCCAGAGTAAGGAGTAAATGCTTCTGAAAGACTGTGTCTCGTTCATCCGTTCTCCAACATCATGTAGTGTGAGAAATCCAACGGAGGAGATCGAGTCTTGTGGGGAAAAGTGCGCAAACCTCTGCAGAGTGTATAAACTAATCATGGTTAGCCGTGTCCCCGGTTATGGACACCTTGAGTATCTGGTACTTGAATTATTGAGTTGATCTCATCACTCTAAATTAATTTGTTGGGTTGTAAATGATTACTTTAATTGGGATTGAGTTGGAGGAACCTTCTCAATGATGTTTCAACCACCATGATAGTTAAATTAAAATCTATTCCTTTGTTGTAGGGAAAAATTTGCTTTTCGCGAAACATTATAACCATAGAGCCTCCACCAGCCATATTTGCATGTAGTGTTAGCATTTATATGTTTATTGCTCTACTGTGTTATATTGCTAGCATATTCCATGTGCTGACCCGTTTCGGGCTGCAACATATCATGTTGCAGACTTTTCAGACGAAGAGTAAGGTGCACTAGGTCGTTTGTCATGCACTCAGCTATGCTGTTGGAGTTGATGGACTCACTTTATCTTCCAAGTCTTCCGCTGTTATCTTATTTAGATGGCCTTAAGCCATATTTATTGTAATAAGTTCTCTTTTGGAGACATTCGATGTAATAAGTGTATGATTGCTACTCTGTTTAAATCCTTCGACTACTGTGTGTGTCAGCATTACCGATCCAGGGATGACACTGAAGCACAGAGACTTGACTGTCTGGGGTTGGGTCGCTACAAGATGGTATCAGAGCACACGTTGAATGTAGGTCACGACCACTAAAATGAGCCATAGGTCACTCTTCTCTACTCATTTCTGAATCCTCTCCATTTTCTACTCTTT
Organism: Aegilops longissima; assembly: GCA_021605205.1. NCBI lineage: Eukaryota > Viridiplantae > Streptophyta > Magnoliopsida > Poales > Poaceae > Aegilops > Aegilops longissima. The sequence continues at coordinate 103,279,296 of CM038678.1, read as the reverse complement.
AGGATGGCAGGCTCAAGGAACAAGTTTGCTCAACCGGATGAAGACACACCCTTTGGACGACACTTGAAGGAAGTCACTAGGTACCTAAACATCGGAATACCAAGCTTCACCGGGACCTACACCGCCACTTTACCAGAAGAGGAGAGCTGGATGATTCGAGTTCAAGTTCCAGGAAGGACATTCACGCCAGTTACTGAGCCCATAGAATTTTCCTTTGATGCACCAACCTGGGGTTTAGGAAAGAGCATGGCAGCCCACATCGCCATGGGACGCATCGGTGAAGTCTACAGCAAGGATCTCAAAGACACTATCTACCAGATATGTGGGCGCCGAGATGAGCAATGGGAGATGATCAGCACCATGAGAGACCGGTCCATTGCAGCTTTCATCCAGGAGTTAAACCAGCACATTCGTCGATAGGAGAACCAGATGTGCGCAAGCATGATAGATTTGAAGAAGGCGATGACCAGGAACATGGAGCTAGAAGAGGAACTCAAGTCTACTCGCGACGGATATGAGGAAGAAATTGCAATACTTGTGGAGAAGAACGACGACCTGACAAGGAAGCTAGGAGTTTTTATGGGAGACCCCGCACCAGGAGGAGAAGACGACGAACCCAAGGAAATTCGTTCTGAAGACTGCCTCATCATTGACGACACTGACTCCGACCCTAATGGTAGTGATGATGATTATGAAGACCAAGCTGAGCAGATATCATGGAGTCTTTCACCGATCAATTTTTCTAGATGCCCACCATATGATTAGTAGTTTCCCCCATGTACATAGTAGTAGTCCGAGCACTTTTGTAACGATAGTTCTAGACCGATTGTATGCCCTTGCTTGAATTGATTTGGTGTGATATGATTGTGTTTGTCTCATGTGCATATGGGTAGTGCTTTCTCACTAGACCTCATTTCTATTCTAATCTCTCCCCTCTAAACCCATCAGATGCCTCCGAGACGTGACACCGTATTTGTCTTCCCACTGGAGATCACTCAGTTGATCCAACAGCAAAATGCCTTGATGCAGATATTAGTCCAGAACCAAGGCAACAACAACAACAACAACCCGCCGCCACCACCACCAGTTGACAACTTAGCCCGTTTTCTGAGGTTGCAGCCGCCGGTGTTTTTCAGTAGCACCGAGCCAATAGTTGCCGATGACTAGCTACGCAAGATTGGAAGGGAATTGACCACCGCAGGTTGCACAGATGCTGAGAAGGTGCGCTTTGCCGCACATCAATTGGATGGACCAGCAGCTTCATGGTGGGAGAATTACACGACCATTTTCCCTATAGCCAATATCACTTAGGATCAGTTTTAGCAAGCATTCCGCACAGCCCATGTCTCAACTGGAGCTATGAGCATGAAGAAGCGCGAGTTTCGCAACTTGCGCCAGGGAAATCGTACTATGGCTCAGTACGTAGATGACTTTAGTAAGCTATCTCGCTATGCCCCAGATGATGTGGCCATAGATGCCGCGAAGCAGGAGAAGTTTATGGAAAGGCTGAATGATGAGATGAGCATGCAGTTGATGGTGGCAACATTTAACAACTATCAGGAGTTGGTAGACAAGGCTCTTATGATTGAAGGGAAGCAGCAGCAGATTGAGAGCCGCAAGAGGAAGTATGGACAAGGAAAGTACAATTCTGGAGCTCAACAGAAGCCCCGTTTTACCCCGAACTCGGGAGGATTTACCCATAACCATGGAGGCCATACCCACAATGGAGGAAGTTCACACAACCACAGTGGCCCCAAGAATGGGAACGGGAATGGAGAAAGCAGCAATCAGAACCGCTCTAATCCAGCCACACCCGCCAAGAAGGACCTAAGTCACATTACTTGTTTCAAGTGCGGGAAGACTGAACACTATGCCACTGAGTGCCCTGAAGCGAAGAACAGAAATGGCAATGGAAGCTCTGGGAATAAGCCCAACCCTTTCAACAGGGGACAAGTGAACCACGTGAACGTGGAGGAGGTTGAAGAGCTGCCTGATGCAGTTGTCGGTAAGTTTTTGGTTAAGTCATTTACTGCCATTTTTCTTTTTGATACTGGTGCATCACATTCATACATTTCAAGGGGATTCGTGGATAAATATAAGTTGCCCACTAAAGTACTTAGGACACCTATGTTAGTAAGCTCACCAGGAGCGGAGTATATGGCAAGTCAAGGATGTTTTCAGATGCCATTGACCATTGAAATCCATGTTTTCCCCTCAGACCTGATAATTTTGGAGTCACAAGGATTGGATGTGATACTAGGAATGGATTGGCTATCGATGTATGGGGGAAACATCGATTGCGCTAGTAAGTCAATTTTACTTACCACCCCAGAGGGAAAACGAATCAAGTATGTATCCAGGCATGCGCCTAGGAGGACTCAAGTAAATTCTCTCTCAGGAGTTGTTCAGGAGGAAGTGCCTGTAGTGAAGGATTACCCAGACGTATTTCCAGAGGAGCTACCAGGCATGCCGCCAGATCGAGACATCGAGTTTTTGATAGAGCTATTGCCAGGCATCGGACCGATATCGAAGAGACCGTACCGGATGCTCGCAAATGATCTAGAAGAGATCAAGAAACAGATTAAGGAGTTATTGGAGAAAGGTTACATTCGACGAAGTTCATCACCATGGGGAGCCCCAGTGCTCTTGGTTGAGAAGAAGGATGGATCTTTAAGAATGGTTGTTGATTATCGTGCTTTGAATGAGGTGACAATCAAGAACAAGTACCCACTGCCTATGATCAATGATTTGTTCGAACAGTTGCAAGGAGCTACAGTATTTTCCAAGATCGATCTGCGATCAGGATACCACCAGCTGAAGATTCGAGAAAAGGATATACTAAAAACAACTTTCACCACGAGGTACAGGTTATATGAGTATACGGTTATGTCATTTGGATTGACTAATGCCCCCGCCTATTTCATGAGCATGATGAACAAGGTATTCATGGAGTTCTTGATAAGTTTGTCGTGGTGTTCATTGATGATATTTTGGTGTACTCGAGGAATGAAGAAGAACACAACGAGCATTTGCGATTGGTTCTCGAGAAGCTCAGAGAACATCAGTTGTATGCCAAATTCAGCAAATGTGAGTTTTGGTTGAAGGAAGTTGGATTTCTTGGACATGTTATATCAGGAGAAGGTATAGCAGTGGATCCTACCAAGGTTCAGTCAGTCATTGAGTGGTTGGCATCCACCTCAGTTGGAGAGATCCGCAGTTTTCTTGGACTTGCGGGATACTATCGAAGATTCATTGAGAATTTTTCCAAGAGTGCGAAGCCTATGACGACGTTGTTGAAGAAGGACACCAAGTTCCATTGGACTAAGAATGTGAAGCAAGTTTTCAGGAGTTGAAGAAACGTTTTGTTACAGCCCCAGTGCTAATTCTGCCGGATATACGTAAGGATTTCCAAGTGTATTGCGACGCATCTCGTTTAGGACTTGGAGGAGTACTTATGCAAGACAGAAGAGTTGTTTCATATGCCTCACGCCAGCTTCGGCCCCATGAGTTGAATTATGCTACGCATGATTTGGAGTTAGCAGCTGTAGTGCATGCACTCAAGACCTGGAGACATTTTCTTATTGGAAACCGTTGTGATGTGTACACGGATCAGAAGAGTTTGAAGTACATTTTCACGCAGAAGGAGCTGAACCTGAGGCAGAGGAGATGGTTGGAGCTCATAAAGGATTATGATATGAAGTTGCACTATCATCCAGGCAAGGCCAATGTCGTAGCAGACGCTTTGAGCCGGAAGAGTTATGCCAATACGCTCGTGAGCGGAGGATTTCCAATGGAGTTAGCCGAGGATCTCAGGGAGCTTTGTTTGGAGATAGTCCCTAGAGGTTTTGTTGCAGCGTTGGAGGTTCAGTAAACATTATTGGGAAAGATTCGAGAAGCTCATAATGATGAAAAAGAAGTTGCCGAGATAAAGGAGAAGATGAGTGAAGGAAAAGCCTAAGGTTTTGTGATGATGAGCACGACACCCTGTGGTTTGAGGACCGTGTCTATGTGCCCAATAATGCCGAGATCAGGAAGTTGATACTACAGGAAGCTCATGACTCGCCATAGTCGATACACCCCGGAAACACCAAGATGTATTTGGATTTGAAGGAGCGTTTCTGGTGGACTAGATTGAAGAAGGATATTGCCGAGTATGTAGCCGTATGTGATGTATGTCAGCGAGTGAAGGCAGAACATCGGAAGCCAGCATGATTACTGCAGCCTATGCCGATACCCGAATGGAAGTGGGACAAGCTTGGCATGGATTTTATCACTGGATTACCCAGGACCCGATCGGGATATGATTCTATCTGGGTAGTAGTTGATCCTTTGACTAACGTGGCTCACTTTATCCCAGTAAAGACCACTTATACAAGCGCAAAGTTGGCCAAGATATATATGACCAGGAACGTATGTCTGCATGGAGTTCTGAGGACCATCGTATCAGACAGAGGAACATAGTTCACTTCAAAGTTTTGGCACCAGCTGCACCAGACTTTGGGTACCAGGCTAGAGTTTAGTACAACCTTTCATCCGCAGACAGATGGACAGACCGAGAGAGTCAATCAGATTCTGGAGGACATGTTGAGAGCTTGTCGCAAGATTATGGATCTAGTTGGGATGATAACTTGCCCTACGTGGAGTTCTCATACAACAATAGCTACCAGGCCAGTTTGAAGATGGCACCTTTCGAAGCTTTGTACGGACGAAGGTGCAGAACACCGTTGATGTGGGATGAAGTTGGAGACCGTCAGTTGTTTGGCCTGGATATGATTAAAGACTCAGAAGAGAAGGTTAAGCTGATTTGAGACCGACTAAAGGTAGCCCAGTCTAGACAGAAGAGCTATGCAGACTCAAAACGCAAGGAGGTAGTTTATGAAATCGGAGACAGAGCATATCTGCGAGTGTCACCTCTGCGAGGAGTTAAACGTTTTGGAGTTAAGGTAAAGTTAGCCCCAAGATTTGTGGGACCGTACCGTGTTTTGGAATGCATGGGAGAGGTTGCCTACAAGTTGGAGTTACCCGAAGGACTGTCAGGATTTCATGATGTGTTTCATGTTTCCCAGTTGAAGAAGTGCCATGCAGAGATGGCCGATATTCCTCTGAAAGACATAGTGCCCCTGGAAGCAATTAAGTTGGACAGTGATCTGACCTATGAGGAGAAACCTGTCAAGATTCTCGAGTTTCCCAATCGAGTCACTCGCAGCAAAGTTATCAAGTTTTGCAAAGTTCAGTGGAGCCACCATGCCGAGGATGAAGCTACCTGGGAACGAGAGGATGATCTACGCAAAGACCACCCACACCTGTTTTCTAGCCAACCTGAATCTCGAGGACGAGATTCCTCTTAAGGGGGGGGGGTAGGTTTGTAACATCCCAAATTTTCAATTTGGAATGTTATACATAGGTCATTCATGCACATCATATTTTATCGCATTTCGTTTCGTGATCCTCAAAATTCTAAGCAACTCAAGGACCCATAGAGAGAGTTGGGGATTTCACGCTTTTCATATTTGAATTTTCTCAAATATCGAAACATGGATCATTTTGGTTTTAATTATTTTCTCTCCGAAAATATTTCCAATATAAAAATAAACGAGAGGAGATAATATGACTTCTCCAAAATAAAAGAAATATTGCAGGAAAAAATATTAAAATCAAATAAATATTTTATTTGGATTTTATTGTCTGTTTTATTTGAATTAGAAAAAATATGCATCAAAATTTCATTTTTAGGGCCAAGAAAATGTTCACTTTGTTCTAAATATTCTATTTAGACGGTGAAAATTTGTTTTGGTGTTTGTAGATTTTTATTTTATTTTCTAGAATTTTTCCGGCGGAATCTGTTTAGAAAAAAAATCTTCACGGACCGAATCGGGCGAAGCCACTGCCGGCCCGCCGCCGCCTACCTCGCTGGCGTCGCCCGTGTCTGAGCCGGACTCCGCCGAGTCCGGACGCCGCCGCCGCCAGTTGCCCCTGCCCCAAGCCGAGTCGCCTCCCTTTATAACCTGCCCCGCCGCCCTCACCTCGCCTCGCCTCGCCCGCTCCCCACCGTAGCAGCGAAGCGACCTGCGCGGCCGCCGCCGCCGCCGCTTTGCACCCGCCGTCACCCCGCAGCCACCTTGCCTCACCGGAGCCGCCACCGTTCGCCGAATCTGACGCCCTTTTTTTTTCTGGTTTAGGTAAAAACCGATCGGTTTTTTAGAAACCCTAGATGCGTTTTTTATTTTGTTCGGTTCGGTTATTTAACGGACGTTCGTTCGTTCGTTCGTTTTAACGAACGATGTTCGTCAGTTAGCCACAGACAGCGAACGTTCGTTCATTAGCCTGTTCGTCTCGTTTTTTTCCAGGGTTTTTCCGCGATTATTTTCGATCACGATTTCTGCCCTGATCTTCGTTTTTGTTTATCTTTTCGCTCGTTTATCCAAATCAGGTGAAATAAGCGCCTAGACCTTCGTCTCGAAGCCCTCTTTTTTTAACTAACTTGAACAAGATTTTGGAACTGTAAAATTTGACTTTAGTCCAGATTAGTAAACGGATCTTATTTCTTTCGTGGTTTGAGTTTCGTTGCTCCATTTGATTTGATTCTTTTTGCAAACCGGAGTTCTTCAGTTCAACTTTCTGGTTAGATCTTCTTATTCGAGTTTTATCCGTGCTTCTTGTTGAGTGCTTATGTATGCTATTGTTTGTTTGCGATAGAATTCTCGGAGTGCGAAGCGTGTTACTACGAGTCTCTAGGATTTGCAGATCGTCAGCAAGGCAAGTAACACATTGATCATACTCTTTTCATACCCAGTTTTTATGCATTAGTTACCATCCTCAAACACTGCATGACTAGGATGTGATTAACATGTGGGTATTGGGAAGTAGTTGATGAGGTCGAACCTATTGACTTTATGTTATCAAACCTTGGGAGTTACTTCTACGTTATGCTTATATTGCTATGCTATGCTCATAGACGTGGTTTGGGTGAGTGAATCCATGACAGATGTGAGATTGTTAATTAATGGTTAACTTACGGTGGCTACTTGAATACACATCTGGGTGGATTGTTGGTTTGGGCACGTGGAGAATCCAGTGTTGTCCTAGGATATCCCGGAGTACCCGTGTGATCATCCTACAGTCCGCCACCCAGGCTCAAAGGGATCATAATATTATTCATGCTAGAAACTTCTGTGTGCAGCCACAAGCTATTATGGGCTCTAGCATAGTTGAATAGGTTGCATGACCTCTTTCAGTGGTAGGCTAGCAGATGTAGAGGGAAAGTAGGTGTAACTGCCTACCCAGAGTAAAGAGTAAATGTTTCTGAAAGACTGTGTGTCGTTCATCCGTTTCTCAAACATCATGTAATGCGAGAAATCCAACGGAGGAGATCGAGTCTTGTGGGGAAAAGTGCGCAAACCTCTGCAGAGTGTATAAACTAATCATGGTTAGCCGTGTCCTCGGTTATGGACATCCTGAGTATCTGGTACTTGAATAATTGATTTGATCTCATCACTCTAAATTAATTTGTTGGGTTGTAAATGATTACTTTAATTGGGATTGATTTGGGGGAACCTTCTCAATGATGTTTCAACCACCATGATAGTTAAATTAAAATCTATTCCTTTGTTGTAGGAAAAAATTTGCTTTTCGCAAAACATTATAACCATAGAGCCTCCACTAGCCATATTTGCATGTAGTGTTAGCATTTATCTGTTTATTGATCTACTGTGTTATATTGCCAGCATATTCCATGTGCTGACCCATTTCGGGCTGCAACATATCATGTTGCAGAGTTTTCAGACGAAGAGTGAGGTGCGCTAGGTCGTTTGTCATGCACTCGGCTATGCCGTTGGAGTTGATGGACTCACTTTATCTTCCAAGCCTTCCGCTGTTATCTTATAGATGGCCTTAAGCCATATTTATTGTAATAAGTTATCTTTTGGAGACATTCGATGTAATAAGTGTGTGATTGGTACTCTGTTATGAATCCTTCGAGTACTCTGTGTATCAGCATTACCGATCCAGGGATGACACTGAAGCACAGAGACTTGACCGTCTGAGGTTGGGTCGCTACAGAAGTGTGCCATGTAGAGTGCGCCAGATACATATTTTGACCTTTGCTGGGCAAGATAATTTCCACATCTTGTTCCAAATAGGGTTAACTATGGTTCGTCCCATCTCATTGCCAAGTTGAAACAATGAATATCACGAAACACATCCCTCCTTGATTTTTAGGGACACACATTCTCCACCAGGCCATCCAATGCATCATCCTCTGGTTCTCCTCGTCTCCCCACCAGAAATGCACCATCTTGTGAATGATTTCTTTACAATTCTTTTAGGAATTTTAAAGACCGACATTGAATAGATAGGTACGGCTTGGACAACAGACTTGAAAAGGATCTCCTTCCCTCCGGCAGATAGCAATTTTTCCTTCCAATCACTGATTTTCTTAAAAATTTGCTCAATCAGAAATGGGAAACAATATATTTTATCTAATCCTACATTTGACGGGGTCTCGGTCATTATATTTAGCGTCGTACACATTTTTTATGTTATCTCCACGTCATGTTAGGGCTGAAAAAATGTTGGATTTATTAACACTGACCAATTGCCCCGATGCCGCACAATATCACTATAATAAACACTTCCGTGATAATACGTGTTTGTCATGTTTCTGTATGCATGTACATCTATGACGATTTTATGATAGAATCAGAATAGTCATACTTGTGTTGTCGTAGAAGTGTTCCATGACAATACTGAAATTATCATCACGGAAGTGTCCACTTCCATGACTATAAATGCCGCATCATGGAAGTATTTTTGTCAAGGGTAACCGACACATGGCATCCACCGTAACGGGTCGTCGTTAAGCTATCGGGTTCGGTTTTGGATCCAATAACCCGCTAACAACCTGGACCAATGGCAATTTTCCACATGTAAATTTCTCATTCGCCGAAGGATCCACGTGTCAGCTCAACGTTGGGACAGATGTCATCCATACAATGGACAGAACACGCCTATGATACGTCGACATGTGGCACGACACAACAGATAGCCCATTTAAGGTAAAAAGGCCGGCCCAACCAAAGGCCCACAAGATTTTGTCATACACTACTAGGTCGGACCGTTAACAGCCTGCCACAATTTGGGCCAAATTATGTCCCACTTCAGATCTGGTCCATTAGATGTCTGCCATGTTTTGGGACAAATGATGACCCATATCAGATGTGACCTGTTAACAGTCTGCCATGTCTTGGGCCAAATGATGGCCCATATCAGATCCGGCCCATTAACCGCGTGACATATTTTGGGCCAAATTACGACCCATATAAGAACTGGCCCGTTATGCTTTCTGCCCCATTGGGGCCCATTTGAACTACAGCCTCTTAAAGGCCCATGTCATAGTTGTGCCCTACATTACTTTCGGCCTGTTAGTGGTCCTTGGTACATATGGGCCGTTGTCGGCCCAGTTTCACTTTCAGCCATTTAATGACTCATGTTGCATGTGGGCCTATTTCTAGTCCGAAGTGACTTTTGGCCTCTTAATGGCCCGTAATCTTCGTAGATACATTTTATCCCAACTTGACTATTGGCCCATTAAAGGCCCGTGATATAACTGGGCCTAATTATGGCCCGCTTTGTATCCGGCCTGCTTACAGCCCATCATGTTATTGGGCCAACTATGGCCCGACACATATTTTGGACTGCTAATGGACCGTCTTGTGGTTGGGCCAATCACGGGCCTACGTCACAATTCAGGCCCAATCTACTTTTCAGACTGTTAAAAGCCCATTTTATTTTCTGGCGCAACTTAGGCAACTGGTTTACTCGGCCTGTTAAAGGCCCGAAACTAATAGTTGGTGAGTTTACGTCTAGGCCTGCTATTGGTCGGAGATGATTGTATGCCCATGTTTCAGCCCATTCATAGCGATTGGCAGTCCAGCCAGTTTTAGTACCATAATTTTTTTTATATAAACCGAACATGTAGGCCCATTGCCCTCCGTCAAAGCTTACGGCCTTTTCAGAGAGTGACGACAGCATATACAGAAAATAAATTACATCATCATGACGAAGAATAAACCTAGACTATACAAATACAACAAAGAAATTACTGCATATTACATGCACTAGGCATAAAAGTTCACCGCCAACGATAATAAAGCGCATCCAGACAGCATATTACATACACTAGGCATCAAAGGTCACCACCAGTGCAAATAAACATGCCACCAAAAATAATATACAGAACAAACATCACTTCAACACATTTCAAGAAAGGTTAGCCCTGTCTGGGAGCTGCAGCACAAGCAGGTGAGCAAGCTGATGAGACTGCGCTTGTTTGACGCTTATATCCAACTCTAGCTGCATGGCATCAATAGACGTCCTGTACTTCTGGTTAATTCTTCCATGAGTTCCAGTAGGAGTTGAGATGAAGCATGCCGTTCTGCTTGAATCTGAGACTAAAGAAGTCGAACAGATTCAGGCGGCGACTTCATCGAACTTGTGTCGCTGATATTAGCGAGTACCTTCGACACTACATCAAGACATGACTTTGGCGTTGTATAGCTATCCCCAAGATGTGTTGCCTTGTTCCCTGCAATATATGTTAGAGGGACAAGCAATGGGTTCATCTCACTTTCATTGTGGCAGTTCTTGTTGGCGTCAGTGATATCACCCTAAAAGAGAAAAAAAACAAACAAATAACAGGCTTTGCACGTATAAGTATCAGTGATGTCGATTCATCCCATTTCAGTGGCAAATAAAGAGACCTGGTTTAAAATAGCATTAACATTGCTCATAGTTAATACATGGCAGGAAATGGCATTCTGTAGGAGTGGCCAGCTTCACCACACCATTGGATTACAGATCAACAACACAAGCATACATGCAGTGTAAAGAATGTATAAGCATCGATGGTGAGTGTACTGTCAATTTATCCCATTTCAGATTGGTAAATAAAGAGACATGATTTAAATAACACAATCATAATATGCATTGTTCATAGTTAATACATAGCAGGATATACATTGTCCTGGAGTTTGTAGTTTCACCACACCACTGGATTACAGATCAACGACACAAGCATACATGCAGTGCTAAAGAAGATCACTTGCTATGTTTAGTTTAATTTACATGGTATGAATAAGGAACTAGGTTGTACAACTGAAAACTGAAATTGAGAAGGGGAAACTTATGTTTATGAACTTCTTCATGACCGGCTTCAGTAAGTAGCAGCAGCGATCGATCGCTCGAGTTTAGTTAGCAGCAACAGCAAAGGAATCGCTCAGGTTCAGCTAATAGCCAAGGGATCAATCGCTTAGATTCAGTAACGTAACTAGTGCAATCGCTCGGGTTCAGTAAGCGAACGCCTCACTCATATTCAGTTAGCCAACGCCTCGCACACATGGGCGTACGAGAGAAACACACAAACCACAGTGCATCGCTCGGCCCCGACGACCCACCGTACCGAGTACTCCCCAAAAATTTCCTTGCCCTTGCTTCTAGCATGATTTTTTCCGTCATGGACGGCCCAAAGAATGTCATGCAGGTGCATCTCCAGCCCGCCCAGGACAAATAGCCCAATTACTGTCATGATATTTTGTCATAGAAGTAAGACCCCACCACATCTATGATGATGCGTGTTTTTGTCACAATTATCGTCATTAAAGTGTCATAACAATGACAAAAAGTTTTTGTTTGAGCCATAGTCATGGATGTGTCTCCTTTTGTAGTGATCATTACACATCCTGGTACACTGCCAAAGGCATTCATATAGAGCCATATTATTCCAGTTTTATGGAGCTGCAATATCGAGTTGTAAGTAAATAAGGGCGGGATGATCATCACTATTAGAGCATTGTCCTAGTGAGGAAAGGATGATGGAGACTAGGATTCCCCACAAGTTGGGATGAGACTCCGGATGATGAAAAAGAGGCCAAAAGCGCCCAACAAAAAAATGAGGAAAAGAGAGAAGGGGCAATGTTACTATCCTTTTACCACACTTGTGCTTAGAGTAGCAGCATGTTCTTCATATGGAGAGTCGCCTGAGTTATCACTTTTATATACTAGTGGGAATTTCTCATTATAGAACTTGACATGTATATTCCGATGATGGGCTTCCTCAAATGTTCGAGGTCTACATGAGCAAGTGATACGTCTCCAACGTATCTATAATTTTTTATTGTTCCGTGCTATTATAGTATCAATCTTAGATGTTTTATATGCATTTACATGCTATTTTACATCATTTTTTGGGACTGACCTATTAACCTAGTGCCTAGTGCTAGTTGCTATTTTTTGCTTGTTTTCGGCTTTTCAAAAAATCAATATCAACCGGAGTCCAAACAGAGAAAAAAAATCTTTGGATTAATATTTTCTGGACCAGAAGGGACCGACGATGGTTCATAGAAGACCAGAAGAGTCACTATGGAGCAACAAGCTCACTAGGCGCGCCCAGGGGGCGCCCCATGAGTTTGTGGGCCCCACATGTCACCTTTTGACCTAATTCTGCCTCTATACATTCCCAAATATTTCCAATATACCAGAGAGCCACCCGAAACACTTTTTCCGCTGCCGCAAGTTTCTGCTCTTTCGTGATCCCATATGGAAGCCTTGTCCAGTACTTTGCCAGATGAGAAATTAATCACGGAGGCCTCCTACATCATCCTTCCTGCCTTCTGATGATGCGTGAGTAGTTCACCACAGGCCTACGGGTCCAAAGCTAGTAGCTAGATTGTTTCTTCTCTCTCTTTGATCTTCAATACAATGTTCTACTTGATGTTCTTGGAGTTCTATCTGATGTAATCATTTTTGCGATGTGTTTGTTGGGATATGATGAACTGTGGGTTTAAGATCTGAATATTTATGAGAAGTAATGGAGTCTTTTCTGAACTTTATTATGCATGATTATAGCTTTGTATTTGTCACTGATCTATCCGTTTGGTTTGACCAACTAGATTGATTTATCTTCAATGGGAGAGGTGCTTTGTAATGGGTCCAATCTTGCGGTGCTCTATATCCCACTGACGGAAGGGGACAAGACACGTACATGAATTGTTTCCATTAAGGGTAAAACGACGGGGTTTATTCATATTGATTGGGTTTACTTTGTCTAGATTATGTCATCTTGCTTAAGGCGTTACTCTGTTTTACACTTAATACCATAGATGCATGCTGGATAGCGGTCGATTGGTGGAGTAATAGTGGTAGATGCAGGCAGGAGTGGTCTACTTGTCTCGGACGTGATGCATATATACATGATAATTGCCTTGAATATCATCATAACTATGTGCTTTTCTATCAATTGCCCAACAATAATTTGTTCACCCACCGTATGCTATGTGTTTGAGAGAGAAGCCTCTAGTGAAAACTATGGCCCTGGGGTCTATTTTTATCATATATAAACACAAAAATACTTTGCTACAATTTTTTTCTTTTCTACTATTTTGCAGTTTACTTTACTATCTACCACTATGAGATTTAATTCTTGCAAGTAACCCCCAAGGGGATTGACAACCCTCTTATTCACGTTAGGTGCAAGTATTTGCTTTTGTGTGTGCATGTGTTATTCACGAGGCTTTGTGTGATTCTCCTAATGGATTGATAACCTTGATTCTTAACTGAGGGAAATACTTATCTCTACTGTACTGCATCTCCTCTCCTCTTCGAGGAAATCCCAACGCAACTCACAAGTACCAGCAAGCAAGTTGGATGCACACCCACTTAGTTTTCATTTAGCTTTCATACATTATAGCTCTTAGTGCATCCGTTGCATGGCAATCCCTACTCCTCGCATTGACATCGATTGATGGGCATCTCCATAGGCCGTTGGTCTATCGAGTTGATGCGAGACTTTCTTCCTTTTAGATGTCCCTTATTAATCTCTATCATCGCATTCTATTCCACCTACAGTGATATATCCATGGCTCACACTCATGTATTGCGTGGGGTTGAAAATGCTGAAGCACGTTAGAAGTACGATCCAATTGCCTGCATGGTTTGACATCGGGGTGCTCATGATTTATATTTATGCGGTGAAGGCGGAGTCATGACATGTTAACATGATAAAATGAGTGTGGATAACATTCGTTAAGGATCATGTATTTTGAAAAAGTATAGATTATGTTTCTTATATTCATGGATATTATTTTGTTGATATTGTTACTTGATCGTTTCTCATCATCTATATTGTAAATATATTACATGATACACATGGTAGGTAGCATTCACCATCAATAATTTTGTTTTTATCATTTACCTACTCGAGGACGAGCGGGAATTAAGCTTGGGGATGCTGATACGTCTCCAACGTATCTATAATTTTGGGAACTAACCTATTAACCCAGTGCCTAGTTGCTGTTTGCTGCTTGTTTTTGGTTTCCAGAAAATCAGTACCAAATGGAGTCCAAACGCACAAAACTTTTTGATGATTTTTTTCTAGACAAAAGAAACCCTAGAAGCTTCGGGAGGAGGCCAGATGACAAGCGTGGAGATGACAAGGAAACATGGCGCACCATGTTACCTTGTGGGCCCCACATGGCTCCATCTGACCTAATTCCACTTCTAAAATTCTCAAATATTGGCAAACCCTGAGAGAGCCACCTGAAACACTTTTTCCGCCACCGCAAGCTTCTGTTCTTCCGCAATCCCATCTGGAGGTCTTTTCCGGTACTCTGCCGGAGAGGGAATCGATCACGGAGGGCTTATACATCATCCTTGCTGCGTTTCGATGATGCGTGAGTAGTTCACCAGAGACCTACGGGTCCATAGCTAGTATTTAGATGGCTTCTTCTCTCTCTTTGATCTTCAATACAATGTTGTCCTCGATCTTCTTGGAGTTCTATCCGGTGTAATCTTCTTTTGCGGTGTGTTTGTTGGAATCCGATGAATTGTGGGTTTATGATCAGATTATTCATTGAAAGAATTGAGTCTTTTCTGACCTTTATTATGCACGATTAAGATAGTTTTGTATTTCTCTCTGATCTATTCGTTTGGTTTGGGCAACTAGATTGATTTATCTTCAGTGGGAGAGGTGCATTGCAGTGGGGTCAATCTTGCAGTGTCCTCACCCAGTGACAGAAGGGGTAGCGAGGCACGTATTTTATTGTTGCTACTAAGGGTGAAATGATAGGGTTTATTCATATTGAATGGGTTTACTTTGTCTACATCATGTCATCTTGCTTAAAGTATTACCCTATTTGTCATGAACTTAATACCATAGATGCATGTTGGATAGTGGTCGATTGCTGGTGTAATAGTAGTAGATGTTGGTAGGAGTCGGTCTACTTGTCACGGACGTGATGCCTATATGTGTGATCATTGCCATGAATAACATCATAATTAATTATGCACTTTTCTATCAATTGCCCAACAGTAATTTGCTTACCCGTCGTATGCTATGTGTTCGAGAGAGAAGCCTCTAGTGAAAACTATAGCCCACGGGTCTACTTTACTCGTATTACTAAAACCAAAAATACCTTGTTGCAATTTATTTACTTCTCTTTTATTTTGCAATTTATCTATCTACCTATACAAGATTTAATCCTTGCAAGTAACGAGTTCAAGGGGATTGACAACCCTCTTGCCCGAATTGGGTGCAAGTATTTGCTTTTATGTGTGCAGGCGCTGTTCACTGGGGTTTGTGTGATTCTCGTATTGGTTTGATAACCTTGGTTCTCATTGAGAGAAATACTTATATCTACTGGACGGCTCCACCCTTCCTCTTCGGGGAAAATCCCAACGTAGCTCACAAGTTGCAACTCCAAATCTTTAACCCCATTTGAATCTATGTTATTCCAGAGATGAGGTGGACCAAATAAGATGAAATTAAAAATGAAATCCGACTAGATCATGTCTCTAAGACCATAGATGAAATGTCCCACTTTTTGGAGGCCGCCGAGAACCAAAATGAATGATCACGAAGCTGAGCCACATTGAAACCAGAGGCAATGCCACCAATACAACTTTGTAATGCAAGGCCAACCGATGACATTGGGAGGGGGGAAGAAGAGAAAGAAGACACCAAGAAAAATTTCTTGGAGGAATAGGATGGAGATTAGTGCACTGTAGATCCAAAACGACACGAACCTGTTCCGCAACCGCAAAGACCAGGACTGAAATCCCAGTGGATGAGGCCATTCATCGGCACACTCTAGAGATCTTCATGGGCGGCGATCAAATGCACAGGGGTGGAGGGCACGATGGTGGAGATCATGGTGGTGGAGGGCATCGATAAGGTACAACAGTTATGCGAGCCATGTTGTAATATAATGCCATGACGATGATGGTTAATTACTGCATGATTTACTACTATGCAATGAAGCTATCTTGATGGTGTTGTTGGAAACAGCCGCTTTGATTGCCCAATACCGGTCCAATCAGGTCGACGTCCTGGCCTAGGTCAGACGCATGGGCTTTATGATGTCAGTGCAGCCGAGTGATCTCCTGGCACAGACTCGGGCCGTTTAGGTATCCTATGGCGAATCCTTGCCATGGCCCTTCCGCAGGGGATCCCAATGTCAATAGCTATATAGGAACATAACATTGGCATTTCATGAGGTTTCCATGAATTCCAGGTATATTTTAGTTACTACGACAACTTCCTTGTATTAAGGAACCATACTTGTATATTTAAAATAGATTTTGAGAAAAAAATGGGAAAGTTCTCTCTTACTTTATCTCTCCTCCTCCCCACTCTCTATATCTCTCTCGCACCCACCCCTCCTGGATTGATTAGCAAATAGTAGCTAGTTTGGACTCAGGGTACAAGTCTAGGAAGTTAAATAAGAAATGTTTGAAATTTGATACAATAAGCCGAGACAATCATCACTAGTTTAAGAAGACATATGTAATTTCATAGCAACATTGGTAATGTTTTTTCATCCAAGATCGAGGGACTCATGTTTCTATAGTAATACCATATATCATTCAATAGTTTTTTCCAGAGGAATAAATACCAACTTTTATGTAGAAGATGGCATTATTGGAGTTACCATTAGGATTGGAATGGGCTGACCAGAACCTGCCCTTGGACCCGCCCCAAGCCCAATTTGAGAGGCCACAGGTCAACCCACATAAAAAATAGTCAGTGGCCTTGTTGTCCCAATGGGTATGTTGGGTCGACCCAAATTCTTGCTTTACATTGCCTTCTGGACAAACGAGGTTTTAAAATGAGCCATGGTTTAAATGGAATCTGACTAGTGTAAGAATTGATAAGATTTCTAATATGTGGTTAATAGAAAAAATCAAGCCATCTGCTTGTGGTTTGTATGTGCGCATCTTACCTAAATATACCCAGACAATTTTGTTGTTCATATAGGCGAGCGTTTGCCGGAAATTATCCGATAGACTGCATCACAAAATTGGGCCTTACGAACAATGCCAACGCGAAGGAGATTGCAGCTGATGTGAGATATAAGACTATAATGTGGGCTGGCCAGGTTGACCCAGCGGGTCACCAGGGGCCGGCTCTGTTGACCCCAATCTTGTTTGTGACCGACCAACATGACCCATTGGCCTCAAATTTTTGGGTCGGTAAGTGACCCGGCGGGCTGACCCAGCCCATGCCCATTACTAATTTACCAATAAGATATCCTAGAAGATACCATGAATTATTAGAATAATTTATCACCCATATCTCTTAGATACTATATGAATACTGGTGATTAAAGTTCAAATATTTTAGTTAATGGTACAATTGAATAATACATGAAGGCATGCATGTTCATAGATATGAAAGATTCCTATAAATACAACTAATATCGCCTCATGTAGCATCCCTCCTAAGAAACGAACACTATCATACCATACACATCTCTACTTTCCATACCTTTCCAGAAAAGTTCTTGATTTTACTAGGAGCTATGGATCCTAATGGCTCCTATCCTAACAAAGTCAGATCTAGTGAAAGTGAGGCCAAAATTTCTCCCTTGGCACCGAGAGGCAGAGCGATCATGCCGATGTTGAGTGATTTTGTTCCCCTAAATTCCACACCACCAGATTCAACTTGGGTATGGAACACCCCACCTACCATTGATGCACCACATGTAGTTACCATGCCATCAATCAAAGATTGTTCCATCATGCCATATCAAACTAGTGTATCACTATCGTCACTACCTCCACAGTTTCCTGATGCAAAGTTTACTCCTTCAACTAGGGTCAATACCCTTACTTCTCTGCCCAACCATAGGGAAATCTTTGAGAACCCGCCAGTAATATTCTCGCACCAAGATTTCCTGTCAAACCCTATTAGGAACTACTTTAGTTCATCAGATCAAATGAGGATCTTTTCCATGGAGTCTCCATCAGTTACATCCTTACTCCAAGGAGATCCCATTGCAGTTGTCAATGCCCACCTTAATACTATTGGAGCAATAGATGATGGTCCAATCTTTGAGATCCCAACCAGGAGCGTCTACAAGGTAAACTTAGTACCATCACAATTTGTTTGTATTTCTATATTTGTCACCACTCACCAATTATTATACAGGGTCCAGAAAATATACCACATGGGACGCTAACCCGTGACGCTAGTTATGTTGTGCCTACCCCTTTTGCTCCATTCGCCACATCCTCACATGGCCCCAGAGAAGACAAGACTCCTATGGGTGTACCAAATGGAATTACTAATAGTGGTATTGTGCATAATACTACGAGTTCACGTAAGTACAGATGCAGCATTTGCAATCTCACCTTCAACTCATCTCAAGCCTTTGGTGGTCACATGAGTTCCCATAGCAAAGCAAGGAAGAACAAGCTACAAAGTTGAACTATGAGCGCCAAAATGGATGAAGGCAGAGGTTCTATCCCAGATGGAAAAGATATTATGGTTTCTTTACTTTTAGAAATAAAATGATGAATAAAATTGCATAAGATTGGAAAATATTGTGTGGGTGTAAAAGATAGAACAAGATTTGTTTGAATATGTTTGTATTTGTTATTTCCTTATGTAACTATCAGACTCATAGATGGTTATCTGCTATGTCAATCATTTTCCCATTAAATTTATGAAGTAACCATGCTTTTGAATGAAGAACCATTAGAGCTATGTAAGTTGACAAGGATTGGCAAATGAAGCTTGCATTATTTATGGAGAGATTGAGAATGTGGACCACATTTTGTTTACCTATACCATGGATATGTTTTTTAGAGTTGTGTTCGCTTGTGGCTCAATGAAAATTGGGACCCATTGAACTTTCAAAATTGGTTTTTCTTGCCTTGCTCCTTTCTCTGTCAATTCAAGACGGCTTTGTTGGGTTATTTTTGCTTCTATTTCCTTGTATTTATATGTTACTCATAACAAATTTACTATTGAGCATATTTTACCTCATAAAACTATTGATTGCTTGTTCAAACTTATAATTATCTTAAAATAATGATAGATTCTTGCTAAGGCGCAAGGTGTTGACAACATGGCCCTCATGATATCCATGATCCCCGCTATTGGGCTATGTAGCGTGCAGTGCTTGGATAAAGAAAATAATTCCTTCTGCATAGAACACCCGAGAGATTGCTCGGGAGATAGATCACGAGATTACCACTAGACACTCAATCATCGTGGTGGAAGTATAATTTGAGTAGAGTGTTGTTCGGCGGAGAGTGTTGTCCATTCAATTCATCTCCTCTAGCCAATTCCCTCGAATAGCCAATCATGGAATCCCTCAAGCAATTCGTTAGTGTGGTGCAAGTGCACCACCTCTAGGGATATCCTTGCGTATAGATCGAAGTTTGAGAGATGGACTGGTAGGCCCATTTGCATGACCGGGGCGAGTGGAGGTGGCTAGAATATGTCACATGTATAACGTAGCCGATGTATTTACAACCGCCCTTAACTGAGCATCATACCTTCAGTTATATAGAAGTCTCATCATGGGATAATCAGTTAAGGCCCACTAGAGGTATGAAGCCCATAGTTTACTCGGCGCGTGGCCCAAGTCCTAATCGGATCATATCCAAGTAGAGAATTCTAGCCTCGACAGAATAGGTTCCTTCCCTTATGCGCTGGACCCTTTAGGTTCACGCACACATGGTCTCAAGTTTGTTACAACCATGGGAAAAATCTTTACCGAATTAACCAGTGTTTGCATCTCTCTAAATCTACCTTGTTACTTTCACTTGCATGTCTTTACCATTTCGTTTCCTATACTCTTGTAGATGCATTTGACTAGGGTCTATCCCAAGGATCATTTCCCCCTTCCTCGTATTGACCAGATAGCAGACTCCATTGTTGGCTGCGAGAGACTTTGTTTTCTTGATGCATACTTAGGGTACCATCAGATCCGAATGTATGATCCTGATGAAATAAAAACAGCCTTCATCACCCCTTTCGTGTGTTTATGCTACATCACGATGCTATCCAGTCTAAAAAATGCAGGCGTAACTTTCCAACGCATGATTTAGGTGTGTTTATGATGATATTAGTCGAAACGTGGAAGCATATATGGATGATATCATGGTCTGGTCTAAGAAAGGATCCGACATCTTAGCCGACCTCATCGAGACCTTCAAAATCCTCTGAACTTAGGGGATACAACTCAACCCTGCTATGTGTGATTTTGGAGTCCCAACTAGTAAATTACTCAGTTTCCTTGTTTCTGAACAAGGAATGAAAGCTAATCCCGAGAAGATAGGCGCTATCGTCTGAATGAAAAAGCCTGAGTGTCTCACGACATCCAAACGCTCACTGGTTACATTGCGTCCTTGAAGAACTTTATTTCTAGGATTAGTGAAAAAATCAGATAAGTTTTAATGGACATATGAAGCACAAGTTGCATTTGAATAATTGAAAACTATGCTTTCCACCCAGCCGGTGCTTGCAACTCCTAGTAGTAAGAAGCCTTTGCTCTTATACATAGCAGCAATGAGCCAAGTGTTAAGTGTAGTGCTCACAGTGGAGCGTGAAGAATAAGAAAATGTCTGCAAGTGCAATGGCCTGTGTCAGTGCACTAAGAACGGGGTCCTTAGCACCCCTGACTTGTGCACGGGTAGTAGTAGCATCCCCGACAAGAGAACTTGGTGGAGACCAACTCAAGATCAAGAAGCAGCTCTTCATGAGATCAAGGAGCGCATCAAGAGACCAAGACAAGATACAAGATAAAGCATGCCCTTGCCGGCAAGGAGAAGGCCCGACATGCTGCTACCTCTTGAGCACTGTGTTGATTTTTCCTTGAAGAGGAAAGGGTGATGCAGCAAAGTATTTCCCTCAGTTTTTGAGAACCAAGGTATCAATCTAGTAGGATGCTACGCGCGAGTCCCTCGCACCTGCACAAAACAAATAACTCCTCGCAACCAACGCGATAAGGGGTTGTCAATCCCTTCACGGTCACTTACGAGAGTGAGATCTGATAGATATGATAGGATAATATTTTTGGTATTTTTGTGATAAAGATGCAAAGTAAAATAAAAGCAAAGGAAATAACAAAGTGTTGGAAGATTAATATGATGAAGATAGACCCGGGGGGCCATAGGTTTCACTAGTGGCTTCTCTCAAGAGCATAAGTATTTTACGGTGGGTGAACGAATTACTGTTGAGCAATTGACAGAATTGAGCATAGTTATGAGAATATCTAGGTATGATCATGTATATAGGCATCACGTCCGAGACAAGTAGACCGACTCCTGCCTACATCTACTACTATTACTCCACTCATCGACCGCTATCCAGCATGCATCTAGAGTATTAAGTTCATGGAAACAGAGTAATGCCTTAAGCAAGATGACATGATGTAGAGGGATAAATTCATGCAATATGATAAAAACCCCATCTTGTTATCCTCGATGGCAACAATACAATATGTGCCTTGCTGCCCCTACTGTCACTGGGAAATGACATCGCAAGATTGAACCCAAAGCTAAGCACTTCTCCCATTGCAAGAAAGATAAATCTAGTAGGCCAAACCAAACTGATAATTCGAAGAGACTTGCAAAGATAACCAATCATACATAAAATAATTCAGAGAAGATTCAAATATTGTTCATAGATAATCTTGCTCATAAACCCACAATTCATCGATCTCAACAAACACACCGCAAAAAGAAGATTACATCGAATAGATCTCCACGAGAGAGGGGGGAACATTGTATTGAGATCCAAAAAGAGAGAAGAAGCCATCTAGCTAATAACTATGGACCCGAAGGTCTGAACTAAACTACTCACACTTCATTAGAGAGGCTATGGTGTTGATGTAGGAGCCCTCCGTCCCTTCCGGCGGAGCTCCGGAACGGGACCCAAGCTGGGATCTCGTGGGTACAGAAGGTTGCGGCGGTGGAATTAAGTTTTTGGCACCGTATCTGATCATTTGGGAGTACGTAGGTATATATATAGGAGGAAGGAGTACGTCGGTGGAGCAACAGGGGGCCCACGAGGTGGAGGGCATACAGGGGGGTGGCGCGCCCCTACCTCGTGGCCTCCTCTTTTGTTTCTTGATGTAGGGTCCAAGTCTCCCGGATCATATTCTTCCTAAAAATCACGTTCCCGAAGGTTTCATTCCGTTTGGCCTCCGTTTGATATTCCTTTTTTGCGAAACTCTGAAATAGGCAAAAAAACAGCAATTCTGGGCTGGGCCTCCGGTTAATAGGTTAGTCCCAAAAATAATATAAAAGTGAATAATAAAGCCCAATAATGTCCAAAAAGTAGATAATATAGCATGGAGCAATAAAAAATTATAGATACGTTGGAGACGTATCAAGCATCCCCAAGCTTAATTCGTGCTCGTCCTTGAGTAGGTAAATGATAAAAAATATAATTTTTGATGCAGAGTGCTACTTGGCATAATTTCAATGTAATTCTTCTTAATTGTGGTATGAATATTCAGATCCGAAAGATTCAAGACAAAAGTTTAATATTGACATAAAAATAATAATACTTCAAGCATACTAACAAAGCAATCATGTCTTCTCAAAATAACATGGCCAAAAAAGTTATCCCTACAAAATCATACAGTCTGGCTATGCTCTATCTTCACCACACAAAGTATTTAAATCATGCACAACCCCGATGACAAGCCAAGCAATTGTTTCATACTTTTGGCATTCTCAAACTTTTTTCAATCTTCACGCAATACATGAGCGTGAGCCATGGATATAACACTATATGTGGAATAGAATGGTGGTTGTGGAGAAGACAAAAAGGGAGAATATAGTCTCACATCAACTAGGCGTATCAACGGGCTATGGAGATGCCCATCAATAGATATCAATGTGAGTGAGTAAGGATTGCCATGCAACAGATGCACTAGAGCTATAAGTATATGAAAGCTCAGCAAAAGAAACTAAGTGGGTGTGCATCCAACTCGCTCTCACGAAGACCTAAGGCATTTTGTGGAAGCCCATCATTGGAATATACAAGCCAAGTTCTATAATGAAAATTTCCCACTAGTATATGAAAGTGACAAAATGAGAGACTCTCTATCATGAAGATCATGGTGCTACTTTGAAGTACAAGTGTGGTAAGAGGATAGTAACATTGTCCCTTCTCTCTTTTTCTCTCATTTTTTTATTTGGGCCTTTTCTCTTTTTTTATGGCCTCTTTTTTTCTCCTTTTTTTAATTTTTCATCCGGAGTCTCATCCCGACTTGTGGGGGAATCATAGTCTCCATCATCCTTTCCTCACTTGGGACAATGCTCTAAAAATGATGATCATCACACTTTTATTTTCTTATAACTCAACAATTACAACTCGATACTTAGAACAAAATATGACTCTATATGAATGCCTCTGGCGGTGTACCGGGATATGCAATGAATCAAGAGTGACATGTATGAAAGAATTATGAACGGTGGCTTTGCCACAAATACGATGTCAACTACATGATCATGCAAAGCAATATGACAATGACGGAGCGTGTCATAATAAATGGAACGGTGGAAAGTTGCATGGCAATATATCTCGAAATGGTTATGGAAATGCCATGATAGGTAGGTATGGTGGCTGTTTTGAGGAAGGTTTATGGTGGGTTTATGATACCGGCGAAAAGTGCGCGGTATTAGAGAGGCTAGCAATGGTGGAAGGAAGAAGAGTGCGTATAATCCATGGAATCAACATTAGTCATAAAGAACTCATATACTTATTGCAAAAATCTACAAGTTATCAAAGCAAAGTATTACGTGCATGCTCCTAGGGCGATAGATTGGTAGGAAAAGACCATCACTCGTCCCCGACTGCCACTCATAAGGAAGACAATCAATAAATAAATCATGCTCCGACTTCATCACATAACGGTTCGCCATATGTGCATGCTACGGGAATCACAATCTTTAACACTAGTATTTCTCAAATTCACAACTACTCAACTAGCATGACTCTAATATCACCATCTTTATATCTCAAAACAATTATTAAGCATCAAACTTCTCATAGTATTCAACACACTCATAAGAAAGTTTTTACAAATCTTGAATACCAAGCATATTAGAATTATTTAAGCAAATTACCATGCTATTTAAGACTCTCAAAATAATCTAAGTGAAGCATGAGAGATCAATAGTTTCTATAAAACAAATCCACCACCGTGCTCTAAAAGATATAAGTGAAGCACTAGAGCAAAACTATATAACTCAAAAGATATAAGTGAAGCACATAGAGTATTCTAATAATTTCCAAATCATGTATGGCTCTCTCAAACGGTGTGTACAGAAAGGATGATTGTGATAAACTAAAAAGCAAAGACTCAAATCATACAAGACGCTCCAAGAAAAACACATATCATGTGGTGAATAAAAATATAGCTCCAAGTAAAGTTACCGATGGAATTAGACGAAAGAGGGGATGCCTTCCGGGGCATCCCCAAGCTTTGGATTTTTGGTGTCCTTAGATTTTCTTGGGGGTGCCTTGGGCATCCCCAAGCTTAGGCTCTTTCCACTCCTTGTTCCATAATCCATCAAAATCTTTCACCCAAAACTTGAAAACTTCACAACACAGAACTCAACAGAAATCTTGTGAGTTCCGTTAGCGAAAGAAAACAAAAGACCACTTCAAGGTACTGTAATGAACTCATTCTTTATTTATATTGGTGTTAAACCTAATGTATTCCAACTTCTCTATGGTTTATAAACTATTTTACTAGCCATAGATTCATCAAAATAAGCAAACAACACACGAAAAACAGAATCTGTCAAAAACAGCACAGTCTGTAGTAATCTGTAACTAACGCAAACTCCTGGAACTCCCAAAATTCGGCCAAAATAGGAAGACCTAGGAAATTTTCTTATTGATTAGCAGCAATTGGAATCAGTATTGTATAAAATTCTGGTGATTTTAACAATTGTTTTCGTGAACAGAAAGTTCTGGAAATTACAGCAAGATCAAATAACTATCATCCAAGAAGATCCTATAGGTTTAACTTTGCACAAACACTAATTAAAACATAAAAACACATCTAACCAGAGGCTAGATCAAATATTTATTCCTAAACAGATTAAAAAAGAAAAAAAACTAAAAATAAAATTGGGTTGCCTCCCAACAAGCGCTATCGTTTAACGCCCCTAGCTAGGCATAAAAGCAAGGATAGATCTAGGTATTGCCATCTTTGGTAGGCAATCCATAAGTGGCTCTCATGATAGATTCATATGGTAATTTTATTTTCTTCCTAGGGAAGTGTTCCATGCCTTTCTTTAATGGAAATTTTAATCTAATATTCCCTTCCTTCATATCAATAATTGCCCCAATCGTTCTAAGGAAAGGTCTACCAAGAATAATAGGACATGAGGGATTGCAATCTATATCAAGAACGATAAAATCTACGGGAACATAATTCCTATTAGCAACAATAAGAACATCATTAATTCTTCCCATAGGTTTCTTAATAGTGGAATCCGCAAGGTGCAAGTTCAGAGAGCAATCATCAAAATCACGGAAATCTAGCAAATCACACAAAGTTTTGGGAATAGTGGAAACACTAGCACCCAAATCACATAAAGCATAGAACTCATGATCCTTAATCTTAATTTTAATAGTTGGTTCCGACTCATCATAAAGTTTTATAGGAATAGAAACTTCCAACTCAAGTTTTTCTTCATAAGATTGCATCAAGGCATCAACGATATGTTTAGTAAACGCTTTATTTTGACTATAAGCGTGAGGAGAATTTAGCATGGATTGCAACAAGGAAATACAATCTATCAAAGAGCAATTTTCATAATTAAATTCCTTGAAATCCAAAATAGTGGGTTTATTAGCATCTAGGGTTTTTATTTCTTCAATCCCACTTTTATCAAATTTAGCATCAAGATCTAAAAACTCCGAATTTTTGGAACGCCTTCTAGGTAAAGGTGGATCATATTCACTCCCATCATTATCAAGATTCATATTGCAAAACAAAGATTAGTAGGGGAAACATCAATAACTTTTAGATCTTCATCTTTATTTTCAAAGAAATTTGAAGAACACGCTTTCATAAAGCAATCTTTCTTAGCACGCATTCTAGCGGTTCTTTCTTTGCACTCATCAATGGAAATTCTCATGGCTTTGAGAGACTCATTGATATCATGCTTAGGAGGAATAGATATAAGCTTTAAAGAATCAACATCAAGAGAAATTCTATCAACGTTCCTAGCCAATTCATCAACTTTAAGCAATTTCTCTTCAAGCAAAGCATTGAAATTCTTTTGTGAATTCATAAACTCTTTAACACTAGTCTCAAATTCAGAGGGCATCTTATTAAAATTTCCATAAGAGTTGTTGTAGGAATTTCCATAATTATTAGAGGAATTACTAGGATAAGGCCTAGGATTAAAGTTTCCTCTATACGCATTATTACCAAAATTATTCCTACCAACAAAATTCACATCCATAGATTCATTATTATTCTCAATCAAAGTAGACAAAGGCATATCATTAGGATCAAAGAAACACTCTTACTAGCAAATAATTTCATAAGTTCATCCATCTTTCCACTCAAAACATTAATTTCTTCTATCGCATGCACTTTTTATTAGTAGATCTTTCAGTGTGCCATTGAGAATAATTAACCATAATATTATCTAGGAGTTTAGTAGCTTCTCCTAAAGTGATTTCCATAAAAGTGCCTCCATGCGCGAATCTAAAAGATTTCTAGAAGCAAAATTCAATCCGCTTAAATTTTTGTATAATCATCCACAAATTCAAACCATGAGTAGGGCAATTACGTATCATTAATTTCATCCTCTCCCAAGCTTGTGCAACATGTTCATGATCAAGTTGCTTAAAATTCATAATATCGTTTCTAAGAGAGATGATCTTAGCGGGAGGAAAATACATAGAGATAAAAGCATCTTTGCACTTGTTCCAAGAATCAATACTATTTTTAGGCAAAGACGAGAACCAAGCTTTAGCATGATCTCTAAGCGAAAAAGGAAATAGCTTCAATTTGACAATATCATTATCAACATCTTTCTTCTTTTGCATATCACACAAATCAACGAAGCTATTTAGATGAGTAGCGGCATCTTCACTAGGAAGGCTGGCGAATTGATCTTTCATGACAAGATTAAACAAAGCAGCATTGATTTCACAAGATTCAGTATTGGTAAGAAGAGCAATCGGAGTGATAAGGAAATCATTATTGTTGGTATTGGTAAAGTCACACAATTTGGTATTATCTTGAGCCATCGTGACAAACAAGCAATCCAACACACGAGCAAGCGAAAAAGAGGTGAATGAAAAAGAGAGGGCGAATAAAACGACAAGGGTGAAGTAGGGGAGAGGAAAATGAGAGGAAAATGGCAAATAATGTAATGCGGGAGATAAGGGTTTGTGATGGGTACTTGGTATGTTGACTTTTGCGTAGACCTCCCCGGCAACGACGCCAGAAATCATTCTTACTACCTCTTGGGCACTGCGTTGGTTTTCCTTTGAAGAGGAAAGGGTGATGCAGCAAAGTAGCGTAAGTATTTCCCTCAGTTTTTGAGAACCAAGGTATGAATCCAGTAGGAGGTTATGCGCGAGTCCCTCGCACCTGCACAAAACAAATAAGCCCTCGCAACCAATGCGATAAGGGGTTGTCAATCCCTTCACGATCACTTACGAGAGTGAGATCTGATAGATATGATAGGATAATATTTTTGGTATTTTTGTGATAAAGATGCAAAGTAAAATAAAAGCAAAGGAAATAACAAAGTGTTGGAAGATTAATAGGATGAAGATAGACCCGGGGGGCCATAGGTTTCACTAGTGGCTTCTCTCAAGAGCATAAGTATTTTACGGTGGGTGAACGAATTACTGTTGAGCAATTGACAGAATTGAGCATAGTTATGAGAATATCTAGGTATAATCATGTATATAGGCATCACGTCCGAGACAAGTAGACCGACTCCTGCCTGCATCTACTACTATTACTCCACTCATCGACCGCTATCCAGCATGCATCTAGAGTATTAAGTTCATGGAAACAGAGTAACGCCTTAAGCAAGATGACATGATGTAGAGGGATAATTAAATTCATGCAATATGATAAAAACCACATCTTGTTATCCTCGATGGCAACAATACAATACGTGCCTTGCTGCCCCTCATCACCGGAAAGGACACCGCAAGATTGAACCCAAAGCTAAGCACTTCTCCCATTGCAAGAAAGATCGATCTAGTAGGCCAAACCAAATTGATAATTCGAAGAGACTTGCAAAGATAACCAATCATACATAAAAGAATTCAGAGAAGATTCAAATATTGTTCATAGATAATCTTGATCATAAACCCACAATTCATTCGTCTCAACAAACACACCGCAAAAACAAGATTACATCGAATAGATCTCCACGAGAGACGGGGAGAACACTGTATTGAGATCCAAAAAGAGAGAAGAAGCCATCTAGCTAATAACTATGGACCCGAAGGTCTGAAGTAAACTACTCACACTTCATCGGAGAGGCTATGGTGTTGATGTAGAAGCCCTCCATGATCGATGCCCCTTCCGGCGGAGCTCCGGAGCAGGCCCCAAGATGGGATCTCGTGGGTACAGAAGGTTGCGGCGGTGGAATTAGGTTTTTGGCTCCGTATCTGATCGTTTGGGGGTACGTAGGTAAATATAGGAGGAAGGAGTACGCCTGGAGCAGCAGGGGCCCACGAGGTGGAGGGCGCCCAGGGGGTGGGCGCGCCCTACCTCGTGGCCTCCTCTTTTGTTTCTTGACGCAGGGTCCAAGTCTCCCGGATCATATTCTTCCTAAAAATCACGTTCCCGAAGGTTTCATTCCGTTTGGCCTCCGTTTGATATTCCTTTTTTGCGAAACTCTGAAATAGGCAAAAAACAACAATTCTGGGCTGGGCCTCCGGCTAATAGGTTAGTCCCAGAAATAATATAAAAGTGAATAATAAAGCCCAATAATGTCCAAAACAGTAGATAATATAGCATGGAGCAATAAAAAATTATAGATACGTTGGAGACGTATCACCGGCGCAGGATGTGACGCCCGGGTAATTAAGCTATAGTGAACCTCTGCTAATGATGCCACATCACCTCGGTTACTATTGCTAATCTCGCGTTATTTTGAAACCGATTCAAATTCAAATTTGAAATAAGGGCAAACTTTCAATTATTAAAAATAAAAAGTTCGGGTTGTGCTAGTTAATGCATAGATGATTATGATGTAGAATCCACATTTTTATATAATGAATAAATGCACTAAAAGGATTTAAACAGTAGCAAAAACATTATTTCAATGACTTTGGTATGTTATAAAACACTAAACTAGGAGTATTTTATTTTGGGTTAAAACCTTTTGTGTCTGAGGGTTATTTTGAAACATTATTTTAGGAGCTATAGTCATATTTTACTAAGTAAAAATAATGTGGAACTAAAATTAAAATAGAAAAGAAAAGTAAAAAGAAAAATAATAAAAGAGAACAAAAGAAAACAAAAGGAACCCCCCTCTCTCCCCTGGACCAAGTGGCCCAAGTGGCAAAACTGGCCACCCTAGACCAGCCGACCGTCCGAGCAGGCCGGCCCACCTACCCCACTCCCTTAACCTCCCTGGGCGACCAAAACCCTAACCTAACCGCACACTCCCCCCCACTCCCCACGTCTCCCTCTCCCCCACGATCCAGATCAGATCGGGGCTGGCCCCGTGGCCGTCGCCTGGAGCCGCCTCGCCGGCCCCCCGTCCTCGTCCCCGACGACCCCCCTCGCACTCCCTCTCCTCCCCTGGAGCTAGATCAGCGACGCAGCGCCCTGAACCCATCGTCGCTCGTCCTCAACCGCGTCCGAGGCCACAACACCACCGACGCCCACCGCTCAACCCCATCGCCCTCGGATCCCGTCGCCGTCGCTCAAACGCCCCTCGCCGGAAGCGTCCTCGCCGGATCTCCTCTCTGTCAACGCCGTCGACCCCGTGTTCCTCCCTCGACGGCCTACCTCCACTCCGATGCTGTCGTCCCCGTCGCCCTCCTCGCGCCCCGCTGCCCCGTTCCCTGCGATCCCCTGTGAGCTCCCCCTCCCTCCTATCTTCGTCGTGGCTGCGCTCGCCTCGCCCGAAGATGCCCGCTGCTTCGTCCCCTGTCCCCACGTCCCGTGCGCCTCCCCGCCAGCGATCGCCGCTCGCCGCTGGCGGGCGCCGTGGCCTCGGCCCGCTTTGCGCCACCACCACCTGCTCGGCCACCTCGGCCATGGCCTCGCCCTCTCTGGCGTCGTGCTGGCCGTTGGCATGCGCGCCAGCGTCTTTGCACCGCCGCCCGTCGCGTCTTCTGGCCTCGCCGGGGCGATCGCCAGCATTGCCGGCGCTTGCGTGCCTCGCGCCCTTTCGACATCGCGCCTGTTAAGCTATGCCTGCACCAGCCTTACCGCTAACTCGCGCCGCCCCCACAGGCGAATGACACATGGGGCCCAAATTTCTGAACATTTTTAAAAAGAATAGAAAAAAGAATATTAAATAAAATTAATTAATTAATTAAAACTTAATTAATTACCTGATTAACTAACTAATTAGTTAGTTAACTTAATTAAAATTATAATTTAGCCTAATCAGTCAATGACAGGTGGGTCCCGCACATTAGTTTGACCAGTCAACACCTCTGTTGACCGCTGACGTCATGCTGATGTCATGATGACATCAGCAAACACTATTCTGGATAATGTTAGTTAAATCAATTAAATAAATTCTAAAAATGATTTAAAACTTTAGAAAATCATATAAAATAAACCGTAGCTCAGATGAAAATACTTTCTACATGAAAGTTGCTCAGAACGACGAGACGAATCCGGATACGCAGCTCGTTCATCCGCCACACATCCCTAACCTATTGAACTCGCAACTTTCCCCCTCCGGTTCCTCTGTCCGAAAACGCGAAACACCGGGAATACTTTCCCGGATGTTTCCCCCCTTCGCCGGTATCACCTACTACCGCGATTGGGCACGCCTAGCATCACGCTTTGTCATGTCATGCATTGTCATGAATTTGTTTGCATCGTATTTATTGTTTCTTCCCCCTCTTCTCTCGTTAGACACCGAGACCGACGCCGCTGCTACCCAGTACGACTACGGTGTTGACGACCCGTCCTTCTCGGCTGAGCTTCCAGGCAAGCCCCCCTTGATCACCAGATATCGCCTATTCTTCTCTATACTGCTTGCATTAGAGTAGTGTAGCATGTTACTGCCTTCCGTTAATCCTATCCTGATGCGTAGCCTGTCCTAGCTACTACTGTTGTTACCTTTACCTGCAATCCTACATGCTTAGTATAGGATGCTAGTTTTCCATTAGTGGCCCTACATTCTTGTCCGTCTGCTGTGCTATACTATCGGGCCGTGATCACTCGGGAGGTGATCACGGGTATATACTATATACTTTATACATGATACATGTGGTGACTAAAGTCGGGTCGGCTCGTAGGAGCACCCGCGAGTGGATCTTGTGGCGGAGCGACAGGGCAGGTTGAGGCTACCTAGGTGAGAGGTGGGCCTGGCCCTGGTCGGTGTCCGCGGTTACATCATTAACACGCTTAACGAGATCTTGGTATTTGATCTGAGTCTGGCCATTTGGTCTATACGCACTAACCAGCTACGCGGGAACAGTTATGGGCACTCGACGTCGTGGTATCAGCCGAAGCCTTCGCGACGTCAGCGACTGAGCGGCACACGCCGGATTGGAACGTAAGCCTACTCTTGTATTAAGGGGGCTAGTTCTAGTTCTGGCTGCGTTCGCAACATGCAGGTGTGCTAAGGGCGATGGGCCCAGACCCCTGTGCGCTTAGGTTTAGGCCGGCGTGCTGACCTCTCTGTTGGCCTAGGTGGGGCTGCGACGTGTTGATCTTCCGAGGCCGGGCATGACCCAGAAAAGTGTGTCCGGCCAAATGGGATCAAGCGTATTGGGTTATGTGGTGCACCCCTGCAGGGAAGTTAATCTATTCGAATAGCCGTGATCTTCGGTAACAGGACGACTTGGAGTTGTACCTTGAACTTATGACAATTAGAACCGGATACTTAATAAAACACACTCTTCCAAGTGCCAGATACAACTCGGTGGTCGCTCTCTAACAGGGCTACGAGGAGAGGATCGCCGGGTAGGAGTATGCTATACGATGCTACTTGGAGGACTTCAATCTACTCTCTTCTACATGCTGCAAGACGGAGGCAGCCAGAAGCGTAGTCTTCGACAAGATTAGTTATCCCCCTCTTATTCTGGCATTCTGTAGTTCAGTCCACCGATATGGCCCTTTGCACATATACCCATGCATATGTAGTGTAGCTCCTTGCTTGCGAGTACTTTGGATGAGTACTCACGGTTGCTTTTCTCCCCTTTTCCCCCTTCCCTTCTACCTGGTTGTCGCAACCAGATGTCGGAGCCCAGGAGCCAGACGCCACCGTCGACGATGACTCCTACTACACTAGAGGTGCCTACTACTACGTGCAGGCCGCTGATGACGACCATGAGTAGTTTAGGAGGATCCCAGACAGGAGGCCTGCGCCTCTTTCGATCTGTATCCCAGTTTGTGCTAGCCTTCTTAAGGCAATCTTGTTTAACTTATGTCTATACTCAGATATTGTTGCTTCCGCTGACTCGTCTATGATCGAGCACTTGTATTCGAGCCCTCGAGGCCCCTGGCTTGTATTATGATGCTTGTATGACTTATTTATGTTTTAGAGCTGTGTTGTGATATCTTCCCGTGAGTCCCTGATCTTGATCGTACACATTTGCGTGCATGATTAGTGTACAATTGAATCGGGGGCGTCACAAGTTGGTATCAGAGCCGACTGCCTGTAAGAATCCCCCTTCCAAACTCGTTGGCCGAATTCGAGTCTTGTCAATTGCAAAACTTTTACTAACATGGCTGTGCGGCCCATGGGCCCACGTCGCCATTGGGTGGTATTAGGATCTTTTATTCCTTGACCTATACTCTGGGACTCTGATCTCTCTTCTATTCGGGTTAAATGATTTTTCCAAAAACAAAACTAACTTTAGGTTCTCGAAAATACTTTTTCCCGGAGAGCCCCTCAGTTCAGTTCGCCTGCTGCACTAGAAGATTCCGAAGTTACTCTACAATGTTCTCTCAAGTCTTTGTGCCATCGCATTTGCGATTTCCTTCCACCGTCAACCCCTATGAAAACTGCATACACTTGCCATTCATACTATCATTCCCCAGTTGGTCTTGTTATTACAAGATACCCGAATGTATTCTCCGAATTTCGAGAATCCCTTTTCCGATTGCCTTGCAGCTGTTTTCCGCCTGAATACCCTTACGGATAATTACTTGCGCTTGCCGAGTATCTGTTCATCCACATTTGTTCTTGTGTTTCACAAAATTCTTCGAAAAACTATTCGATCTTGTGAAATCCTTCGTAGCCTGTTGCTCTTGAAATTCTTGCCCGCTTGCATTATGGATGCTTCCCATATGTGTAGCAATATTCATTAGTATCCTTTTGGCACCGTCATTTTGATCCTATTGATTCAACATGTGTGTGAAAGCATGCAATCATCAGTTGATCCTTCTAAGTTATCTTTCCGGCTCAGACGTCATTTTGAACATGAGCTGGTTCTCGACCAATCTATTTGTCATCGATTGTGCCCCTAGGTCTATTCTACTTATCCATCCTTGATCAGAGCGTATGCTTCTGATCCTTCATTTTGAAAATCATAATTCCTTTGTTATCTAAGCATCGAATTATTCAGATGTACTATAATCCGATGCCTTTGCATTCTTTCTTTCTTTGATTGAGTACCTATACTCACATCAGCTCCATTTTGGACCGGCAGGCCCATTGCTGGGTTATTATTCGATAGTATCCTTCACATTGAAAATTCTTGTGAATTATTCCCATGATACATAATGTCTTTGACAATTTGTATCCTCTGCTTTTGTCAACCAGGATCTACCTTCCGAGATTGTGTTATTTACTCTTGGAGTTTGTGGTATATGTTCCTAAGATGCCCCTATGGGTTGAACCTATGCCATCCCTAATCCGTGTGAACCGGGAGTTTTCACGAGTCATACTCTTTTGGCATTTTGCCAGATATAATTCCAACACTACGACTTCATCGAAAACAAGAAGTGAATGGAAGGTTATGCATTGAAGAAGTGGGAGTCGACCTTGAACTTTGTGTTCATGCCCATGGACCCGATGTGGAACTTATCATGGAAGCTTCTTGTGATAATTATAATCCCCTTATTATAAGTTCATCTGGTATCTATGTTTGGTCCTGTGCAACCGTGGTTCTGACCATAATTGTTCCCCTTTAGATCGATTTCTCGGGCAAGTTTAAGCACTTGTCTTTTGCGGATCAATACACCAGTCCAACCTTTACTTTGATCTACCATCAAGTACTACACCCTGGTATCTCGAGAATATCATGGAACAACATATGGGTTCTTCATCAAATGTTATTGCTCACCGGACCCAATTGTTCCTAGGTTCTGGGTTGTGGTCAACCGAGAACACCGAATTGTGAATCGAGTCCGCACTCCGATTCAATAACTCTAAATAATTTTCATTGCTTATGAGTTTAATAATCCTTCAAGTCATTCCTAGCCAGATTGGCTATAACAGTATCGTGCTAATTTTATCTGTGCTACCTAGTCCTTATTCCCGGAGCGCAACTTTCGACGATGATCTAAGCTTACGTCGATCTTCCTCATCATATTATTTCGCCTTGAACAACAAGCTTGATTTCGAGTTTGTGTCATAACCTTGGTTCCAATAACCTTTCGCTTCATCATTCCTTTGACTTGATGTCATCACCGACGGATTACATCTTCATGAAATCTCTCGACGAATGTGTCATGATCATCATCGGCATTCAGAGCTCTTCCTGGATATCAATTGAGTTCATGATGAGAAATACCATCCTTGCCCTCGATGATTTGTGTTATCATCGACCACTTTAATGACTTCACTCCAACACAAAATTGTTCATGTTTTGTGTTATACGTTGAGTTCCTTGCTATCCAGCATTTGTTCTTCTTTACCTTGGAGGATTACCATCTTTTATGTCAAGAATGTCGTGAGGATTACTCCACCTCTTAAGGATTCTTGGTATAGTGATACTTCTCACCATCACCATTCTTTCTTGGTCCTCGTGTTGATTTGATCTGTGCTGTTTGGATTCTGCCCTTCTAGCAACCATATTGCTTTGAAGTTAATGGTCGGCCGTTCACTCTTAGATTATTTATTATTATTGAATCACCATTCTGACATTGGTCGTGCAACCCAACCCATATTTCTGGCGCACCTTTCAACCAATGTTTAATTTTGTATGTTTTCCTCGAGCATACTTCATTACATCATTTGATCTGACAAATGTTATCTCCTTGTTCACATAATTGTGGAAATCCATCTTTTGGAAATCTCAATGAATTGTCGCTGAGTTCATCAACCACCTCCTCACCCTCTCTATGATTTAATGATGAACTCTTGTTTCAGAACTCACTTCCATAGTTCATTTCCAGAGAATCTTACAATGTCATCTCGTCAATTGGTATCGCACCTTCTCTTCTCATGCACCCTAAGCCTGAGGTATCCTGACACCAATTAGATCTGAATCTCGGCCAGATATGATGGTTGAAACATATTTTCAAGAATTATAACATTGTTCCTCATAAGACCCGGTAAGGTGATGTCATGCCTAGCACACTTGACCGGAGGACCTATTGTTATAATTTTCCTTTTAGCAAGGCTATCCATTATTCCATGAGGAAATTGTAAGACTTATTCTACAAGCTGTTCCTAATGGATCCTTCGTGTATCCAGAGTTTGAGCTTTGCTTGAAGACCATGTCAATGCTATCTCGAAGCGTGACTCTGGTACTCCGATTTTACAATAAGAACATTTGAAGCACAATGCTAAATTTTCTTTATCAATTATCCAAACACCGTTGTTTGGGTAATGTTAAGAAATTCCTCTCCCCTTACCTAAAGGGTTTTCTACGTTATATCCTGTCATGGATATCATTGCCTTGCTTGTCCTTGAGAAGGTAAACCCCTGAAATATGTGTTTAAACACATTTTCCTTCCCATTGTTCTATTTAATCTGATGATCACCTTTTCCTTTCCATTGTTTGGTTTAACTTTTATTGTGATCTATATGAACTAAGCAGTAATATTCTTCTGCTTATGTAAACACCTTGGTGTACAATTGTGTCAGTAAGACTGTGTTACTATTGTTGATGACATTTCGGTAACCACCGATGGACGAGAACTTTGCCTATTGGTCCGCCTCGTTCAACGAGCAGGAAAATGGTTCTCTTCGTCCCTTGCTATTGGTACCGACGTTGTTGCCGACATAATCGACAGGCTATCTTCTGACATGCCTTGCTATCATGGCCATGCAAGATATCACCGCTCCTACTTTCAACCCACATGGTGGGCCCATAACCCACAGGTCCACTGGATCGAAACCTGACTCTTTTTTTATATAACCCGGATTCTAATGTATCCTTTGCACCTGGCTTCGTATGTGATTCACGAGCTGAATGCTATACCATTATTCATCCTGGAATCAAACACAATGTTATTCTCGTTGTTCAAACCCCCATTCCAGCTTCTGTCTAGTCATCGAAGGATTGCCTACCCGTTTGAAACTTTGGTACCATCTATATTGCACTCAAAGAATTCTATGAAATACAACTCGTGGGGTACCTTGTGTATTTCCCATTGAGTTCACCGTCAGATGCCCAGCTTTGTGGAGATGTGTTCTTCCGGAGTTTTCCCCCTTGGTCGCGTTCGTAGGACGATGGAGTTCCCGAAGAAAGGATGCTGACTTCATCAGGATGGCCTGAAGCAGACAAATGAAGACGTCAATGAAATGGGTCGACCTCACCGAGAAGAGCAACCAACACCAAGAAAACCAGTTAGACTTTCGTAACCAAATCCCTTCCCCCTTACTCCCGCTCCTAAATCTTGGGACGAGATTTCTTGTTGTGGAGGAGAATTGTGACGCCGGGTAATTAAGCTATAGTGAACCTCTGCTAATGATGCCACGTCACCTCGATTACTATTGCTAATCTCGCGTTAGTTCGAAACCGATTCAAATTCAAATTCAAAATAAGGGCAAACTTTCAATTATTAAAAATATAATGTTCGGGTTGTGCCAGTTAATGCATATATGATTATGATGTAGAATCCGTATTTTTATATAATGAATAAATGCACAAAGGATTTAAACGGTAGCAAAAACATTATTTCAATGCCTTTGGTATTTTATAAAACACTAAACTATATTATTTTGGGTTAAAACCTTTTGTGTGTGAGGGTTATTTTGAAACATTATTTTAGGAGCTATAGTCATATTTTACTAAGTAAAAATAATGTGGAACTAAAATTAAAATAGAAAAGAAAAGTAAAAAGAAAAATAATAAAAGAGAACAAAATAAAACAAAAGGAACCCCCCTCTCTCCCCTGGACCAAGTGGCCCAAGTGGCCCAACT
Organism: Aegilops longissima; assembly: GCA_021605205.1. NCBI lineage: Eukaryota > Viridiplantae > Streptophyta > Magnoliopsida > Poales > Poaceae > Aegilops > Aegilops longissima. The sequence goes on along the minus strand of CM038678.1, from coordinate 103,241,486 downwards.
GGCCACCCCAAACCAGCCGACCGCCCGAGTAGGCCGGCCCAGCTACCCCACTCCCTTAACCCCCCTGGGCGACCAAAACCCTAACCTAACCGCACACCCCCCACTCCCCACGCCTCCTCTCCCCGATCCAGATCGGATCGGGCTGGCCCTGCGGTGCCGCTGAGCCACCTCGCCGAACCCCCTGTCCTCGTCCCCAATGACCTCCCCTCGCACTCCCTCTCCTCCCCTGGAGCTAGATCGGCGATGCAGCGCACTGACCCCATCGCCGCTTGTCCTCAACCGCGTCCGAGGCCACAACACCATCGACGCCCACTGCTCAACCTCATCGCCCTCGGATCCGTCGCCGCCGCTCGAACGCCGCCGAAGCGCCTCGCGGATCTCCTCTCCGCTAACGCCGTCGACCCGTCTTCCTCCTCGACGGCTCGCCTCCACTCCGACGCTGTCGTCCCTGCCGCCCTCCTCGCGCTTCGCTGCCCGTTCCTGTGATCCCTGTGAGCTCCCCTCCTCCTCTCTTCGCCGTGGCTGCGCCGCCGCCTAATGATCCCGCTCCTTCGCCCTCGTCCCCACGCCCCGTGCCGCCTCCCCGCGCGTCGCCGCTCGCCGCTTTGGCGGCGCCGTGGCCTCCGCCCGCTTGCGCCACCACCTCCCTGCTGCCACTCGCCATGGCTCGCCCTCTCTGGCGTCGCCGCTGGCCGTTGGCAAGCGCGTCCAGCCCTGCACCGACCGCCGCGGCGCTGCTGCCTCGCCGGGCCGATCGCCACGCCACGCCGCCGGCGCTATGCGTGCGTCGTCGCGCCTCGCACCCTCTCCAGCACGTGCTGTTGGGCTATGCCGCACCAGCCCGCTAACCCGCATCGGCCCCCTGGGCGAATGACACGTGGGGCCCAGCCCCCCAGAACATTTTTTTAAAAAAGAATAGAAAAAAAGAATATTAAATAAAATTATTAATTAATTAAATTAATTAATTACCTGATTAACTAAATATTTAGTTAGTTAACTTAATTAAACTTATAATTTAGCCTAATCAGTCAATGACAGGTGGGCCCCGCACGTCAGTTTGACCAGTCAACACCTCTGTTGACTGCTGACGTCATGATGACGTCAGCAAACACTATTCTGGATAATATTAGTTTAAATCAATTAAATAAATTCTAAAAATGATTTAAAACTTTAGAAAATCATATAGAATAAACCGTAGCTCAGATGAAAAAACTTTCTACATGAAAGTTGCTCAGAACAATGAGACGAATCCGGATACGCAGCCCATTCATCTGCCACACATCCCTAACCTATCGAACTCGCAACTTCCCCCTCCAGTTCCTCTGTCCGAAAACGCGAAACACCGGGAATACTTTCCTAGATGTTTCCCCCCTTCACCGGTATCACCTACTATCGCGATTGGGCACGCCTAGCATCACGCTTTGTCATGTCATGCATCGTCATGTATTTGTTTGCATCGTATTTATTGTTTCTTCCCCCTCTACTCTCGCTAGACACCGAGACCGACGCCGCTGCTACCCAGTACGACTACGGTGTTGACGACCCCTCCTTCTCGGCTGAGCTTCCAGGCAAGCCCCCCCCCCCTTGATCACCAGATATCGCCTATTCTTATCTATACTACTTGAATTAGAGTAGTGTAGCATGTTACTGCCTTCCGTTAATCCTATCCTGATGCATAGCCTGTCCTTGCTACTACTGTTGTTACCTTTACCTGCAATCCTACATGTTTAGTATAGGATGCTAGTTTTCCATTAGTGGCCCTACATTCTTGTCCGTCTGCTGTGCTATACTATTGGGCCGTGATCACACGGGAGGTGATCACGGGTATATACTATATACTTTATACATGATACATGTGGTGACTAAAGTCGGTCGGCTCATAGGAGCACCATGAGTGGATCTTGTGGCGGAGCGGCAGGCAGGTTGAGGCTACTTAGGTGAGAGGTGGGCCGGCCTGGTCGGTGTCCGTGGTTACATCATTAACACGCTTAACGAGATCTTGGTATTTGATCCGAGTCTGGCCATTTGGTCTATACGCACTAACCAGCTACGCTGAACAGTTATGGGCACTCGACGTCGTGGTATCACCAAGCCTTCAGGACGCCGCCGATCGAGCGGCGCTCGTCGGATTGGAATGTAAGCCTGCTCTTGTATTAAGGGGGCTAGTTCTTCTTCCGGCCGCGTTCGCAACGTGCAGGTGTGCTAAGGGCGATGGGCCCAGACCCCTGTGCGCTTAGGTTTAGACCGGCGTGCTGACCTCTGTATTGGCCTAGGTGGGGCTGCGACGTGTTGATCTTCCGAGGCTGGGCATGACCCAGAAAAGTGTGTCCGGCCAAATGGGATCAAGCGTGTTGGGTTATGTGGTGCACCCCTGCAGGGAAGTTAATCTATTCGAATAGCCGTGATCTTCGATAATGTGACGACTTGGAGTTGTACCTTGACCTTATGACAACTAGAACCGGATACTTAATAAAACACACTCTTCCAAGTGATAGATACAACTCGGTGGTCGCTCTCTAATAGGGCTACGAGGAGAGGATCGCGGGTAGGAGTATGCTATACGATGCTACTTGGAGGACTTCACTACTCTCTTCTACATGTCTTTGCAAGACGGAGGCTGCGAGCGTAGTCTTCGACGTGATTAGTTATCCCCTCTTATTCGGCATTCTCGTAGTTCACCCACCGATATGGCCCTTTGCACATATACCCATGCATATGTAGTGTAGCTCCTTGCTTGCAGTACTTTGGATGAGTACTCACGGTTGCTTTTCTCCCCTTTTCCCCTTCCTTCTACCTGGTTGTCGCAACCAGATGTCGGAGCTCAGAGCCGACGCCACCGTCGACGATGACTCCTACTACACTAGAGGTGCCTACTACTACGCAAGTGTCACGACGGCGACCATGAGTAGTTTAGGAGGATCCTGCATGAGGCCTGCACCTCTTTCGATCAGATCCCGGTTTGTGCTAGCCTTCTTAAGGCAATCTTGTTTAACTTATGTCTATACTCAGATATTGTTGCTTCCACTGACTTCGCCTATGATCGAGCACTTGTATTCGAGCCCTCAAGGCCCCTGGCTTGTATTATGATGCTTGTATGACTTATTTATGTTTTAGAGTTGTGTTGTGATATCTTCCCGTGAGTCCCTGATCTGGATCGTACATGTTTGCGTGCATGATTAGTGTACGATTGAATCGGGGGCGTCACACAGGACCTGGCAAGGCTTCGCCTACCATCGGCGCTCCACCTCACCGAGCAGGTTTTCACCCATCGATGAGGTGTCGAGCCCTCTAGCAGTTAGGTGAAGCTTGTCCGGCAGGTGGCATCCCGCTGGAAGGAGGATTACCTTTGTTGACACCCGTCCTAATGGAGTGTCATTCTAATGGGAGGTAGATGAGTAAGCAGTGTAGCAACCTTGTCGGGACTCCCCTCCTTGCGACACCTAGCGATGCATTTAATGCATTTTTGTCCTAACTAGCAGAGTTAGGCATGATAGATTTGTTTCTATCTAATCACCCTATAATTACCCTTTTGCCACTGTGGTAACCCCTTGAGCTATAAAAGGAGGGAAATGGAAACCATTACAAGGGTTGGAACCCATTGCAACCTCACGCATACGTGCTCGTGCAACTGCTCTTTCCTCGCGACTTGTCGGGGGAGAGCGCTCCATGTGCTTGTGCATTCACCCATTAAGTACACCAAGGCAGGAGTAAGGTTTTACGCTTCTCAGCAGCCTGAACCTGGGTAAAACCACCGCGTCCCTCGTCGTTCTTTCTCTTTGCGCCGCGTGCACCCCCCTTGCCGAACCAGTGATACATCTTCATCGTATCTACTTTTCCAAACTCTTTTGCACTTGTTTTAGACTCTAATTTGCATGATTTGAATGAAACTAACCTGGACTGGCGCTGTTTTCAGCAGAATTGCCATGGTGTTGTTTTCGTGATCAAAGTTCTTGATTGACCTAAAAATTTACGGAGAATATTTCTTGAATATATAAAAATACTGGTGGAAAAAGATACCGGGGCACCCAGAGCCAGAAGCTCAGGGGGCACGCGCACCCCTAGGGCGCGCCTAGCGAGCTTGTGGGCCCTCTGGACCTTCGACAACCCTAACTCCAACTCCATGTATACCTATTCACGGAGAAAAAAATCAGAGAGAAGGATTCATTGCGTTTTATGATACAAAGCCGCCGCCACCTCCTGTTCTTCATCGGATTTCATGATGCTCACCGCCGGGAGTGAGTAGTTCCTTCGTAGGCTTGCTGGACGGTGATGGGTTGGATGAGATTTATCATGTAATTGAGTTGGTTTTTTAGGGTTTGATGCCTAGTATCCACTTTGTTCTGAGATTGATGTTGCTATGACTTTGCTATGCTTAATGCTTGTCACTAGGGCCTGAGAGCCATGATTTCAGATATGAACCTATTATGTTTTCATGGATATATGTCCGTTCTTGATCCTAACTTGCAAGTTGTACACACCTATTACGAGCTATGATCCGCATACCCCAAGGTGACAATAATTGGGATTCTTTCCTGTGATTACCGTAGTTTTAGGAGTTCATGTACTCACTAAGTGCTAATGATTTGTTCCAGTTCTCTATTAAAAGGAGGCCTTAATATCCCTTAGTTTCCTTATGGACCCCGCTGCCATGGGAGGGTAGGACAAAAGATGTCATGCAAGTTCTTTTCCATAAGCACGTATGACTATATACGGAATACATGCCTACATTATATTGATGAATTGAAGCTAGTTAAGCGTCTCCCTAGGTTATAACTGCTACATGATGAATGTTGTAAAACACAATTATCCATCGCTGATCCAATGCCTATGAGCTTTTCACATATTGGTCTTTGCTAAGTTACTTTTGTCGTTGCTACTGTTACAATCACTACAAAACTGCTACTGTTACAATTTGCCACTGTTGCTATTACTATCATACTACTTTGCTACTAAATACTTTGCTGTAGATATTAAGTCTCTCAGGTGTGGTTGAATTGACAACTCAATTGCTAATACTTTCGAATATTCTTTGGCTCCCCTTGTGTCGAATCAATAAATTCGGGTTGAATACTCTACCCTCAAAAACTGGTGCGATCCCCTATACTTGTGGGTTATCAAGACCTTTTTCTAGCGCCATTGCCGAGGAGCATAGCTCTATTTGCTGAGTCACTTGGGATTTATATCTATTGATCACTATGAGGAATCTTAAGGATGAAATAACCAAGATCGTTGCGTCTAAGACGAGGGGAGGTAAGGAACTGTCATCTAGCTCTGCACTCGATTCACCTTCTGTTTTGAGTAAGCTTGTGACACCTACACCTGCTATTAATCCTGATATGTCACAAGTAATTGATGGTGCTACTTCTACTATGAATGATGCTTATGATGATGCTAGTTCTTTACTTGATAAAACTGTGCCACTGGGTGAATTTCTTGATGAACAACTTGCTAGGGTTAATGAAATTGAGAATGTTAAAACTGATGATATTTCTGAAACTGAAAACTTTGAAACACCTATTAGATCTAGCACTCCTATTTATGAATTGCCCGATATACCTGAGGGTTATGTTATGGAGGGAGAGGTAGCTAGAGACTTTCTTGCTTGCAAGAATAGAGATGATCTTAAGAAATTACTAGGGAAGTTGAAAGAAAAATCTATGAATGCTAGAATGCAACATGATCCTAAGTTTTCAACTTCACCTATCTTTGTTACTGATAAGGATTATGAATTCTCTGCCGATCTTGAGTTAATTACTTTGGTTGATTCCGACCCTTTCCATGGTTATGAATATGAAACTGTTGTGGCACATCTTACTAAACTGAATGATATAGCCACCCTATTTGCTCATGAGGAAAAAATCGCTACTACTATATTCTTAAGTTATTTCCTTTCTCATTAAAGGGTGATGCTAAGGTATGGTTTAATTCTCTTGCTCTTGGTTGTGTGCGTAGTCCCCAGGATATGATACATTACTTCTCTGAAAAATATTTTCCTGCTCATAAGAAACAAGTTGCTTTACAGGAAATATTTAACTTTGTGCAAATTGAAGAAGAGAACCTCCCTCAAGCTTGGGGGAGGCTTCTCCAATTACTTAATACTTTGCCTGATCATCTCTCAAGAAAAATGAAATACTTGATATCTTTTATAATGGACTAACCGATGCTTCTAGGGACCACCTAGATAGTTGTGTGTAAAGGAAATATGCCCTAGAGGCAATAATAAAGTTGTTATTTATATTTCCTTATATCATGATAAATGTTTATTATTCATGCTAGAATTGTATTAACTGGAAACTTAGTACATGTGTGAATACATAGACAAAACAGAGTGTCCCTAGTATGCCTCTACTTGACTAGCTCGTTAATCAAAGATGGTTAAGTTTCCTAACCATAGACATGTGTTGTCATTTGATGAATGAGATCACATCATTGGAGAATGATGTGATGGACAAGACCCATCCGTTAGCTTAGCATTATGATCGTTTAGTTTTATTGCTATTGCTTTCTTTATGACTTATACATGTTCCTCTGAATATGAGATTATGCAACTCCCGAATACCGAAGGAACACCATGTGTGATATCAAACATCACAACTTAACTGGGTGATTATAAATATGCTCTATAGGTGTCTCCGAACATGTTTGTTGGGTTGGCATAGATCGAGATTAGGATTTGTCACTCCATGTATCAGAGAGGTATCTCTGGGCCCTATCGATAATGCACATCACTATAAGCCTTGCAAGCAATGTGACTAATGAGTTAGTTATGGGATGATGCATTACGGAATGAGTAAAGAGACTTGCTGGTAACGAGATTGAACTAGGTATGATGATACCGACGATCGAATCTTGGGCAAGTAACATATCGATGACAAATGGAACAACATATGTTGTTATGCGGTTTGACCAATAAATATCTTCGTAGAATATGTAGGAGCCAATATGAGCATCCAGGTTCTGCTATTGGTTATTGACCGGAGATATGTATCGGTCATGTCTACGTAGTTCTCGAACCCGTAGGGTCCACACTCTTAATGTTCGATGACAATTTGTATTATGAGTTATGTGATTTGATGACCGAAGTTTGTTCGGAGTCCCGGATGAGATCACAGACATGACGAGGAGTCTCGAAATGGTTGAGAGGTAAAAATTCACATATTGGAAGGTTATATTCGGACATCAGAATGGTTCCAAGTGATCCGGATACTTTTCTGGAGTACCGAGGGGTTGCCGGAACCCCCGAGGAAGTTAATGGGCCTTAGTGGGCTTTAGTGGAGAGAGGGAAGAAGAGCCATGAGGTGACGCGCGCCTCCCCCTTCTCAAACCGAATTGGGAAAGGAGTGGGGGCGCGGCCCCCTCCTTCCTTCTCCTTCTCCCCTCCTTCCTTTCCCTTCGGTGGAAGAAAGGAAAAGGGGGAGGGGCGAATCCTACTTGGACAAGGAGTCCAAGTAGGACTCCCCCCTTGGCGCGCCCCTCCTGTCCGCAGACCTCTCTCCCCCCTCCTTTATATACGTGGCCAGGGGGCACCCCAATAGCACAACAGACAATCTCTTAGCCATATGAGGTGCCCCCCTCCACAGTTTAACACCTCGGTCATATCGTCGCAGTGCTTAGGCGAAGCCCTGCGCCGGTAACTTCATCATCACCGTCGCCACGCCATCGTGCTGATGGAACTCTCCCTCATCCTCAACTGGATCAAGAGCTCGAGGGACGTCATCGTGCCGAACGTGTGCTGAACACGGAGGTGCCGTACATTCGGTACTAAGATCGGTTGGATCGTGAAGACGTTCGACTACATCAACCGCGTTACTAAACGCTTCCGCTTTCGGTCTACGAGGGTATGTGGACACACTCCCCCGTCTCGTTGCTATGCATCTCCTAGATAGATCTTGCGTGATCATAGGTAATTTTTTTGAATTACTACATTCCCAAACAGTGGCATCAGAGCCAGGTCTATGCGTAGATGTTATATGCACAAGTAGAACAGAAAGAGTTGTGGGCAATAATAGTCATACTACTTACCACCAACGTCTTACTTTGTTTCGGCGCTATTGTTGGATGAAGTGGCCCGGACCGACATTACATGACCGCGTTCATGAGACTGGTTCTACCGACGTGCTTCGCACACAGGTGGCTAGCGGGCGTCTATTTCTTCAACTTTAGTTGAATCAAGTTTGACTACGACCGGTCCTTGTTGAAGGTTAAAACAACACACTTGACAAAAAATAGTTGTGGTTTTGATGCGTAGGTAAGAACGGTTCTTGCTAGAAGCCCGTGGCAGCCACGTAAAACTTGCAACAACAAAGTAGAGGACGTCTAACTTGTTTTTGAAGGGCATGCTGTGATGTGATATGGTCAAGACGTGATGAGATATAAATTTTTGTATGAGATGATCATGTTTTGTAAGAGTTATCGGCAACTGGCAGGAGCCTTATGGTTGTCGCTTTATTGTATGAAATGCAATCTCCATGTAATTGCTTTACTTTATCACTAAGCGGTAGCGATAGTTGTAGAAGCAATAGTTGGCGAGACGACAATGATGCTACGATGGAGATAAAGGTGTCAAGCCGGTGACGATGGAGATCATGACGGTGCTTTGGAGATGGAGATCAAAGGCACAAGATGATGATGGCCATATCATGTCAGATATTTTTGATTGCATGTGATGTTTATCTTTTATGCATCTTATTTTTCTTAGTACGCGGTAGCATTATAAGATGATCCCTCACTAAAATATCAAGGTATAAGTGTTCTCCCCGAGTATGCACCGTTGCGACAGTTCGTCGTGCCGAGGCACCACGTGATGATCGGGTGTGATAAGCTCTACGTTCACATACAACGGGTGCAAGCCCGTTTTGCACATGCAGAATACTCGGGTTAAACTTGACGAGCCTAACATATGCAGATATGGCCTCAGAACACTGAGACCGAAAGGTCGAACGTGAATCATATAGTAGATATGATCAAAATAGTGATGTTCACCATTGAAAACTACTCCATCTCACGTGATGATCGAACATGGTTTAGTTGATATGGATCACGTGATCATTTAGATGACTAGAGGGATGTCTGTCTAAGTGGGAGTTCTTTAGTAATATGATTAATTGAACTTTATTTTATCATGAACTTAGTACCTGATAGTATTTGCATGTCTATGTTGTTGTAGATCAATGGCTCGTGCTACCATTCCCTTGAATTTTAATGCGTTCCTAGAGAAAGCTAAGTTGAAAGATGATGGTAGCAATTACACGGACTAGGTCCGTATCTTGAGGATTATCCTCATTGCTGCACAGAAGAATTATGTCCTGGAGCGCCAGCAACTGCAGACATTGTGAATGCCTGGCACTCACGTGTTGATGACTACTCGATAGTTCAGTGTGCCATGCTTTACGGCTTAGAATCGGGACTTCAAAGACGTTTTGAACATCATGGAGCAAATGAGATGTTCCAGGAGTTGAAGTTAATATTTCAAGCAAATGCCCGAGTTGAGAGATATGAAGTCTCCAACAAGTTCTATAGCTGCAAGATGAAGGAGAATAGGTCTGTCAGTGAACATATACTCAAAATGTCTGGGGTACCACAACCACTTGACTGAGTTGGGAGTTAATCTTCCTGATGATAGTGTCATTGACAGAGTTCTTCAATCACTGCCACCAAGCTATAAAGGTTTCGTGATGAACTATATATGCAAGGGATGGAGAGGACTATTCCTGAGCTCTTCGGAATGCTAAAGGCTGCAGAGGTAGAAATCAAGAAGGAGCATCAAGTGTTGATGGTTAACAAGACCACTAGTTTCAAGAAAAAGGGCAAAGGGAAGAAGGGTAACTTCAAGAAGAACAGCAAGCACGTTGCTGCTCAAGTGAAGAAGCCCAAGTCTGGACCTAAGCCTAAGACTAAGTGCTTCTACTGCAAAGGGACTGGTCACTGGAAGCGGAACTACCCCAAGTATTTGGCGGATAAGAAGGATGACAAAGTTATAGGTATATTTGATATACATGTTATTTATGTGTACCTTACTAATGCTCGTAGTAACGCCTGGGTATTTGATACTGGTTCTGTTGCTCATACTTGCAACTCGAAACAGGGGCTACGGATTAAACGAAGATTGGCTAAGGACGAGGTGACGATGCGCGTGGGAAATGGTTCCAAAGTCGATGTGATCGCCGTCAACACGCTACCTCTACATCTACCGTCGGGATTTGTTTTAGACCTAAGTAATTGTTATTTGGTGCTAGCGTTGAGCATGAACATTATATCTGGATCTTGTTGGATGCGAGATGGTTATTCGTTTAAATCAGAGAATAATGGTTGTTCTATTTATATGAGTAATATCTTTTATGGTCATGCACCCTTGATGAGTGGTCTATTTTTGTTGAATCTCGATTGTAGTGATACACATATTCATAATATTGAAGCCAAAAGTTGCAAAGTTAATAATGATAGTGCAACTTATTTGTGGCACTATCATTTAGGTCATATTGGTGTAAAGCGCATGAAGAAACTCCATGCTGATGAGCTTTTGGAATCACTTGATTATGAATCACTTGATGCTTGCGAACCATGCCTCATGGGCACTAAGACTCCGTTCTCCGGAACAATGGAGCGAGCAACTGACTTGTTGGACATAATACATACTGATGTATGTGGTCCGATGAGTGTTGAGGTTCGCAGCGGGTATCATTACTTTCTGACCTTCACAAATGATTTGAGCAGATATGGGTATATCTACTTGATGAAACATAAGTCTGAAACAATTGAAAAGTTCAAAGAATTTTAGAGTGAAGTGGAAAATCATCGTAACAAGAAAATAAAGTTTCTACGATCTGATCGTGGAGGAGAATATTTGAGTTATGAGTTTGGTCTTCATTTGAAACAATGTGGAATAGTTTCGCAACTCACGCCAGCTGGAACACCACAGCGTAATGGTGTGTCCGAACATCGTAACCTTACTTTATTAGATATGGTGCGATCTATGATGTCTCTTACTGATTTACCTCTATCGTTTTGGGGTTATGCTTTAAAGACGACTGCATTCACGTTAAATAGGGCACCATGTAAATCCATTGAGACGATTGTTGGATTACGGGTTCCGCAGACCCTTGAGAGGTTCAAACTCTGGGGTTGATACGTCCATTTTGCATCATGCTTTTATATCGATACTTATTGCATTATGAGCTGTTATTACACGTTATGTCACAGTACTTATGCCTATTCTCTCTTATTTTACAAGGTTTAGATAAGGAGGGAGAATGCCGGCAGCTGGAATTCCGGGCTGGAAACGGAGCAAATATTAGAGACCTATTCTGCACAACTCCAAAAGTCCTGAAACTCCACGGAATATCTTACAATAAATAATAAAAAATCCTCGCCAAAGATGAAGGCCAGGGGGCCCACACCCTGTCCACGAGGGTGGGGGGCGCGCCCTACCCCCTGGGCGCGCCCCCTACCTCGTGGGCCCCCTGGTGGCCCTCCGATGCCCATCTTCTGCTATATGAGGTATTTCATCGAGAAAAAAATCAGAAGCAACCTTTCGGGACGAAACTCCACCGCCATGAGGCGGAACCTTGGCGGAACCAATCTAGGGCTCCGGCAGAGCTGTTCTGCCAGGGACACATCCCTCCGGGAGGGGGAAATCATCACCAACGTCATCGCCAATGCTCCTCTCATCGGGAGAGGGCAATCTCCATCAACATCTTCACGAGCACCATCTCCTCTCAAAACCCTAGTTCATCTCTTGTATTCAATTCTTGTCTCCAAGTCCGGGATTGGTACTAGTAGGTTGCTAGTAGTGTTGATTACTCCTTGTAGTTGATGCTAGTTGGTTTATTTGGTGGAAGATCATATGTTCAGATCCTTTATGCATATTAATACCCCTCTAATTATGAACATGAATATGCTTTGTGAGTAGTTACGTTTGTTCTTGAGGACATGGGAGAAGTCTTGCTATTAGTAGTCATGTGAATTTGGTATTCGTTCGATATTTTGATGAGATGTATGTTGTCTATCCTCTAGTGGTGTCATGTGAACGTCGACTACATAACACTTCACCATTATTTGGGCCTAGAGTAAGGCATTGGGAAGTAATAAGTAGATGATGGGTTGTTAGAGTGATGTAAGCTTAAACCCTAGTTTATGCGCTGTTTCGTAAGGGCTGATTTGGATCCATATGTTTCATGCTATGGTTAGGTTTACCTTAATACTTTTGTTGCGCTTATGGATGCTTGCAATAGAGGTTAATCATAAGTGGGATGCTTGTTCAAGTAAGAACAACACCCAAGCACCGTCCACCCACATATCAAATTATCAAAGTACCGAACGCGAATCATATGAACGTGATGAAAACTAGCTTGACGATATTCCCATGTGTCCTCGGGAGCGATTTTCCTTATATAAGAGTTTGTCCAGGCTTGTCCTTTGCTACAAAAAGGATTGGGCCACCTTGCTGCACTTTATTTACTTTTGTTACCTGTTGCTCGTTACAAATTATCCTATCACAAAACTATCTGTTACCACTTATTTCAAGACTTGCAGAGAATACCTTGCTGAAAACCGCTTATCATTTCCTTCGCTCCTCGTTGGGTTCGACACTCTTACTTATCGAAGGACTATGATGGGTCCCCTATACTTGTGGGTCATCAATACTTTTTCTCGGCGCCGCTGTCGGGAGTGAAGCGCCTTTGGTAGGTGGAATTTGGTAAGGAAAAATTTATATAGTGTGCTGAAATTTCATCACACCGTTACTATGGAAAGTAATCCTCTAAGGGCTTGTTCGGGTATCTTCACCCCGACCAGTAGAGCAAAGAGTTGCTCCTCAACCTAATGAACCTACTGAAAATGAATATGAAAATATTCCCTTTGAATTCCTTCAGGTATGATGAAAAACTGCTAGCTAATCCTTTTGTAGGAGATGGAACAAAGCATCCTAATGAGCACCTAATATATGTGGATGAAGTTTGTGGACTATTTAAGCTTGCAGGTATACCCGATGATGTTTTTAAGAAGAAGGTCTTCCCTTTATCTTTGAAGGGAGATGCATTGACATGGTATAGGCTATGTGATGATACGAGATCATGGAACTATAGAAGACTGGAATTGGAATTCCATCAAAAGTATTATCCTATGCATCTTGTTCATCGCGATCGCAATTATATATATAATTTCTGGCCTCGTAAAGGAGAAAGCATCGCTCAATCTTGGGGGAGGCTTAAATCAATGTTGTATTCATGCCCCAATCATGAGCTCCCAAGAGAGAAAATTATTCAAAATCTTTACAGTACAAAAAAATACACTTCCGTGATGATATGTGTTTGTCACAGTAGGTCGCGTTTTTTGTCATGCATGTACATCCATGACAAATTTATGACAGAATCAAGGTAGTCATACCTGTGCTGTTGTAGAAGTGTTCCATGACATTACCAAAATTATCATCACGGAAGTGTCCACTTCCATGACGATAAATCACGCGTCACAGAAGTGCTTTCGTCAAGGGTGACCGTCACGTGGCATCCACCGTAACGGAACGCCGTTAAGCTATCGGGCCGGGTTTTGGATCCGATAACCCGTTAACAGCCCCGACCAATGGGGATTTCCCACGTGTAAAATCATCATTGCCTGGAGGAAACACGTGTCGGCTCATTGTTGGGACTGATGTCATCCACTCATTGGACAGAAGGCGCCTATGATACGTCGACACGTGGCACGGCCCAACAAAGGCCCATTCCTGTGAAAAGGCCGGCTCGTTTGACTTGGTCAAAAGGTGACGGTCCGGCCCATGGAAAGCCTATTAACGGCCTGTTCGCATATAGCCCATTTACAGCCCGCTAACCCAAGGCCCATTACGCCCTATCCGAATTAGGCCCAGTAGCGTCATCTGGGCCATCCAATATGGTACCAGCCCATTTTCACTTCTGGCCCATGTATGGCCCATGACGTCTTTCGACCCATATGAGGCCCTATGTAGCTCTTGGCATATTAATGGCCCATGGTGAAACTGGCCCGCAATGAACAGTGTATCACTTTAGACCCATTAACGGCCCGTGGTGAAACTGGACCGTAATGAACAGTGTATCACTTTATACCCATTGATGACCCGTTATTCAGTTGGGCCGTTTCCAGCCCATGTTATCTTTCGGCCTTCTCAGAGCCCATTTATTCTTGGGCTCATTTCGAGCATTCGTTTACTTACGGCCCATTACTATCATTTTCTGCTTGTGGGCCAAATTCAGCCCGTGGTTACAGTCGGCCCGTTTGTGGTCCATTAATACATTGGGCCGTTTTCATAGCGTCATCAAATACAGCCTATTAACAATGGCCTATTATGGTCGGCCCATGAATGGATGATTCCAACTCTAGCCCGTTTACGACCATAATGCGGCCTGTTATTGGCCCATGTTTGGCCAATCGATCATACGACCCGTATAAGGCCCATTGATGATATGGCCCGTAGAAGGCCCATTGTTTCTACGGCCCGTAGAAGGCCCAATGTTTCTACCGCCCGTAGAAGGCCTTATCGCTTTCTGACGGCCCGTAGAAGGCCCATCGCTTTCTACGGCCCGTAGGAGGCCCACTGTCACTACAAGAATATTAGCCCATGGTTATTGTGGCCTAGTTTTAAAAATAGGTTATTGCAGCCACTAGCAAACCGCGAAAAGAACTGCACCGACTACAAGCAAACAAATAAACAAGACAACAAGGAAATAAATAAGCAAGCAACTTATGCTAGGCTATCACGACTATTACACATATTACATCCATCGGGCATCAAAGGTCACCACTAGTGCAAATATAGGGAACACAAATGCATATAAACGCCGCAACAAAACAAGTCCAAGATCAAACCACTTGAAAGAGTTCAAGAAACAATATCCTGGTACCCATAATGTCGGCAAGATGCTTAGAAAGCTTATTAACTTTCTCTTGTTTACGCTTAAATCCTCCAAACTTGTCGTTGCACAAGATAGTACGATCTTTATTCTGCAGGACTTCCTCGCCCTTCGACTTCTTGCCACAAGACAATCGACTCATGCCTTTCAGCTTGTAGCTGAGACCAAGAAGTCAAGTGATTCAGCAGCGAGTTCGAAGAGCTTGTGCCAGATGTAATCGCCAAGAATCGAACACTACATCAACACAGATCGTGGGGTTTTCACCGCCTTCAAGATCGCTTTTATCACCTTTCTTGAGACCAACATGGTTGTCTCACTATCTTGAACCTTATTTGCATTACTTTCTCTACCATTGAATAGTGGGTGCTCTTCTCCAATATTCTGCTTGCATACTACAAGAGAAACAAGGCATACATCACACGCTTAGCTTGTAGTATACCAAACTCATTTTGGTAAACTGTTCAGAGTAAGGTGGACAGGATAACAACATGAAACAAACATATATCTATGTACTATGGTCACTTGTATTGTCCATATCATTCTATTTTATGTTCCCTAATCAAGATAGAGACACAGCTCAACTCATATATTTTAAGACACAACAAAGATAGATGTAATATAAGTGTGAGAAACTACACAAAGATTAGCAAGACTTGTAATGTGCATCACATGAGAACATAACTGTTTATACAACTTAAACTGAAATCAACATAGAGCAAGAAGTTAGAACAACAATCCAGCTTAAAGAAATAGGTTTAAAACATACCTGCTGCGCCATTGGAGTTTCAATTGGATCCTTCAAATTCAAAGTAGTTGGTATGAGTAAATACAAGTGATGCAACAAAGAAAGGAGTATGGACCATAGCTACGAATCGACCTGAGAACAGCTTGTTCTTCCGCTTAAACGTGGAGTTTGGGTGTGGTGGTCTTCGTGCTTTGGGCACTCGCAGAGCTTTAGAAACTGCTCGTGGGGGTACTGTGGTGGACATGGTGCTTTGTCAACTATAAGTGGGTTACTATCCACTTGGGTTGCGTTAGATGGGTTGTAGCTGGTTCTCTCGCCCAACGTGTAAGTGTGCAACTGAAGAGTCTCGATTATGTGTGGTGGGGCTAGTTTGTGGGCCAAGACAACCATGGTTCTATCTGCATCGACGGGTAGCACCGCCTTTTGTGAAGAACGGGTTTTGCTCCCTTAGATACCGCCATCACCCCTCCAATTCAAATGGCTGATAAAAAGAAAAGAAATTGAACGTCTGTACATTGTATGATAGACATATGTGGTAATTCACATATATGTTGTCTAACCAAACATGTCAACATGACACAATTTCACATATATGATGCGAATCAAACAGATAGCATGACACAGCTTCAGATATATGATGGATAACTTAACAGGATATAATGGCATAATTCAACATATGATGAGTACCTAAATAGGATGACATGACAAAACTATATGATGTCTTTCAAAATAGGTTGGGATGAAATAATTTCATACATGTTGTCTAAGTATACAGGATGGCATGATATTATTGACATAATTGATTCATATACTAAGCAGCTGGCACTGCATGTATGATCTATAAACTAAGCAGATAGAATTCAATATTGTGCATATGATGTCTAAACTAAGCAATGCAAGACACCATATGCATCATATGAGAAATATAAACATTGCAACTTAGACCATACACCTCAGGTGGGATATAGGACTGGTCATATGTCTCTAATCCTCCTCCGAGGAACTCCCCAGAACCATCGAGATATATGCTTCAACAGGTACCATTGCCTGCTCCGAAGACCTTGTTTTCACTACAGATTTTTCCATAACCGGCTCAAATGGCTGATACACATGAAGAGTAGTTCAATTGTGACGCCCCCGATCCAATCGTACACTAATCATACACGCAAACATGTATGATCAAGATCAGGGACTCACGGGAAGATATCACAACACAACTCTAAAAATAAAATAAGTCATACAAGCATCATAATACAAGCCAGGGGCCTCGAGGGCTCGAATACAAGTGCTCGATCATAGACGAGTCAGCGGAAGCAACAATATCTCGAGTACGCATATAAGTTAAACAAGTCCGGCTTAAGAAGGCTAGCACAAACCGATACAGACGAAGAGGCGCAAGCCTCCCGCTCTCGATCCTCCTAACTACTCCTGGTCGCCGCTGGGCTGCACGTAGTAGTAGGCACCTCCAAAGTAGTAGTCGCCATCGACGGTGGCGTCGCCCCGGCTCCATCGTCTGTTGCAGCAATCGGGTAGAGAAAGGGGAAAAGGGGAACAAGGCAACCGTGAGTACTCATCCAAAGTACTGCAAGCAAGGAGCTACACTACATATGCATGGATATATGTGTAAAGGGCCATATCGATGGACCGAACTGCAGTAATGCCGTAATAAGAGGGGATAGCTAATCCCGTCAAGACTACGCTTCGCAGCCTCCGCCTTGCAACATGTAGAAGAGAGTAGATCAAGTCCTCCAAGTAGCATCGCATAGCATAATCCTACCCGTGATCCCTCCTCGTAACCCCGAGAGAGAGCGACCACCGGTTTGTATCTCGCACTTGGAAGGGTGTGTTTTATTAAGTATCCGGTTCTAGTTGTCATAAGGTCAAGGTACAACCCAAGTCGTCCTGTTATCAAGATCACAGCTATTCAATAGATTAAACTTCCCGCAGGGTGCACCACATAACCCAACACGCTTGATCCCATTTGGCCGACACACTTTCTCGGTCATGCCCGCCGCGAAGATCAACACGCCACAGCCTCACCTAGGCACAACAGAGAGGTCAAGACGCCAGCCTAAACCTAAGCGACAGGGTCCGGGCCCATCGCCCATAACAAACCTCAAGACGCTATGCGGGGCGGCCGAAGCGCACTCTAGCCTAGCAGCGCTCCAAATTAATCCGCGCGCGCCGCCCGTCGCCGACGCCACGGCGTGCTTCGGCCGATACCACGACGCCGTGATACCCATAACTACTCCCACGAGATGGTTAGTGCGATAGACCAAATGGCCGACTCAGATCAAATACCCAGATCTCGTTAAACGTGTTAAGTATCCGCGAACGCCGACCAGGCCAGCCCACCTCTCACCCAGTAGTCTCAACCTGCCCCGCCGCCTCCGCCACAAGTAACAATGGGGGCCGTCGGAACCCAGGCCCACCTCTACTGGATGGAGCCACCGTCCTTTCACCCCCATCTCCTAACAAGATCACGTGTAATGTAACAAAGGTAAAGTATATCAGATATGCCCGTGATCACCTCCCAAGTGATCACAGCCAAAGAGTATAGCATGGCGATTTGGACAAGAATGTAGGGCCACCGATGGAACACTAGCATCCTATACTAAACAAAGAGGATAAAGGTAAAGGTAACAACAAGAGTAGCAAGGACAGGCTATGCAGAAAGATAGGATTAATCGAAGCAAGAATATGCTACACTACTCTAATGCAAGCAGATAGAGAAGAGTAGGCGATATCCGTGATCAAAGGGGGCTTGCCCGGTTGCTCGGCAAGAGAGAGGGATCGCCAACTCCGTAGTCGAACCGGGGCATCAAGATTGTCACGGGTCTACCAAGAGAAGAGGGGGAGAAATAGTAAATACATAGGAAGCAAGTGCATAACAGGATAACAGGCAGAGCTAGACGTGTTCTAACGCGGTATGAGGTGATACCGGTGAAGGGGGAAACATCCGGGAAAATATCCCCGGTGTTTCGTGTTTTCGGACAGATGAACCAGAGGGGGAAAGTTACGAGTTTGATATGCTAGGGATGTGTGGCGGACGAACGGGCTGCGTATCCGGATTCATCTCGTCGTTCTGAGCAACTTTCATGTTGAAAATATTTTAATCCGAGTTACGGATTAAAAGATATGATTTTCTAAAGATTTAATCATTTTCTGATTTTATTTAATTATTTATTTAAATCCAACATTATCCGTAATAGTAATGATGACGCCAAGATGACATCGAGTGATGTCACAATCAACGCTGACCATTGACCTGGTCAACTCGACGTGTGGGTCCAAAGTGGTACCCACCGTCATTGAGTGCTAATTAACCTATCGATTAATTAACTAACTTAAGTGATTAGGTTAATCAAGTTTAATTAGTTCAACTAAACAAGATTAGTTGTTAATTATTTAGTTAATTAATTAATTTTAATATTAATTATTTACTTATTATATATTATTATTATCTATTTATCCATTTATTTATTTATTTTTAATTCCTTTTTAAACTGTTTCAAGGGGGGCCCTAGTCAAGGGTCTTGGGTTCTAGCGGTGTCGGGCTATCGGGCGCTGGTGGCGGGCGCAGCTTGAAGCGGGCAGCGCGCACGGCGCGCCGTGTGGGGGGGCGGGCGATGCCCGAGGGCGCTGGCGCTGCGCGGCGCGCGCCGGCGCCGCCAGGCTAGGCCAAGGAGGCGGCGGAGGAACGACGCGTAATGCAGGCGGAGGGGGATGTGCGGGCGATGACGGGAGGGGCGTGGTGACCAACGGCGACGGCGCACGAGGCGCGGGCGCTGACGGGTGGCGAACAGGGCTATGCCCGCGGCACGAAGCGTGTGCTCGCAGCTGCAAGGCAGGGCGAGGCTGTGAGGGCGCGGGTCATGTGGTGGCCGGGCGGCCGGGCGGAGAGGCGGGACTGCAGGGCCACCGCTGGTGCGTGGTGCGCAGGGCGCGCTGCCGTGGCGGCGCGCGTGGCTGGGCTCGGCTGGCCGAACGCAGCACGGGCGAGGCGAGCGCCGGCGAGAGGGGACGGGGAGAAGGAGGACCGGGGTCCTCACCGAGGGAGCGTAGGGCACGGGGCAGCGGGCTCGGGGTAGGTTGGGGGGGACGACGGGGACGAGCGAGCAGAGCGGATGCAGGCCGACGAGGGGGGGTCCGAGCGACGGCGTCAAGGGCGATTTAGGCTCAAGCGCGGCGACGGTCTCCTCCCGATCCAATCGGGAGAGAGGGGGGAACAAGATATTTTGCGTGGGGGAGTGGGGGTGTCGGTGGAGTGGGTGGGGGAGTGGGTAGTGGATAAGGAGTGGGGGTGGGTGGCGGTGGGCTGGTGGGTTATTCTGCTGGGCCACGGCCTGTGGGGTTTTCTCTTTTTTTTCCTTTTGCATTTTCTTTCTTTTATTTATTTTCTATTATGTTTTATTTCATTTTAAATCATTTAGGCAATTTCTAAAAATGAGTTTGCTGCACTATAGTTACGCATGTCATTTTGGGCACAGCCCGAACATTTTTGTTATATCTTTTGAAAACTTTTGTCGTTTGACTTATTTTGGATTTAAATTTGAATCATTTTTGAACTAACTCGAGTTTATCAACAGTAACCGAGGTGACGTGGCATCCTTAGTAGAGGGTTACTGTAGTTTAATTACCCGGGCGTCACAAATCTCCTCCACTACAAGAAATCTCGCCCCAGATTTAAGAGGTAGTGAAAGGGGAAGATTTGATTACGAATCTAGCGGGGCTTCTCATTCTGGCTTGCTCTTCTCGAAGAGAACCGGTCCAATACATTGATGTCTTCATTTCTCTGCTTCAGGTCCTTATGATGAAGTCGGCATCCTTTCTTCGGGATCTTCATCGTATTTATGAATAGGTAACGGGGTAGATCGGAAACGACAGAATGCTATAAGGGTAATAACCTGGGATTAACCCATGAATGAGCATATGAGTACCTCTCGATTTGAACAAATAGAACACATCGAGAGTAAAGTTGGAAGGTCCAACAAGAAGTTTGAGCAGCCAGCAATCGCTCAATGCCTAGTCAAGGTGAAAGGGGTTTCAAGCAACGGAATAATTATTGTTTCCGGCGCCGAATTGATGATCTCATCGGAAGGTGGCTCATGAATTACATACGAGTCCACGCGGGAGGAATAACTTTGCGATCAGGGGGTGTACAGGAGAGTCAGGTTTCGATCCTGGGACCTATGGGTTATGGGCCCACCATGTGGGGTAAGAGTAGGAAGGGCGTTGACGTCTTGCACGATCGCATAAGAAAGACATGTCAGAGCATAGCTCGTCGCTTATGTTGGCAACAACATCGAGACCAAGGACGAGGGACGAAGAGAACCATTTTATCGCTTTCGCTGAACGAGGCGGACTAGTAGGCAAAGTTCTCGTCCATCGGTGGTTACCGAAATGTCATCAACAAAAGTAACAGGGTCTCACTGGCAGAGTTGTACACCGAGGTGTTTACATAAGCAGGAGAATATTACTGCTCAGATCATATAGATCACAAGAAAGGTTAAACCAACAATGGAAGGAAAATATGATCATCAGATTAAACAGAAGAATGGAAAGGAAAATATGTTTAAACACCTATTTCAAGGGTATATCCTTCCCAAGGACAAGCAGAGCATGATATCCATGACAGGATATGATGTAGAAAACCCTTTAGGTGAGGGGAGAGAAATTTTCATCACATTATCCATACAGCGGTGTTTGGATAATTGAGCAAGAAACGTTTAGCATTGGGCTTCAAATGTTCTTGTTGAAACATCGGAGTACCATAGACATGCTTCGAGATAGCATTGACATGGTCTTCAAGCAAAGGTCGGACTTTGGATACACAAGCATCCATCAGGAACAGCTTATACAATAAGCCTTACTATTTCCTCATGGAAGAATGGATAACCTTGCTAAAAAGGAAACTATAACAGTAGGTCCTTCGGCCAGGTGTGCTGGGCATGACATCACCTTACCGGGTCATGAAAGACCAGTGTTATAACTCTTGGAAAAATGTTCCAACCATCATATCTGACCGAGAATCAGACCTGATCGGTGTTAAGATACCTCAGACTCAGGATGCCCGAGAAGAAAAGGCGCAACACAAATCGTTGAAATGGCATTGCAAGATTCTCGGGAAATGAACTATGGGAGCGGGTTCCTGAAACAATAGTTCATCATTAAACCAAGGAGAGGTGAGGAGGTGGCTGATTGACTCAGCGACAATTCAACAAGATTTCCAAAAGATGGATTTCCTCAATTATGGGAACAAGGAGACAACATTCGTCAGATCAAATGATATAATGATGTATGCTCGAGGGAAACATACACAATTAAACATTGGTTGAAAGATGCACCCAAAGTATGGGTTTAGGTAGCATGATCAATGTTAGAATGGTGACTCGATAACCAAAAGACTTAGAATGAAACTATCGACCATTGACTTTAAAGCAACAGGGTTGCTAGAAGTTTTGAAATCGCACATCATAGTTCAATTGTCGGTTCTCCGGTTAGAAACAACAGGGGGACCAAGGAATGAATAGATATGGCAAGAAGTATCATTATAGCAAGAATTCTGAAGAGGTGGAGCAATCCTCACAACATTCTTGACATCAAAGATGGTAATACTCCGCAGTAGAATCATAACATAAGTTGGATAGAAAGGAACTCAAGTTATAACGCAAAACTAGAACAAGTTTTGTGTTGCGGAAATGCAAGAATGTCGTCGATGATAACACAAATCATCGAGAGCAAGGATGGTATTTCTCATCATGACTTCCATTGGGAACCTAGGAGGAGTCAAAATGTTGATGATGATCATGACAATTAGTCGAGAGAATTCATGAAGATGTAATCAATTGGCGATGACATCAAGTCAAAGGAATGATGAAGCAAAAGGTTATTGAACGATAAGGAGTGCGACACAAACTCGAAATCAAGTTTGTTGGTCAAGGAGAAATGGTATGACGAGGAAGATCGACGTAAGCTTAGCTCATCGTCGAAAATTGTGCTTCGAGAAGAAGGAACAGGTAGCACAGTTTAAAATCAACACGAATAGATATAGTAGAGCAGGCTAGGAATGACATGATCGGGTACAAACTCGTACTTAAAGAAGATTATCAAGAGTTGTTGAACCGTAGTGCAGACCCGGTTCAGTTATCGGTGAGAAATAACAGTTGATGAAGAACTCATAAGAAGTTATGTAGTTCCATGATATTCTCGCGGTACAAGAGGGTATACTCAAGGGTAGAACTTGGATAGAGGCTGGACAAGTGAAGTCATTTGCAGAAGGCAAGCACTTAAACTTGTCCAATGAAATGGGATCAAAGAGAACAATATGGTCAAACCCACGATCATAAAGGATCGAACCACGGATACAAGATGAACTTATAACAAGGGGGTAATTATTTTTACGAGCAGCTTCCATGATAAGTTATACATCGTGTCCATGGGCATGAACGCAAGGTTCAAGGTCGACTCCCACTTCTTCAATGTATAACCTTCCATTCACTTCTCGCTTTGATAAAGGCATTAGTGTTGAAAGTTTTACCTGGTGAAATACCAGATGAGTATGTCTCGTGAAAACTTCCGAGCTCACACATATAAAGGAAGGCATAGGTTCAACCCGTCAGGGTATCGTGGAAACATATACCACAAGCTTCAATAGTAAATACCACCAGCTCGAAAGCAGAGCATGGTTGGCCAAGCAGATGATACAATTTATCAGGGGCATTATGTATCAGGTAAAGAACTTCCAACGTGATTGAATATGAAGGATATTGTCGGATAAAATCCAACAAAGGACTTGATGGTCCACAAAGGATCTGATGTGAGTATCAGTACTCAACCAAAAGAAGAAAGCATGCAAGGAGATCAGATGATAGAATGAACTGACTACTTCAAAGCTCAATTGCAAAGGAATTATGAATTCCAAGACAAGGGATCAGAAGTAATGCTCCGATTACGGACGGATAAGTTGAATAGCCTTAGGGGTACAATCGATGGCAATTTGATTGGTCGAAATCCAGCTCATGTTTAAAATGATGTCTGAGCCGGAAAGATAATTTAAAAGGATCAACTGATGATTGTGTGCATTCGCACTCATGTTGAATCAATAGGATCAAAAAGACGGTGCCTAAGGATACTAACGAATATTGTCAGACATAGGGAAAGCATCCATAATGCAAGCAGACAAGTATTGCAGAGCAATAAGCTACTAAGGATTTTTGGAGGATCGAATAGTATTTCGAAGACCATTGTGAAACACATGATCAACTGGGGATGAGCGGATACTCGACAAGGGCGAGGATTTATTTGAAGGGGTATTCATGTGGCAAAGAACTGCTAGACAGTAGGCACAAAGTATTCTCGGAACAATAGAGAAAACTTCGGGGTATCTTGTAATAACAAGATCAATGGGGGATGATCGTAAGAATGGCAAGTGTAAGTAGTTATCCATAAGGATTTATCGGTGGTCGGAATAGCAAAAGTGATGGGCACAAAGTCTCGAGAGAATAACAAAGAGTATCTCCGAAATCTTCTGGTGCAGCCGGTGATCATCTGGACTGAAGGGCCTCTCCGGGAGAAAGTATTTCGAGAACCTAAAGTTAGATTTTAGTAAAAAATTCGTTTAGCCCGAACATAAGAGAGTTCAGAATCCCAGAGTAAAGGTCGAGGAGTAAAAGATCCTAATACCACCCAATGGCGACGTGGGCCCATGGGCCGCACAGCCATGTTAGTAAAAGTTTTGTAAAGTCTAGACTCGACTTCGGCCAAGGAGTTGGAAAGGGGATTCCTACAGGCAGTCGGCTCTGATACCAACTTGTGACGCCCCCGATCCAATCGTACACTAATCATACACGCAAACGTGTACGATCAAGATCAGGGACTCACGGGAAGATATCACAACACAATTCTAAAAATAAAATAAGTCATACAAGCATCATAATACAAGCCGGGGCCTCGAGGGCTCGAATACAAGTGCTCGATCATAGACGAAGTCAGCGGAAGCAACAATATCTGAGTACGCATATAAGTTAAAAAGTCTCCTTAAGAAGGCTAGCACAAACCGGGATACAGATCGAAGAGGCGATGCCTCCCGCCTCGGGATCCTCCTAACTACTCTTGGTCGCCGCCGGGCTGCACGTAGTAGTAGGCACCTCCAGTAGTAGTCGCCATCGACGGTGGCGTCGCCCACAGGCTCCATCGTGCAGTTGCAGCAATCGGGTAGAGAAATGGGAAAAGGGGAACAAGGCAACCGTGAGTACTCATCCAAAGTACTCGCAAGCAAGGAGCTACACTACATATGCATGGATATATGTGTAAAGGGCCATATCAAGGACTGAACTGCAGAATGCCGTAATAAGAGGGGATAGCTAATCCCGTCAAGACTACGCTCGCAGCCTCCGCCTTGCAACATGTAGAAGAGAGTAGATCAAGTCCTCCAAGTAGCATCACATAGCATAATCCTACCCAGCATCCCTCCTCGTAACCCCGAGAGAGAGTGACCACCGTTTGTATCCGCACTTGGAAGGGTGTGTTTTATTAAGTATCCGGTTCTAGTTGTCATAAGGTCAAGGTACAACTCCAAGTCGTCCTGTTACCGAAGATCACGGCTATTCGAATAGATTAAACTTCCCTGGAGGGGTGCACCACATAACCCAACACGCTTGATCCCATTTGGCTGGACACACTTTCTTGGGTCATGCCCAGCCGCGGAAGATCAACACGTCGCAGCCCCACCTAGGCACAACAGAGAGGTCAGCACGCCGGTCTAAACCTAAGCGCACAGGGGTCTGGGCCCATCGCCCATAACACACCTGACGCTATGTAGGGCGGCCGGAAGCGCACCTAGCCTAGCAGCGTTCTCCACCAATCCGGCTGCGCGTCGCTCCGTCACGACGCCATGAAGTGCTTCGGTGATACCACGACGCCGATACCCATAACTACTCCCTGCGTAGATGGTTAGTGCGTATAGACCAAATGGCCAGACTCGGATCAAATACCCAGATCTCGTTAAACGTGTTAAGTATCCGCGAACGCCGACCAGGGCCAGGCCCACCTCTCACCTAGGTAGTCTCAACCTGCCCTGCCGCTCCGCCACAAGTAACAGTCGGGGCCGTGGGAACCCAGCCCACCTCTACCGGATGGAGCCACCGTCCTTTCAAATTTCATCTCCTAACAAGATCACGGTAATGTAACAAAGGTAAAGTATATCAGATATGCCCGTGATCACCTCCCAAGTGATCACAGCCCAAAGAGTATAGCATGGCGATTTGACAAGAATGTAGGGCCACCGATGGAACACTAGCATCCTATACTAAACAAAGGATAGCGGTAAAGGTAACAACAAGAGTAGCAAGGACAAAGCTATGCAAAGAAGATAGGATTAATCGAAAGCAAGAATATGCTACACTACTCTAATGCAAGCAAGATAGAGAAGAGTAGGCGATATCCGGTGATCAAAGGGGGCTTGCCTGGTTGCTCTAGCAAGAGAGAGGGTCGCCAACTCCGTAGTCGAACCGGGCATCAAAGATCGCCACGGGTCTACCAAGAGAAGAGGGGGAGAAACAGTAAATACATAGCAAGCAAGTGCATAACAGGATAACAGGCAGAGCTAGACGTGTTCTAACGCGGTATGAGGTGATACCGGTGAAGGGGGAAACATCCGGGAAAATATCCCCGGTGTTTCGTGTTTTCGGACAGATGAACCAGAGGGGGAAAGTTGCGAGTTTGATATGCTAGGGATGTGTGACGGACGAACGGGCTGCGTATCCGAATTCTTCTCGTCGTTCTGAGCAACTTTCATGTTGAAAATATTTTAATTCGAGTTACGGATTAAAAGATATGATTTTCTAAAGATTTAATCATTTTCTGATTTTATTTAATTATTTATTTAAATCCAACATTATCGAGAATAGTAAATGATGACGCCAAAGATGACATCGAGTGATGTCAAGAATAACGCTGACCATTGACCTGGTCAACCTGACGTGCGGGTCCAGTGGGACCCACCTATCATTGAGTGCTAATTAACCTATCAGATTAATTAACTAACTTAAGTGATTAGGTTAATCAAGTTTAATTAGTTCAACTAAACAAGATTAGTTAAGTTAATTATTTAGTTAATTAATTAATTTTAATATTAATTATTTACTTATTATATATTATTATTATCTATTTATCCATTTATTTATTTATTTATTTAATTTTTTTAATTCCTTTTTTAAACTGTTTCAAGGGGCCCTAGTCGATGGGTCTTGGGCCTAGCGGGTGTCGGGCTATCGGTCGCTGGTGGCGGCGCGCCGAAGCGGGTGCAGCGCGATGACAGGCGCAGTGTGTGGGTGCTGGCGCATGCCCGAGGGCGCTGGCGCGCAAGACGCCGGCGCCAAGCTGCCCGTGCCAAGGAGGCGGCGGAGAAACAGAGGCATTCACACAAAGCATGTCTAATCTAAGTAGATGGCATGGCAATGCAAGACACCATATGCATGATATGAGCAATATAACCCAGCCAAGTTAGAGCATGCACCTCGGGGGATACGACCGCCATCTCTCTCTCAATCCTCCTCCGAGGAGCTATCTATAACCAGAAGAAATCAGCATCGACAGTGTAGCAATCGATCGCTCAAAAGACCTTGTTTTCACCCAGATTTTCCCATGACCGACTCAAATGGCTGATGCACAAGAAGAGTAGATGAATGTATAAACATTGTTGACAAATGGAATACATTATGGAAAAATA
Source organism: Aegilops longissima (assembly GCA_021605205.1). Classification (NCBI taxonomy): domain Eukaryota; kingdom Viridiplantae; phylum Streptophyta; class Magnoliopsida; order Poales; family Poaceae; genus Aegilops; species Aegilops longissima. The sequence continues at coordinate 103,214,128 of CM038678.1, read as the reverse complement.
TGGCACGATACAATTCACATATACGATGACCGGATAAACAGGATGGCATTGCATGATTCACGATATGATGCCCGACTAAAGAAGATGGCATTGCATAATTCTATATATTTTCCGTTTTAATATTTGTCTTTTAGAGATTTCAAATGGACTACCACATACGGATGTATATAGACATATTTTAGAGTGTAGGTTCACTCATTTTGTTCCGTATGTAGTCACTTGTTGAAATCTCTAAAAGACAAATATTTAGGAATGGTGGGACTATGATATAGAAACCAAACAGTGGCATTCACACAAAGCAAATCTAAACTAAGTCTGATGACATATAAGATGTATAATGTAAGCAATGCAAGGCGCCATATGCATGATATGACCAACATCAAGATGCTGTGTTAGAGCAAACACCTCGGTGGTAAACAGCATGGTCGGCTCCTTTTGAATCTCCATCTGAACAGTTATGTTCCTCTGGAATACAATCTAGAAATGCAGGAGAGGGGGGGGGCACTTCGCCCACCATGGAGCAGCGTCTGCATGACATTATATTCGCATGCAACGGTCTTCTCCTTTACTCTACATGTTCAGTACGATTGTGTACAACATCTGACATGCATAATAAAAAAAAGTTAGATTTTGTAAGGCCTAAGGGGTGCATGCAAAAATCAAGACTGATGGTAGCAAACGAGTGGATGGATCCAAAACTAATGATAGCGGTGTAGATTATAGCTTCAGCTTAAAAGATATACAATGGATCATCTATTGTTTGTTGCCCACCCAACATGAACCACATAGAAGACCCGAGATGAACCAGATAGTAGATGATACTATTCGTTCGGGCTCGATATGAGACCCATGGGCAATTCAAAACTCAAGATTGAACGATAAAGTAGCAGGTAATAATAACCGATGTATAACGTAAGCAAACACGAAATATCGCGACCTCTCTTCCAAACTGTCTAGTCCTCGTGTTCATCTGCTCACCGATGATGGTAATGCAGTTGGCGTGGCTGCCGCAACGGGAAGATGATCTGAGGCGGCGAAAGAAAGTCTGCAGGGGATCTCTGCTGCAGTGAACGCTTCACGATGGTGCACCTCGTGGGTGGATGACGGCATGGCAGGAGTAGGACATAACACACGTAGTTTTTTTGAGGCCAATCTGAAAATGAAGTAAATCTGTAAGGGCTCCTTAGAATTGGAGGATTGTATAAACGCAGGGACAGGAAAAACACAGAATAGGATAGGAATGCACGGCAAAACAGAGCATTTGGAAACATAGGATTTTAGTCAACCTGGTGTTTGGCTCACATGAATTGGAAGAACAGATGAATGGAGAAACAAAGTGATGCGACGAGTGTACAACCTCTTTGGCATAGCCTTGTGGACCTCAAAGATCATTGGGTTGGACGTGGAGGATGGTGATGATGCCGGTGTGACTGCTTGAGGCGGGAAGAAGATCCGAGGCCTCTGAAACGGGCGCCGAGGGTACTGCTCACTGTGATGGACGGTTCCGTCGCTGGAGCAGCTCCGCTAAGGTGTACAAAGGACGAGGCTGAAGCATGACAAGACATACAACTTTAATCTGAAATGGGACCCTAATATCATCTGCAATAGATGATGTAAAATACATCACCAAAAAGTGCTAGATGTAAACGATCACATCGCGCCGCCACGGCCGCTCCGACATATGTCAAAGTACTGCTCACTCGAACTTAATCAAGAAAATGAACTTCACAATAAACTGAATTTTACCGTCAAACCGATCGAACTAGTAATGCACCATTGCAATAGATGTTTAGGGCGCTTGAGCAGCAGTAGTAGAGAAGCAAAGATCTAAATCAGCAGACGCCGAGCAGGAACGACTAGCAGAGAGCAAGTCGGCAAGAGCACCGCGAAAGAGTGCTAAAGAAGCAACTCCCAGCTGCCGGAGGTCGTGCAATAGCAGCAGCAGCGCAAGCGAGAGCAACAGCAGAGCAGCAGCATGAATGAAAGCAGGAGTAGTGCAGCAGCGACCGACAAGAAGAATAGAGCGCAGCACGAAGCGAGAGCCGAGCAGCTGCAGCTAGTGCCATTGTGGAAGTCGCCGCCGAGGAAGCAACGACATGGGGGAGAGACGCCGTGGATGATGTGGCCGGCGACGGCGCCATCGATGGAGACGCCATGTCTGCTCGGTATCGAGCTCCGGCAGCCCTGTGAGATCGAATAAAAGATAAATTGCAGCGGTGAGCGCAGAACCTCCTTGGTGGCGCCGAGTTGGCCTGGGCTTCATCGGAGGAATTGGTGAGGGTGCTGTGGTTCCGGTGGGGCAGGTCAAGACGGCGCTGTGGGGATTGAGGTGCGCGATAGACGAGGTGAACATCGGGGCAGCTCCTTGGAGTTTGAGGACGGGGCGGCTGATCCCGCTGGACGACGAGATCGACAATGGATCCTCATCAGGTGCGGTGGATGAGGGACGACGAGCTGTTGCGGTGGACGACGTAGTCGGGGAAGAGTCTCCGGCTGGGCGGTGGTCGGGAGGCTGACGGAGGAGCGTGGGGTTTCACGGGTTTTGGCGGCCTCGGTGTATGAATGGAGCGGGGGCGAAGGGGGAGGGGGGAGCCAAGCTTAGGGACGTGCTTGTTCGAAATGTAGGGTAAGTTACCAGCGTACCCCCACCGGTTTTGACACCGCGACGTGGAGCTTCATTTCCGGCTGAGGGGTAGAAGGGGATTTCAGTGTCCGGGCTGCGGAGCAATTTCGGATGAGGAGGGAGTTCGCGGCCCAAATTTCGGATAACAAGGCGCTGCACGGGTTGAAGAAGCGGAGTTTCAAAGCAGGTGAGACAAAAGATACTCGAGCTTGAAAATTTCGGGATAACAAGGTGCGGATTCCTTGTTCGGCAGACAAACTTAACGTGTAAAAAATCATACAAGACACAAGAGAGTCATGTCCCTTTACTATATTGCTATAGATGCCATTGAAAAACTACAAGAAAATGTAAAAAATCGAGAACAAGATTACCCCTGCACAAGACCAAATCGATTCGCACTTCCTCAACAACAACAAAAACAAATCAATTCCCACCAAAGAAAGAGTAATGTCCCTTTTATATGATTAGAGATGCCATGATCTCGAATTTCAATTTTGAATCCACGTTATGTTGAATTGAATATAGCATTAGGTGATGTTGCGGTTTATAATTGATGTAGTTGTACATTTAGATCTTCCATCATATATGAACATTTTACTCCACCATGTGAACATATATATTGTCGCTCACCATATGGACTAAATTTGAATCAATTTTCCTTATTTGAATATGATTGTTGTCAAGTTATACAATAATTTAAATATTATCTTGATAATAAAAAGACATGCATATAGCAGTAATCATATTTCACTATGAACTACATGTACCATACGCCTCCAATTCAAATATCTGTATCCATTTTATGTTGAATTCAAATCATAGTACATTATTGGTCTAGGTAGCTAGATGTTCGGGATAATCTAAACCCTGTTTTCATACGATAATTTTTGGCTGAATTGGGACAAGTTTTGGTATAAGCCTCTTGCAAAACCGGAGATTCTCTCAACAAGCCTCATGGTTCCGAGAGGAACGTGTCACCTTTGTGTGTGAAACGATATACGCTGCCTCCCCTGATTTTATTTACAGAGGCAACATAGAACTATATGAGTGGCCTGTTAAATTTTGGAATTATTTCGGTTCATTTGGCCTTTTATACATTAATTGAGTTTCGGACTTTTAATGTGCATAATCTAAATATGAATTGCATGCACATGCTCCGGTGCACCAAAGTGGGTTGAAAAATCACAGGTGTGTCCTTGGTTGAATTTCTAGGTCCCATGGAAGAAATGAGAATGAAATTCAAACATCTGGGCGTCATGACTCTGCCGAGAACATCGAGAAACTTAGAATTTACATTCATGTAAATCCAAAACTCGGCTGGAAATCATGAAACTTGGCATGGTGTCATGTCGTGGCACTAACATGTTATGGTAAAAAATTGGGCCGATTTGGAAGCTCGTGGTTCTAAGAGGGAACGTGCCACCTTTGAGTGTGAAATGATATACGCTGCCCCCCCTTGAGTTTCTTAACAAAGGCAACATAGAACTACATTAGTGCCATGTTAAATTTTGGAATTATTCCGTGTTTGTTTGTCGTTTTTTATACATTAATTGAGTTTCTGGTCATTTAATGTGCATAAGTCAAATTTGAACTACAAGCACATGCTCTCGTGCACCAAAGTTGGCTGAAAAATCACATTTGTGTCCTCGGGTGAATTTCTAGGTCCCATGCAAGAAATGAGAATAAAATTAAAACATCTGGGCATCATGGCTCGGCCGAGAACATTGAGAAACTTGGTTTTAAAATTCTTGTAAATCCAAAACACGTCTGAAAATCATGAAACTGGGCATGGATGTCATGTCATGGTACTACCATTTGTGGTAAAAAAAAGGCCGAATAGGAACATATTTTGGTATAAGCTTCTTGCAAACCGAAGCTTCTCTCAAGAAGGCTCGTGGTTCTGTGAGGGAACGTGTCACCTTTGAGTGCGAAATGATATACGTTGTCCCCCTTGAGTTTATTTACAAAGGCAACATAGAACTACATGAGTGCCCTGTTAAATTTTGGAATTATTCCGGCTTCATTTCGCCTTATTTACACATTAATTGAGTTTTTGGTCATTTAATGTGCATAATTCAAATTTTAACTACAAGCACGTGCTCCCGTGCACCAAAGTTGGTTGAAAAATCACATTTGTGTCCTCGGGTGAATTTCTACTCCCATGCAAAAAATGAGAATAAGATTCAAACATCTGGGCATCGTGGCTCGGTCGAGAACATTGAGAAACTTGGTTTTAAAATCATGAAACTTGGCATGGTGTCATGTCAGTACCATGCCGTGGTAAAAAAAAATTGGCCGAATAGGAACAAATTTTGGTATAAGCTTCTTGCAAATCGGAGCTTCTCTCAAGAAGGCTCGTTGAAAGTGCGTTATATCGACTAGAGGGGGGGTGAATAGGCGATTTTTATGAATTTTACAAATTCTTCACTGAGGAATTTGCTGGTGAGGAAATTCCTTAGCGAAGAAATACATGCAGCGGAATAAGTACTCAGAAGTAAGCATAACAGATTACAAGCATAGTCATCATGATGAAATGAAGACAATCACAGAGTACCGAAAGCGTAATCACATGATAACACAAGATGAAGACAAACAGACTGAAGAAATTGAACTGAGGAAATTGAGAAAGTCTTCAGTCAAAGTCTTCAAACACAGATATGAACAAACACTCAACACAAGAATGAGGAAATGAAAGGGTTGAGGAAATAGAACCAGCTTAGGTTGGTGAAGACAATGATTTGGTAGACCAGTTCCAACTGCTGTCTCTCGGTTGTACGTCTGGTTGGAGCGGCCGAGTATTTAAACTCGAGGACACGCAGTCCCGGACACCCACCATCGAAAGCACGCAGCTCAGACACCAAGTCCTCACCAGATTCTCCTTGAACTAAGGTCACGCAGACCTCGCCCAATCACTCGTGGTAAGTCTTCAGCGACTTCCAAACCTTCACATACTTGGTCACTCGGCGATCCACAATTCCTCTTGATGTTCTAGACCTTGACGCCTAACCGTCTGGAAGAAGCACAGTCTTCAAAGGTAAAAGCGCCGGATCCACGCTGGATCAATTTCTTCATGATGCTCAATCACTTTGGGTTTGTTGGGGTTTGGTTTTGGGTTTTTCCTCACTTGATGATTTTCACCAAAGTCCTCGGAGGATGGGTTGCTCTCAAATGACAAGTGTCAAGATCTCTCGAGCAGCCAACCAACTAGTGGTTGTAGGGGCGGCTATTTATAGCCTAGGGAGCAGCCCGACATGATAAGACATAAATGCCCTTCAATGATATGACCGTTAGGTGGATAAGATATTTTGGACAGTGGCCAAGAAGATAAAGAACGGTCGGAATTTTGAATATCAAATTCCTCGTATATCATGTTCCTCATCGTAGGCAATTCAGACCGGCGAATTCCTAACTCCTCGGTCCGAATAAATTCTCAAATACTGTAAGAGCTTCGCTCTCACATCAAGAAATTGACTGAATCAGTATGAGATTTCCAAAGGCTTCACTCAAGGGTTTGGTAGGTGTAGGATTTTGAGTTGAGCATCAAATGGAAATTTTTCCTTAGTATTTCCTCGACCCCTTTAACAAAGACGGTGTTTCCTATGACTCAAGAAAGAGAAAATGAAACTACGAAAACAAAAGTCTTCACGCTCATATTCCTCAAGCGATTACCAAGTCTTCGAATCACACCAATTTCTTCACTTTCAAAGTCTTCGTAAAGTCTTCGTAATATCAAATTCTTCATTGAAGAAATTCATTTTAGGGTCGACTTTCTCTCAGAAATATCAAACTCCTCATAGACTTATAGACCTGTGTACACTCACAAACGATTAGTTACTTAACCTATAAGTCTTCAATACACCAAAATCACTAAGGGCACTAGATGCACTTACAATCTCCCCTTTTGGTGATTGATGACAATACAAAGTTAAGTTTTCAACGGGATAAATATATGAAGTGTAAATACGATAATGAGGATTTTGATTGCAAGATATAGAAGAACTCCCCAAAGATGTGCATAGTGAGGAATTTGCTTTTGAGGCAATGCACATTTGAAGAATTGAATCATGGAGATCTCCCCTATATCTTGTAATTCATACACGATTTGACATATAATATGAGGAATTTGAAATGCATGATGAAATATGGTGCTTGATGATATGCGAGCATGCAAAATAATGCATAAAGAGTATCGAGCCCAATGCGTATGAGGAATTTGAAACTCTTCATGAGTATCGATCCCAAATCGATTTGAAGATTTTCAACGAGCTCATGAGGATCGAGCATAACAAGGATCAACGATATCAACACTATCGTAATCGAGCATAGAGCAAAAGCATAATGCATCAAAAGTATCAAAGCACCATCGGGTTTAAGATTACAACTCGATCCAATAAAAGGTTTCGAAGAACGAGAGTTGTAACTTAATAAAATATTGTATATAGACAAAAACGAGACCCGCTTGAAGACTAACTCAAATTTCTCCCCTTTGTCATCGAATGACCAAAAGGATCGAAACTGAGGACTAACGCCTTGAAGAATTTCAAGTTGAAGACGGAGCGCCAAAGATTGTCGGGTTGTTTGTCGAAGTAGGACCAGCAGCAGTGTCTTCCAAATCTTCATTTTCATCGTTGTCGCGAGATGAAGAATAGGAGCTGGCCACCAAGGAAGGAACTTTGACTTTCTTGAATTTCTTCTGAGGAGGTGCGACCACCAAATTCTTCCTTGAGTCCCATTGATTGCGTTCTTCTTCATTGTAGACATGTGAAAGAACAGCCCAGAGCGCTTGAAGGTTTCATGAAGATAGTAGTGGTTTTTCTTCACCGCATTGTGAGTTGAGGTCAGTTGTAAAGAAGAGTGCCAAACCGACGCTTGACCCACTTGTGATTGCGATCAACCTTCCGATGAAGACCGAGGAGTAACTCACGATCACCATCACCCCGGTGCGAGCTTGAGGACTATGCTTAATCGAGGTATTTGCCGCAGAGTCATGTGTGGCGAGTCATCATTGGTGGAGTAAGATGTCTGCTTATAAACTATCCATCCAATGGACGAATGCCTTCATCTATCACAGCAGCAGCCTTTCCCTTTTCATCACCGAGGCAATTGGCCATTTGAGGACTTCAATCGGGGCGTAGCTGCAGTGGTTCAAAGTATCGCCTTGTAATTCAAAGTGAAGATCTTGACCGATGAATCTCATAATCCAAGGTGCATAAGGCTTCAGCTCAAAAGGTGACATGGCAATGTTAGCCGAGTCCTCATGAAGAAATCATGGAAATTGACGGAACGCCATGGATGATGTTGAAAAGCATATTCTTCATGATGCCAACGACCTCTTCATCATTCGAAGTCGTGGCCCTTGATAGGACTCATAGTCTTCGCCAAAATTCGATAGACTGTTCGAGGCACATATAATAATTCCTTGACGAGGAATTTGGTCCTTGAGCTTGCCTTGGTTTCAAAGGCTTCATCAAGACTTGCATATAGTGATTTGAAAGTTCCTTTTCTTCATAGATGCGACGAGCTCCATCAATCGGAGGATCGAGTGGAAGGGCACGGCAATTCACTTGTTGGTGCCTTATAGTGGGTGTTTTCGTCATCCAATCCAAGACCCATGAAGTCACATCTTCAGCGCCTCCGTGATGTGCAGGTTGCATAGAACTCAAGAATTAGCTCTTCGCTCCAATCACAAATATCGCAGAAAGTTTAGAAGACCTGCATCGTGAAGAACACTTAGGACGGGCTCAAAGCTCGGCAGCGACTCCATATCCACATGAGGAATATGGGCATGATCAAGATCTTGTCCTTGTTGAAAAGCACCGAGGAATAGAAGTTGGCTTGACCGGCAGTCCGTAAGCGCCTCTTCCTAATCCGAGCAGAATCATAGGGATTATATTCAAGAAGAACACGTGCTCAAAGAAAGAAATCCTCAGCCTTGAACTTTTGCTTGGTCGAGAACGGATTCTTCTGCTTTGGCAGAGGGGTGTCGACCATTGCATCACCACCTCGTGAATCGTAAGTTCAGGTTCTTCACTTGAGGAATTTCTTGGTCCTCAACTTGTGCGATCCGAGGATTTTCAGCAGAAGAAGCAGTTTCATCAAGACTAGTGGCTGGAATTTCTTCATGCACGTAACTCGTGGGTTGATTTTCTTCAAAGTCTATTTGGACAATCTGTGGGGGAGTGAGGAACTTGTTGAAGCGGGTGAAGAGAGGAGTATTGGGATGCTGACTTTCCCAAAAGTCATCATTGATCACCGGAGTGGTACATCCAATATCCACATCTTCATTTTCAATTTCCTCAAGACCATCTTGAGGAATTTCATGGTCCGATGAGGGAATGACTGGGGTTGAAGGGATTGCTTCCACTTCAATTTCTTCATCAATTTTCTCCGACGAGCAGGTGAGATTGATGTTCTTCATCGATCCGTTGGGATCTCATATTCTTCTCCAAAAGGAACTACTTCCTTTGATGGTATGGAGGAAATTGAATAGCATCAATTGGGTTTTCAACAGAGCTGGTCATTGGCTTCATTTTCTTTGCAGTCAAGAATCGACGCAGCTGATGCTTTCCTTTTCTTCACAGCAGCTCGCTCAAGAGTTTTGTTTTCTTCACATCGAGGCGATGGAAGAATTGGAGTTGGAGTTGGCGCTGGAGGAGCCGAGGAATTTGGGGCAGTTTCTTCAGAGCAACTGATGCAGTTCCCTGCCTTGAATAGTTTCTTCAGCGCACCACTAGTGGGTGCCCCGCGCTTCTTCAATGGCTGGAATTTCTTCATCAGCCCTCGAATCAGCATTTTCTTCAGAAGGTGAGCTTCAGCGTTGTCGGCATTTTTCTTCATTTGGCTGAGCAGAGGCTTCACCGAGGATTTTCATGTTGCACAAAGCAACACTTGTGAGTTTCTTCGCCGATCGATTTAATCTGGTCTTGACTACTTGCCAATCAGCATAGTACGTGTCAAAGTCCTTGCTGAGGTTCTGAATGTCAGTTTGGATTTGAAGGAGTTCCTCAGGTGTCATTTTGACAACATTTTTCTTCAGGAACCTTTCCTTCCTGTATTGAGCCTTCTTGATTTCCCTCGCCTTCTCGAACTTCCATTTTTCTTCAGCGATGAAGTGAGTCAACATATGACTTTGACCAGGTGTCAAAGCAAGATCAGGCAGAGGGGTATTGGGATCATTGTGCCAGAGGTCGATGAAATCGAGGACTTTCTTTGGGTCCAAAAGCAGTGGCACAGCTGTTCCCTTGTCTCTTGCAGCTCTAACTTGGCGATCTCTGATGATTTCTTCAAGTTCTTCATCAGATGCCTCATCATCAGATGGCACGTGGACTACAAGCTGTTTCTTCCTTGGGCTAGGCCGAGGACCACGTCCAGCTGTTGCTTTTGTCTTCAACAGAGTCGGGCCAGATGAAGAATTGGGGGCAGCTGAGGAACTTGCAGAGATGCGTGAGGCAATTGAGAAACCAACAGTCCTTTGACAAGTGGCTGTGCACAGAACCAAGGTTTGGACGGAGCAGTTGAGGACTTTGATGGAACAAAGAGCAAAGGTGAGGAATTTGTCCGAGGAATTTGCCTCGAGGAGCTGCTGATGAACTTGGCCGTGAGGGCGCAGATGATGAAGCACTTGGCTTATTAGCAGACTTCTTTTGCATCGATTTCTCGGTTTGACCGAGACCTCAATGCAGCAGCAGCGCAGAATCCTCATTGAATTTCTTCACCGCCTTTGCTTGCTTAGCCAACTTTGCTTGGCGCTTAGCCCATTCATCGTGAAAGTCCTCACCGCTTGACGCTAGTGGGATCAGCTATTTGGCCTGGTGCCAAAGGAGCTCTTGGGCATGGAGGATTTAACGCTAATTTCTTCATGTACTTAGGTGTTACATATCGGTATTCCTTCCATTCCCGTGCCCATCTCCGCTCAATTTTCTGAATGCGCACTTTGCGTTGATTTTTGCTTTCCTCATCCGTGTGCAATAGTCAGCATATATTTCCTCGTGGATTTCAATGCTGTCATGACCTCAGGTTTCTTTCCTCCTTCTGCGGCTTCTTACCATCTGCCATTTTCTTCAGTGAGGAAATTGAACAATTGAGTTCTCTCAAGAAGTGTGCAGTTTTTCTTCGAGGAACGCTGCAAATGAGTTAAGTTGATGAGAACCTAGGGATTCAGCAGCAGACATTTGTACCGTGAATGAGTATAGGTGCGAGGAATTTGAAGAGGTCATATGCTTCTCGTGAGGGTTTTTCAAAAGAACAAGTTTGAGGATTTTGACCAGATGAGCCTTGAAGAATTTCAATAAGCGTTCTTTATCTTAGGTTCCAGAGTTGTATAGATCAAGATCCACACAATTGAGGAATCTTGAAGAAAATCATTGCTTAGAGAAATGAGTCAAGAGATTTGAGGTGTTCATATGTGTGAGGAATTTGAAATAAACACCTTTGAAGAATTTGAAGAAGATTTGAGAATCAAAGCGAGTAATAAAAGTAACTTTTAATTTACTCCAAGTGAAGAACACGATTTAACTGAGATGAACAGTTGAGAAGTTCGTCTGCTCAGATCTTCTCCGCCTAACTTGGCAGAGGAAATCAGCTACGGCGACGGGCGGAGTGAAGAAATTCCACGGTCGGCGCGAGTACGCCGGCGAAGAGGTCAAGGCAAGGAAGCTTTTCCTCACCGGCGACGATGGAGTAGCGGCGGCGCTTAGGGTTTCGAGGAGCTCGAGCGGGAGAGAGATCGAGCGGAGTAAAAGAGTGAGGAAGGGAGAGAGGGTATTTATAGCCACGGTGAAAACGGCTCGTCCAAGATTTAGGACGAATGTGCCTCGACCGCTTCCCTTCTCACGACATGTGTCACCCACGCATCTTGGTAGTGGAGATCGTGTCGCATCGTGGGTGGATATAATAATGCATCGTGGGATGCGGAACGGTTTGAGCGGTAAAATCAAGTTTGGATAAGATTCGCTTTAAAAGTTCCGTTCGCAATTTCTTCACCGTCAAGGACTCAAAGAAGAAATTGAACGAGTTTCAAAGTAGAACGCACATGAAGAATTTGTGAATGGATTGGGTTGAGTATAGCATAGAGGGAAAGGGTCCGATCACATTCACTTAGCGTAAAAAACGACTTGAAGAAATAACCATAAGTGAATGCTGTAGAGGACATAAATCCATATATATATATAGCCAATGAAGAAAGACGATGGAAACAGTGAAGAATTTGCAAAGTTGAAGAATTTGAAAACTGAAGAATTTGAAAAACTCAAGAATTTCAAAACTCAAGAATTTCAAAGACGAGGAAAACTCAAATTGAAGATTTTCAACTTTGGTGGTGGCGTGACCCATCAGATAAGAATGATGATTTCAGACACCGCGTATAATTGTCGAGGGTTCTCGAGAATCAAATTCTTCATTAATTTCTTCACACTTAGAGTGTTATTCTTCATTGATTGAAGAAAACGCTTCTTCATGTGTTGCACATCTAAGTCATCAATTTTGCATAAGTGTTAGGATGTGTGTCCTTTTCAAAGAACATTCAAGATTCTAAGATATTTAGCTCACACCGCAACTTGCTAAATCTTTTCTCATCCAAGGGCTTAGTGAAGATATCAGCTAGCTGTTCTTCGCCTTCACGTGCTCGATGGAGATGTCGCCTTCAACACATGATCACGAAGAAAATGATGACGAATTTGAATGTGCTTTGTCTTCGAGTGTGCTGAACTGGGTTGTGAGCAATCTTGATGGCACTCTCATTGTCACAAGAGAGAGGCACATTCTTCACGTTGATGCCGTAGTCCTTGAGGGTTTGCTTCATCCATAGTAATTGAGCACAACACGAGCCAGCAGCAATGTATTCAGCTTCCGCAGATGGACGGTGATACACAGCCTGCTTTCTTCGAGGACCAACGCACCAAAGATCGTCCGAGGAAATGACAAGTACCAGATGTTGACTTGCGATCCACACGATCACCAAAGATAGTCGAGTCGTAATATCCAATGAGATCAAAAGTAGAGCCCTTGGGGTACCATAATCCTAGTGTTGGTGTGTGAGCTAGATATCAAGAATATGCTTCACAGCCTTATGGTGTGATTCCTTCGTGTAGCTTGAAATCGGGCACACATGCAAACACTAAGCATTATATCTGGCCTAGATGCACATAAGTACAATAAAGAACCAATCATGGAGCGATATACCTTGTGATCAAGTCAATACCATTTTCATCAAGGCATAGATGGCCATTTGTGGGCATAGGAATTTTGACACCTTTGCAATCTTGCATGCCAATTTCTTCAGACATCTTTGAGGTATTTCTCCGAGATATGAATATGCCATTGTGTTGTTGATTAATTTGAAGACCTAAGAAGAATTTCAACTCTCCCATCATAGACATTTGATATTCTTCACTCATCATATAGGCAAATTCATCACTATAACGTTGGTCAAGACAGCCAAAGATAATATCATCAACATATATTTGGCACACAAACAGTTCACCATCATAAGATTTAGTAAAGAGAGTAGGGTCGAGTGAACTGGTGTGAAGCCATTCTTCACGAAGAATTCCTTCAATGTATCATACCACGCCCGAGGGGCTTGCTTGAGGCCATAGAGGGCCTTATTTAGTCTCAAGACTTTGTCGATTCTTTGGATCTTCAAAACCAGGGGTTGAGCAACATATACTTCTTCCTCAAGCTTACCATTGAGGAATGCACTTTTCACATCCATTTGATATAAAGTGATATTGTGATGGTTAGCATAGGCGAGTAATATGCTAATAGACTCAAGTCTAGCAACAGTGCAAAAGTTTCATCGAAATCAATTCCTTCAACTGCGTGTAGCCTTGAGCTACTAGTCGTGCCTTATTCCTCACCACAAGACCATTTTCATCTTGCTTGTTGCGGTAGATCCACTTTGTGCCAATGATATTATGCTTGCGAGGATCTGGACGTTTGACCAGTTCCCACGTTGTTGAGCTTGAACTGATGTAATTCTTCTTGCATGGCCTGAATCCACTCCGCCCGAAATGCTTCATCTACCTTAGTGGGCTCTGTGATAGAGACAAAAGCATAGTGCCCACAAAAGTTAGATAAGTGTGAAGCTTTTGAGCGAGTGAGAGGACCTGGCGCTCAATGTCATCAATGATCTTGTCAACTTGCACTTCTTTTGCAACGCGAGGATGAGCTGGTTGTCTTCGAGGAATTTGACCATTTTCCTCAGACCATTTTCTTCAAATTATCTTCAGTGCATCACTCGACGTTCTTCACAGACAGAATGAATTCTTCAGCAGTTTCTTCAAGAGGAATGACATCCTCGCTTGCCTTGAACCTGATAGAATCCTCGGTGCTGGTTCGCCTAACACAGAAGGTAGGTGCTCTCTTTGCAGCCATTAGTTTCATCGAACCGCACATCTACAATGTCAACAATCTTGTGAAGAGTGATGTTGAAGACTCAGAGGTGTGCGAGTCCTTTCCGAACCAAGCATAAAACCTTCATGTGCTTTCGTGCAAATTTAGAGGTGTGGTGAGGATCTCTAATCCAGCATTTAGCAATCAAGACTTTGAAATAACTTACATTGGGTTTCTTGTCGTGAGGAGTTCATAGGCAGTCTTTTGAAGAATTTGTGAAGATATACTGTTGATGATGTGGCACGCAGTGTCAATTGCTTCAATCCGTAAACGACTAGGCGCTTTTGTATTCATCAAGCATAGTGCGAGCCATCTCAACAAGAGTTCTGTTCTTGCGCCCACGACGCCATTTTGCCGAGGAGTATAAGGAGCAGATAACTCATGAGTAATACCAAGTTCATCAAGATAATCATCAAGACCAGAATTCTTGAACTCAGTTCCATTGTCACTCCCGATGTGCTTGATCTTCACACCAAAGTTGGTTGAAGCCCTCGAGGAAAATCGCTTGAAGATTTCCTGCACTTGATTTTGTAAGTAACAATGTGTACCCATGTGTAGCGAGAGTAATCATCAACAATAACAAAGCCATAAAGAGATGCATCATTAGTGACAATGAGTAATGATTGGGACCAAAGAGGTCCATGTGAAGCAATTCAAGGGACGAGTAGTGGTCATGATAGTCTTCACTGGATGCTTGGCCTTGGTCATTTTTCCAGCTTCACAGTTCGCATAAGTGATCCTTGAGGAATTTGACATTCTCAATGCCAATGACATGCTTCTTCTTCGCAAGCGTGTGCAAATTTCTCATGCCTGCGTGACCAAGTCGTCGATGCCATAGCCAGCCTTCTGAAGCTTTTGCAAGTAGACACACGGCTGGTTGTGGTCCTGTGGAAAAATCAACAATATACAAGTCTCCTCTCCTAAAGCCTTCGAAGACTTTGGAATTGTCAGCTTCCATAATCACAACACAATGATACTTGCCAAAGATAACAACCATATCGAGATCACAAAGCATTGAGACTGACATGAGGTTATATCCTAAAGACTCAACAAGCATGACTTTGTCCATGTGCTTGTCCTTAGAGATAGCAACCTTACCAAGTCCCAATACCGACTTTTGCCTTTGTCAAGAAAGATGATATGCTTCAGATGTGACGGTGATAAGGAGCATCCATCAATAGATTCTTGTCACCACCATGTGATTTGTACATCCACTATCGAGAACCCACTCGGTGGCTTTGGGTTGATCATCCCGCAGATGAATTTGTATAATTTACGATCTCATATACTTCATCGCTGAAGAATATGATATCAAGTTCATCGATGAATTTCATCACCAAGATCAATTAGATAAGCAAGATGAGGACGTGTGAAATGAAATTTCATTTCATCATGATTAGCTCAAGCCCTTTCGTGCAATTTGTCGTGCCCCAACAAATTCTTCAGACGCTTAAGACACGCCCGAGACCTGACCCTGCAGAAGAGATTAGTTCTTTTCTTCACCACCCACATCTCAAGGGGTGGCAAAGAGTTCATCATTCTGCGAGCACCATATGAGAATGGTGGCATAGAGGCCAAACCATTTCGCTTTTACATAAGAGGGGTTAGGGTAAGCATATGAATAAGCAGAGAAATTCTTCGAGGACTTATGAACATATTGGTTTGAAGAATAATGCACATATTCATAGCCCTTAGCTCTACCTCAAGAAACAGAGTTGTTAGCACGATGATAATCATATGAGGACTTTGATCCTTTTGAGGAATTTGATCCACGTGAGGAATTTGGTCCGTATGAGGACTTGGATCCATATGAAGAATTTTGTCCATATGAAGAATTTGATCTGGGGTTCCTTTTCTTCACCGGTGGTGTCATGAGGACATTCACCAAGACTTTCAAGGCACTTCTTGGGAACCCAGATTTTCTTCATAGGGGACCGCTTCTGCAGCTTAGTGCCAACATATCTAGCAAATACTTCACCATTCTGATTTTTGAACAGTTTATAGTTTGAGTCAAATGACTTATCATCGTAATGAGGAAATTCACATGTAAAACCAGATAAGGTAGATGGATCAACTGGAGGTCCCTTTGCAGCAACCCATGAGGTTTTGGGATACCGCCAAAGCTTCCAAAGACGCTCCATCAGATTGAGTTTCCTCTCAAAGGCAATACCTCTTTCCTAGGGTTCCTGTTGAGGATCTGCTTTTAAGCACATCACAAAGAGTCTGATGCCCTTTGAGGCTTTTGTACATGCCTGTCATGTACAATTCCTTCAGCCCTGCATCGTCAAGGATACTAGCAATGTCCTCGATGAGGAATTAGTGATAGTAGAGGCAGGTGAAGAATTTGTAACAGTTGAAGCATTTGAACATTCAGTGAAGAATTAGCGATTCACGCTCAATGCATTTTAAGCATGGAGGAACAAATTCTTCTTGAGAAGCGCTGATTTGTTGAGCAAGTAATGAATCGCGCCCTTCAAGATCTTCATAACTCGCTCTTAGCTTCTCAAGATCTTGCTTTTGAAGAAATTCATAAGAAAGTTTCTCATGATCGATAAGAGAGTGTTATGATGACCTTGAAGGTGTCAAGCCTAGACCGAACTCTCTCAAGATTTTCGATTAGGGCTTGAGTGCGATCCATTTCTTCACCTAACATATCATCACTCTTATCTAGCATGGTTTGAACCTTTTCAAAAGCCCTTTGTTGTTTTATAGCAATCTTAGCAAGTTTAGAGTAGCTGGGCTTGAGATCCTCATCAGATTCATTTTCACTAGATTCAGAGGAGGTGTAATTGAGTACCTTAGCACCTTTTGCCATGAAGCAATAGGTGGGAGCGTAGTAATCATTTTCCTCATCAGGCTTGTCGGTGAGTCGCTTTCTTGATGTTGAAGATGGACTTGCTAACATAAGCGAGAGCAAGAGCCGACTAGCCACACCAGATTCGGATTCTTCGACTCCTCCTCTTCCTCATTTTCCTCAGATTCAGCTTCAGAGTCCATTTCCTTGCCAATGAATGCCCGAGCCTTTTTGGAGCTGCTCTTCTTGTGAGAAGAAGGTTTTGAGGATTTTGATGATGAAGATTTTGATGATTTCTTCTTCTTCTTCACGCCATCGTAATCTGTAATCCTTGTGTTTCTTCTTTCTTAATTCCTTTTCCCACTGAGGACAATCTTGGATATAGTGACCAGGTTTCTTGCATTTGTGGAAAAGTCTTCGCTTATAGTCACTAGATGTGGAATCACTTCTTCTTGAGGATTTTCCAAAACGACCACGCCTTGTGAATTTCTGAATTTCTTCACGAGCAAGCTAGCTCCTCGCCAAATTCTTCAGATCTCCAAGGCTACTACCGAGTCTTCACTCTCGATTCAGATTCAGCCTTGGCCTTCGTGGCACGTGTTTTTCCATAGCCGTAACCATAGAGATCTCTCTTCAGAAGTCGAACTCGTGAGATTTAGCCTTCGAGGATATCAGCAGGATCAAGAGACTTGTAGTCAGCTCGTTCTTGTATCATCGCGCGAGTGTCAAATGAGGAATCAAGCGATCTTAGCAATTTCTTCACCACCTCATGGTCGGTGATGTCATGGCACCCAAAGTGCTTGAAGCTCATTTGAGATGTCGGTGAGGCGATCAAGGTTTGTTGAACATTTTCGTTGTCGAGTCTTTTGAAGCGGTTGAAGAGATTCCAAGAACATCAACTCGAGAGTCACGCTGAGTTGAAACACCTTCATTTACTTTGGACAGCCTGTCCCAAATGAGTTTGGCGATTCCAAAGCACTCACTCTTCCATATTGGCCTTTGCTCGATGGCCACATATGATATTCTTCGCTTGAGAATCGAGTTGCTTGAATCTCTTCACATCAGATCATTCGTAGAGGGTGTGACCGAGGAAACACCTTTTGTCACAACATACCGAGATCGTTGTCAATTGCTTCAAGATGCATTCGCATTTTGTTCTTCCAAAGAGGGTAGTCCGTCCCATCAAGGTAGGACACCTGCTGAGACCTTGATCATACCTGGTCGACATAACTAAAACTCCGTGGTTAAACTAAAATCACACGTAACAAGGAGTACCTTGCTCGATACCAATTGAAAGTGTTATATCGACTAGAGGGGGTGAATAGGCGATTTTATGAATTTACAAATTCTTCACCGAGGAATTTGCTGGTGAGGAAATTCCTTAGCTAAGAAATACATGCAGCGGAATAAGTACTCGAAGTAAGCATAACAGATTACAAGCATAGTCATCATGATGAAATGAAGACAATCACAGAGTACCGAAAGCGTAATCACAGGATAACACAAGATGAAGACAAACAGATCAAGAAATTGAACTGAGGAAATTGAGAAAGTCTTCACCAAAGTCTTCAAACACAGATATGAACAAACACTCAACACAAGAATGAGGAAATGAAAGGGTTGAGGAAATAGAACCAGTTAGGTTGGTGAAGACAATGATTTGGTAGACCAGTTCCAACTGCTGTCTCAGCTTGTACGTCCTGGTTGGAGCGGCTGAGTATTTAAACTCGAGGACACGCAGTCCCGGACACCCGATCCGAAAGCACGCAGCTCAGACACCAAGTCCTCACCGATTCTCCTTGAACTAAGGTCACGCAGACTCGCCCAATCACTCGTGGTAAGTCTTCAGCGACTTCCAAACCTTCACATACTTGGTCACTCGGCGATCCACAATTCCTCTTGATGCTCTAGACCTTGACGCCTAACCGTCTGGAAGAAGCACAGTCTTCAAAGGTAAAAGCGCCGGATCCACGCTGATCAATTTCTTCAAGATGCTCAATCACTTTGGGTTTGTTGGGGTTTGGTTTTGGGTTTTCCTCACTTGATGATTTTCACCAAAGTCCTCGGAGGATGGGTTGCTCTCAAATGACAAGTGTCAAGATCTCTCGAGCAGCCAACCAACTAGTGGTTGTAGGGGCGGCTATTTATAGCCTAGGGAGCAGCCCGACATGATAAGACATAAATGCCCTTCAATGATATGACCGTTAGGTGGATAAGATATTTTGGACAGGTGGCGCCAAGAAGATAAAGAACGGTCGGAATTTTGAATATCAAATTCCTCGTGGCTATCATGTTCTCATCGTAGGCAATTCAGATCGGCGAATTCCTAACTCCTCGCCGAATAAATTCTCAACACTGTAAGAGCTTCGTCTCACATCAAGAAATTGACTGAACTGTATGAGATTTCCAAAGGCTTCACTCAAGGGTTTGGTAGGTGTAGGATTTTGAGTTGAGCATCAAATGGAAATTTTTCCTTAGTATTTCCTCGACCCCTTTAACAAAGACGGTGTTTCCTATGACTCAAGAAAGAGAAAATGAAACTACGAAAACAAAAGTCTTCACGCTTCATATTCCTCAAGCGATTACCAAGTCTTCAGAATCACACCAATTTCTTCACTTTCAAAGTCTTCAGAAAGTCTTCGTAATATCAAATTCTTCATTGAAGAAATTCATTTTAGGGTCGACTTTCTCTCAGAATATCAAACTCCTCATAGACTTATAGACCTGTGTACACTCACAAACGCATTAGTTACTTAACCTATAAGTCTTCAATACACCAAAATCACTAAGGGGCACTAGATGCGCCGTGCAGGGTAGCTATTTGAGTACGAGAGGCGTGCGATCAGACCCCTGTGCGTGCTTATCGGGAGGAGAGCCCTTTGACCTCCATCTGCCGTCCACCTCTCTCCCAAGGTCTCCATTAATGGCGCCTGAGCCTCTGTTTAATGGCGTGGCTATGTCTCACTCGACTGAGATTTAAGAGAGAGAAAATAAAATCTGAAAGCACGGATCTTGATGTAAGATCCGACGGACCTATATTGCATCTACTGCGACTTATAGCAAGACTGATGAATATATAAGGACGATTTTTTTGATCAAAGAAGGGCTTGCCCCTTCCGATTTTCATTACTGAAAACCACCACAATTCACAAGAAGTTCAGCACAACTCCAGCCTAACACGAAGGACTAAAAGCTACATACCAGATTGAAATCGCAACATCCCAAGAGGCCAACAAAGGCCAAACATCCGTGCTAGAACCCAACATTTCACAACCGACGACACAATCCACATCCTAAACCGATTATTACATCAAAAGAAACCAGAAACTCAAGGAAGCCCAACAGAACTAGAAGAACAAAGAACGCCGAGTGGTCGCCACAGAAGAGTTTTCTTCATTCCAGCCTCGCAACATTGATCTTCCATAGAAAGATAAGGACGATTAATTGTCTTACATAATTAGAAAGATAATTAAAAAAGCCACATGCGGCTACGCCCGAAATACACAAGGGCAAAAGAAGAAGGAAGACAAGGATCTGGCTCGCTGATCTCTACTTTCTTGATGCGTTGCTGCAGGCTGCGGGAACTAGTCTCCTCGGTGAGCGGCGATGAGCTCTTTCGTGTCCTCAAGACGCTGCTTGAGAACATCCACGGATTCCTCCACCAGCCTTTGGCGCTTGTTGCGGAGCATGTCATTCTCGTCCATAAGTTTCTTGACGATGACGCCGATCCTCTTCAACAAGGCACTGGTCTCCTCCTGTTGGTCTGCACTTCGGACGATCTTCTCCCTCAGCAGGTCGCGCTCGGCCCGGAGCCTCTCATTGCCCTCCCTTAGTTGCCGGATGACACCGGTATCCTGTTCAAACGAGGCTTTCACATCGTCCTGCAACCTCGCCAAGCCGGAGATCTGATCCATCTGGCTATGGACGATCGCATGCATGCGCCTGTAACAGTCGTCGCCTGCCCGCGAGAAATTTTCCCAGGCCGCCGCGGAGCGGTGGGACATCTCTGGCGCATTCGTGGCACGGCGGGACAACTCTGCTGCTTCCGCGGCGCGGCCGGACCAGTCTGCTGCATCGACGGTGCGGCGGCACCTCCGTGCTGCTTCAGCGGTGTGGCGGGACCTCGGTGCTGCTACTTCCACGCGGCGGGACATGTCGGCTGCTCTCACAGCGAGGCGGGACATCTCTCGTGCTTCCGCTTTCATGCTCGCCTCTCCCTGGTGGCAATCTCTCGACCCAGAACTCACGCTGGCCATGGCAGACGCAAGGGAAGGATGCTGAATGACTTGTTTGTTTTTGTGGATGAGGAGTTGAGGAGGAATGTGCAGTCATCTTGGCATACTAGTATTTATAACCGAGTACTAATACACTCCTGAGTGGGAAACCGTTTAGGTTGTGATCGGTGTGAACAGGTTTGGAATTCAATATAGTGTGGTACTAATACGCTCCTAAGTGGGAAACCGTTTAGGTTGTGATCGGTTTGAACAGGTTTGCAATTCAATATAGCATGGAGTAATTTGGAATGTGACGAGACGCAAGCTCAAAATTTATTGACGGTTCTAGTTTCGAAGTGCGCCACTATTCCCGGATGGAGTACTTCTTTTTCTAATCCCTCCTTTCCGGTTTTATAGGCCTTATCTCAAAATTTTAGTTTTTCCACTTTATAATGCTCAATTTGGTTGTTCCCCAACACATGTTCAGATTCCAAGGTGCATTAAATCATTGCATGCAAGTATTAAGAGAAAATTGACCAATGCATGTACTTTATACATGCATGCATTGCAATTAATGCATTGATAAACATAATTTTTTGAGAAAAACAAGAGCATTAGTTAGGTGCTTTTGCAAACTACAAAAAATATTCCACCACTCACCATAAACCGGAAAGGAGGGAGTACTGCTGTGTACGTGCAATAACTGGCACCGTCATATACATATCTTACGGTTAATAGGGCGTTCGACAGGAATAGCCGCATGGCGAGCTCTAGGCTAGTCCTTTTTTCAGACGCATTAAACCTATCTCTCGGGCTTCTCGCACGCACCATCGTGCCACCCACAAAAACTTGTACTCTGAGTTTAGTAGTACGTTATACAGGAAGAGAAGAGGTGCACACACGCACTCGCCCTCTCACACACGCCTGTGTTTTTCTCAAAAGGAGGATGATGACCCCGGCCTCGTGATCCGGGAGTCACACTCACATCTGTAGCTACGAATTGTAGTGTTCTCAACCATTCGATTGGGTCTATCATGGATGTACCTATATACTAAAACATGTGTAGATACATCTATATTTTGACAAATGGAAGGCATGTATTGTGGAACGGAGGGAGTGCTTGTCATCAAAATGGATAAAAAGGGACGTATCTAGAACTAAAATACGTCTACATACATCTGCTTTTTTCCATTTTGATGACAAGTAGTACTTCTTACCCAAAGGAACTTTATATTCAACAGACACAAAATATCCGTTCGACTGTTGGAAATTACTGATCTGATGTCGAAGTAATTGCTCCATCACCACCGAAACCCACCATTTCTTAAGCTAAAGTAGACCAAGGTAATCCCTATATTAGCATATTACTAAGATAAATAGAAGGCACTGTCGAAACATTTAGGACGTGAGCTTGTCAATCTGAATGTGAGGGACGCAAGCTTAGCCCCGGCTAGCAGCTTGGGCGGAACTGTCAAGAAGGTCAGCTCCTTCACGTTGACGTCGCCGGGATCCTTGCTGCTTGTCACCTCCATGTCCACCTTGACGGCATCGGTCGTGCCTTTGGGCTCCCCCGGCGGGCCGTTCGCCCACAACTTGGCCAAGTAGTGCGGTAGTGGGGACGCCCCCGCTCTGATGCAGACGACCGACACGGCGATAGGCGCGCCGATGTCGAGAACGCCACCGACCAAGAAAAACGCGCGGCGGTCCTCCTTCGCGAATAGCAAGAGCCGTGGCTCCGACAGTGGCAATTGCAGCTGGAGCACCTTGTCGTACTGGATCCTATGCACGGGCATGGGATGCGCGGTGCTGATGTGGTGGTAGAGCGCCGGCGGCGGGCCTTCATAGCCGCAGACGGGCACGGGGCATTTGCAGGGCGCGAGTGGACACACGCTCTGGTGATCGGCGAGCTTGTGGTAAGTGACGTAGAGCCCACAGCCTTTCTGCGGGCACTCCACCCTCACCGACGAAAGGACGGAGTCCACCGCCGTGTTCCGCACGTTGAAGCCACCGCCATGCTCGCACTTCTGGCACTGCCGCTGGTTCCTGGGGCGCTCGACGCGGCAGTCCGCGCAGGCCAGGTGCCCTCCATTGCACTGCAGAAATCAATCCAACAACACATCAATCAAGAAACCTGCACCTTGCTCAATCAGCCGAACGGACGAGGTGTATTCGAACCTCATACACTGGAGGCGTCAAGGGGCGGAGGCACAAGGGGCAGTGGAGCACGGTGAGGTCCATTGAGACCTTAGAGAGCTCCATCGTCGGGTCCTGTTCCTGTTCGGTCTGCATGATCTCGTCCTCCTCGTGCGCAACCATCTCTCGACTTGGGCCGGGGTATTACAAAGCTTACCGTCACATATTTTATACTCCCTCCGTTCCTAAATGTACTCCCTCCGTTTGGAATTATTTGTCTCGGAAATGGATGTATCTAGAACTAAAATACGTCTAGATACATCCATTTTCGGGCTGGCCATAGTGGGAGTAACATAAGTAGTATCATGCACTTGGGACTCGCAAACATGCTTATGTGGCAGGCAATTAAAGAAGAGAGAGATGGTTATAGTAACATAGGTAGATACCGTAATATAATAAATATGGTGCTACTATGTGTCATGCATGGCAATAAATGGGACCATCTATGATACTACTAATCTATGATACTATGCACTATAGAGGTACTCCCTCCGTCCCATAATGTAAGAAATTTTTTGACACTACACTAGTAACGTATGCATGTTACTAGTCTAAGTTACTCCCCACTATGACCAGCCTAATTCTGAACGGAGGGAGTAAGTCTTTATAGAGATTTCACTAGGTGGACTACATACGGAGCAAAATGAATGAATCCACACTTAAAATGCATCTATATACATCCGTATGTAATTCATAATGGAATCCCTACAAAGACTTATAATTTAGGAACGGAGGGAGTACTACTTCAAGGTGCATTAAATCAACACATGCAAGTACTATCAAAAGAAGAGTCATGGCATGCATGCATGCGTTGTAATTAATGGATCGGTAAACGCAAATTATTGAAATATATCGAGTGCAGTGCTTTGATGTGTCGCGTCAACTCGTACATCAACGAGATGTTTGATTATCCCCTCCCTCACGGACTTAACTGCACCTGCCTTTGGCTGTATGACAGGTCGGCCACACACCTGTCGGGCCCACATGTCATACACGCAAAGACAGGAGCGTCCCTCCCTCGCCCATGAGCATGGTGGCCGGCAATAATAGGAGAAGCTTTCGCTACACGCTCTCCCTCCCGCACGCGGTGGACATGCAGCAGTTCAATCGGTGTCAGATGGCCAGAAGCATACTGTAGTACTCCTCCAGTGTAGTAGTACACCATCATTGTTCGACTTCCCGAAGAGGCGAAGAGCCAAGCACAGCCCGGACGCTCGTGTGGCAGTTTCATGTGTAGAGTAGTCTAGATAGCGTGTACCGTGCCTGTAAGCTTAAAATCGTTGGGGTCGGCTCCACGCTATGTGGCCGTCTTGAAGTTTTTTTTAAATTAAAATAGTCTTCTGGCCCTGCCTGTCACCCTGGTGATTGTAGTTTGCACGCTCATCTGGTCAAGACAGGAATATATATTTTAATTTGTTTTTTTCAAAAGGGGACTCTCGGCCTCTGCATCGAACGATGCATACAACCACATATATTTTAATTTGTGGTGGGTAAATGTTAGAGGTTGCAGCAAATATATTGTACATCATGGGTCTTTCAGCCAAGTTTAGAGGCAAGCATGTGGGGCCAGTGCTATGATGTGTCGCGTCAACTCAGAGAACGAGGAGAAGCTTGATTTTACTACACGCCTTCTCCTCGCCCATGCGCTGTTGCTCGCAAACGGGACAGGCTTTTGCTTAGTAGTACTTCTACAACAAGCTATCCGTCCCTTTCCATGTGGACGGACATGCAACAATGGATTCGACACTATAGAAGCAGTAGTAGTAACATCATTGTTCGCCTTCTCAAGAGGCGAAGAGCCAAGCGCAAACCGAACGCTGCAGATTATGTAACATTGGAGCATGCATATAGCCGTGCTCTTGCATGAGACAAAATTGCTATGTGAGCCCACTATTGTACTAGTACGCATAACTACTTGCTAGTATAGCCCAGTAAACCGAAAAGGAGTATTTTCCTTCTAGAGATTTCAACAAGTGACTAGACTACACCGAGACGGAGTACATATGGAGCAAAATGAGTGAATCTGCACCGTAAATAAATACGCATTAGTTCTATCGCTTTCTCTCCGAGGAGCACAATATTGAGTATACTTGACTAGTCTCTTTTTGACACGCATTTACGTTGTTTTTTGACACAAGATGACGCACGCAGCGCTATATACGCCGCATACACACACCCCTATGAACGCACACACGCACGGCACTATCGCCTTGAAATTTACGAAGTCACCATAGGCACCTCGTCGTCGACGGGTCCATAGGTGCTTGAATGCCAAGGAGGAAGAGGGTAGCGGTTCTCGAGACGTTGAACGGTCAATGATGCATCCTCAATTACATGCGAGGGAATTAATTGGAGAAGCGACTAGAGCCAAGACGATGTGAATGCAACGAGTTTGACTCTCATATAATAAAGGCGCCCCACCACTCCAATCCATCTACTTCCAAGTCTCTGCGCAACACTGCTCTCTCCAATCCAAGACCAAGTGACCAGAAGCCACAAGCACCTATGGAGGCGATGGACGCGAGCGGCAGTCGGCTGTGCCAAATCATCCAAGGCGCCGACCTGCGACCCTGCACCGCACAGCGTTTCCAGACGGTGTTGGCGACCGCAGGCATCGTAGCCCTCGCCGACGCCGGATTCGCCTCTCGCATGGACGACATGATGGTCAACTCCATCCGCAAGTTCACCACCGTCAAGAAGCGCACGGACGACCTTGCCGTACTGCTCCAGCCCGCGCGCCCAGGCTCCTCATTGCCTACATGGTGACGAACTCTTTCAAGCCCTGGTGGCCCTGCAGGTGCCGGAGATCGCGACGAAGAATGTGCACCTCGAGGCCGCGCTCACCGCGCATCGCCTCGCCATGCAAGAAACCGTCGACTTGCACATCCACGTCTACGAGGAAATCGTCTACATAGGCCACTACAAGATAAGCAAGGACAGAAAGACGTTGGCCTTCTTCCAATGTAGCTGGAATCTTTGGACGCCATCGTTCGTAGCAGCACGCCGACCGCCCACGAAAGCCGCTGCTACTTAGGCGTCGCTCGGTGGGCGGCGCCTCGAGTCGAGGAGGTGGACGTCGTCGATGGACGATCTCTTCTTCTTGCCTCCTGTAACCAGCACTGCATCGCCTCGTGGCCTTAATGTTTTATTAGTATAGTACTCCCTCCATTCCCAAATATAAGTCTTTCTAAATATTCCAGCAAGTGACTACTACATACGGAGAAAAATGAGTGAATCTACACTCTAAACTATGTCTTCATACATCTGTATGCTGTATTCCATTTGAACTAGTATCTAAAAAGGCTTATATTTACGAACGGAGGGAGTATATGGCATTTTTATTCCAGCGTTTTCCTTTCACCGTGAGGTGGGGCGCGAGCTGAGCAAACCCACCCCACCCACCGCGTCGGCCGAGTTTATAATTAGAAGAGAGAAACGAGGGAGGAGAGCTAGCTGTAGCACGGACGCTATTGTCAGATGGGACTCGTGTTTATAGAATAGGAGTACTGAGCACTCGTGCCTCTTTTTTTTAGGTAAAAATTAGTCGTATGTGTAGTACCACTAGTTGGGTGCGTGCGACCTATAGCTGTCATCACTTTAGGTCTCCTTTTCGAACCGCGGCTACGCTTCACAGTACATATTTTTTCACGCTTTATCCTCCTATATGTACTCCTAGGCTATTTCCACGTGCTCCCATTCGCCGACATGTGGGACATAGAGCATCTGGGTCGTAGTGCATGCACGACTCGGAGCATATGCCGGGGTACTTTACATTTCAGACCTCACGAATTACATGCAAACCCCCCGCAGAAGAATAAATAAATTAATGAATTACTACATGAAACCGGATTATTTTCGTGGAAACCGGAGCACGTTCATTAAATTTTGGACATAACACGTTTATAAAAAATGACCGGACCTAAACCAGTCTAAGGGCCTCTTTGATTTTTCCCAAAAAAAGGGCCTCTTTGATTCGCAGGATACTGAAAACACAGGAATGGGGAAAGTATGATGGCGATGAACTGAGAGGAGGAGAACTCTTGGTCAGTTAGAGGTTGGAGTTAGATTCTAACCCTGAACTAACTCTAAACCAAAGAGGTGTATGGATGGCAGGGTTAGATTGATAATAAATGCTCTATCTCAATCATTTGACTACTTTGGACCCTATTTTAGTCGACTAAAATAAGTCCCTTGGATCCAGCACCCTCTTGGTGTGGCGGCTCTTCCGTGGCCTCCTCCCGCCACAATTGACATAAACGAACCATCTATACAAATCAAGCATGCAAAACATGATAATTTTACTTTGTCCATACAAATGAGATATCCCACTTAAACATACAAGTCGTCAATCAAGCTTCACAAAATAAAAAACACTTCATGAAACAAAGAATGAGCTAACTCATCACGGAAGTCGCTCACGATAGGGAGGGAGCCCGAGCCCTCACGCACCGAGGAGGAGCTCGCCATCATCGCTCTGGAGGAAGGCTCAGAGAGCCCAAGCCCCGAACCCCTCCGACGCCGCCCTTGTGAGTTGAGGTTGACACCGGCATGGGTAGCAGGGCCGCTTGCCACGATCGGGAACTTAATCTTTGGGCCTCAAGAAATAATGAAAGCACAGAATTAAAATACCTAGAAAGGTGAATCAATCTTTGGGCCTCTAGAAATAATGCAAGCCAAGCTGAAATACCTAGAAAGGTGAACTCAATCTTTGGGCCTCTAGAAATAATGCAAGCCTGAAACTGAAATACCTAGAAAGGTGAACTAATCTTTGGGCCTCTAGAAATAATACAAGCCTGAAACTGAAATACCTAGAAAGGTGAACTGAATCTTTGGGCCTCTAGAAATAATGCAAGCCTGAAACTTAAATACCTAGAAAGGTGAACAGAATCTTTGGGCCTCTAGAAATAATGCAAGCCTGAAACTAAAATACCAAGAAAGGTGAACTGAATCTTTGGGCCTCTAGAAATAATGCAAGCCTGAAACTGAAATACCTAGAAAGGTGAACTGAATCTTTGGGCCTCTAGAAATAATGCAAGCCTGAAACTCAAATACCTAGAAAGGTGAACTGAATCTTTGGGCCTCTAGAAACAATGCAAGCCTGAAATTGAAATACCTAGAAAGGTGAACTGAATCTTTGGGCCTCTACAAATAATGCAAGCCTGAAATTGAAATACCTAGAAAGGTGACCTGAATCTTTGGGCCTTTAGAAAGATTTATTACCTCCTCAAGCAGCATCAAACAATTCCATGCGTGCACCACAAATCTATAGCAAGTTTTTTTTTGAATGGGTTAGACAGTAGGAAAGGCTCCTACTGCATATATATTACCACCTCACAGCTATTACAGGTTACAAGTGTTGCTTTTACATATGCACATAAGGAAGGAAATGTGCCAAGAAAGGAGCAAGGGGGGTGAAGGAAATATGCCCTAGAGGCAATAATAAAGTTATTATTTATTTCCTTATTTCATGATAAATGTTTATTATTCATGCTAGAATTGTATTAACCGGAAACATGATACATGTGTGAATACATAGACAAACATATAGTCACTAGTATGCCTCTACTTGACTAGCTCGTTGAATCAAAGATGGTTAAGTTTCCTAGCCATAGACATGAGTTGTCATTTGATTAACGGGATCACATCATTAGGAGAATGATGTGATTGACATGACCCATTCCGTTAGCCTAGCACTTGATTGTTTAGTATGCTGCTATTGCTTTCTTCATGACTTATACATGTTCCTGTAACTATGGGATTATGCAACTCCCGTTTACCGGAGGAACACTTTGGGTGCTACCAAACGTCACAACATAACTGGGTGATTATAAAGGAGTACTACAGGTGTCTCCAAAGGTACATGTTGGGTTGGCGATTTGAGATTAGGTTTTGTCACTCCGATTGCTCGGAGAGGTATCTCTGGGCCCTCTCGGTAATGCACATCACTATAAGCCTTGCAAGCAATGTAGCTAATGAGTTAGTTATGGAATGATGCATTACGTAACGAGTAAAGAGACTTGCCAAGAACGAGATTGAACTAGGTATTGGATACCGACGATCAAATCTCGGGCAAGTAACATACCGATGACAAAGGAACAACGATGTTGTTATGCGGTTTGACCGATAAAGATCTTCAGAGAATATGTAGGAGCCAATATGGGCATCCAGGTCCCGCTATTGGTTATTGACCGAGAATAGTTCTAGGTCATGTCTACATAGTTCTCGAACCCGTAGGGTCCGCACGCTTAAGGTTTCGGCGATGCTTATATTATGAGTTTATGAGTTTTGATGTACCGAAGGAGTTCGAGTCCCGGATGAGATCGGGACATGACGAGGAGTCTCGAAATGGTCGAGACGTAAAGATCGATATATTGGACGACTATATTCGAGTTCGGAAAGGTTCCAATGATTCGGTATTTTTCGAGTACCGAGAGTTACGGGAATTCGCCGGGAGAAGTATTGGGCCTTATTGGGCCCTCGGGAAAGAGAGAGGGCTGCTTAGGGCAGGCCGCGCCCCCAAGGCCTAGTCCGAATTGGACTAGGGGAGGCCGCACCCCTTCCTCCCTTCCCCTTCCTTCTCTCCTACTCCTACTAGGAAAGGAGGAGTCCTACTCCCGTGGGAGTAGGACTCCCCCCCTGCGCGCCCGCCTCCTTGGCCGCCCTCCCTTGCTCCTTTATATACGGGGCAGGGGGCACCCCATGAGACAGAAGTTGATCTACGGATCGTTTTAGCCATGTGCGGTGCCCCTCCACCATATTCCACTTCGGTCATATCGTCATGAGCTTAGCGAAGCCCTGCGCCGGTGAAGTCATATCGTCATGAGCTTAGGCGAAGCCCCGCGTCGGTGGAGCATCATCATCGCCACCACGCCGTCGTCTTGACGGAACTCATCCCCGACGCTTTGCTGGATCGGAGCCCGGGATCGCCATCGAGCTGAACGTGTGCGAACTCGGAGGTGCCGTCGCTCGGTACTTGGATCGGTCGGATCGTGAAGACGTCGACTACATCAACCGCGTTGTTATAATGCTTCCGCTTTCGGTCTACGAGGGTACGTGGACAGATACTCTCCCCTCTCGTTGCTATGCCATCACCATGGTCTTGCGTGTGCGTAGGAAATTTTTTGAAATTACTACGTTCCCCAACAGTGGCATCCGAGCCAGGATTTATGCGTTGATGTCATATGCACGAGTAGAACACAAGTGAGTTGTGGGCGATATAAGTCATACTGCTTATCAACATGTCATACTTTGGTTCAGCGGTATTGTGAGATGAAGCGGCCCGGACCGACATTACGCCAGACGCTTACGCGAGACTGGTTTCACCGCTTGAGCACTCGTTGCTTAAAGGTGACCGGCGGGTGTCTGCTCTCTCACTTTAGTTGAACTGAGTGTGGCTACGCCCGGTCCTTGCGAAGGTTAAAACAGCACCAACTTGACAAACTATCATTGTGGTTTTGATGCGAGGTAAGAACGGTTCTTGCTCAGCCCGTAGCAGCCACGTAAAACTTGCAACAACAAAGTAGAGGACGCCTAACTTGTTTTTGCAGGCATGTTGTGATGTGATATGGTCAAGACGTGATGCTATATTTTATTGTATGAGATGATCATGTTTTGTAACCGGTTATCGGCAATCGGCGGGAGCCATATGGTTGTCGCTTATTGTATGAAATGCAAAGCCATGTAATTGCTTTACTTTATCACTAAGCGGTAGCGATAGTCGAGAAGCAATAGTTGGCGAGACGACAACGATGCTACGATGGAGATCAAGGTGTCGCGCGGTGACGATGGTGATCACGACGGTGCTTGAGATGGAGATCACAAGCACAAGATGATGATGGCCATATCATATCACTTATATTGATTGCATGTGATGTTTATCCTTTATGCATCTTATCTTGCTTTGATTGACGGTAGCATTTTAAGATGATCTCTCACTAAAATTATCAAGAAGTGTTCTCCCGAGTATGCACCGCTATGAAAGTTCTTCGTCTTTGAGACACCACGTGATGATCGGGTGTGATAGGCTCTACGCTCAAATTCAACGGTGCAAAACAGTTGCGCACGCGAATACTCAGGTTAAACTTGACGAGCCTAGCATATAACAGATATGGCCTCGAAACATGGAGACCGAAGGTCGAACGTGAATCATATAGTAGATATGATCAACATAGTGATGTTCACCATTGAAACTACTCCATCTCACGTGATGATCGGACATGGTTTAGTTGATTTGGATCACGTAATCACTTAGATGACTAGAGAGATGTCTATCTAAGTGGGAGTTCTTAAGTAATATGATTAATTGAACTTTAATTTATCATGAACTTAGTCCTGGTAGTATTTTGCAAATTATGTTGTAGATCAATAGCTCGTGTTGTTGCTTCCCTATGTTTTTATATGTGTTCCTAGAGAAAATTGTATTGAAAAATGTTAGTAGCAATGTTGCGGATTGGATCCGTGATCTGAGGTTTATCCTCATTGTTGCACAGAAGAATTATGTCCTTAATGCACCGCTAGGTGACAGACCTATTGCAGGAGCAAATGCAGACGTTATGAACGTTTGACTAGCTCAATATGATGACTACTTGATAGTTTAGTGCACCATGCTTAACGGCTTAGAATCGGGACTTCAAAGACGTTTTGAACGTCATGGACCATATGAGATGTTCCAGGAATTGAAGTTAATATTTCAAGCAAATACCCGAGTTGAGAGATATGAAGTCTGCAACAAGTTCTATAGCTAAAAGATGGAGGAGAATCGCTCAACTAGTGAGCATGTGCTCAGATTGTCTGGGTACTTCAATCGCTTGAATCAAGTGGGAGTTAATCTTCCAGATAATATAGTGATTGACAGAATTCTCTAGTCACCATCACTAAGTTACTAGAACTTCGTGATGAACTATAGTATGCAAGGGATGACGAAAACGATTCCCGAGCTCTTCGTGATGTTGAAATCGACGAAGGTAGAAATCAAGAAAGAGCATCAAGTGTTGATGATTGACAAGACCACTAGTCTCAGGGAAGAAGGGGAACTTCAAGAAGAACGACAAGCAAGTTGCTGCTCGAGTGAAGAAGCCCAAGTCTGGATCTAAGCCTGAGACTAAGTGCTTTTGCTACAATGGAACTGGTCACTGAAAGCGGAACTACCCCAAGTATTTGGCGGATAAGAAGGATGGCAAAGTGAACAAAGGTATATTTGATATACAAATTATTGATGTGTATTTTACTAGTGTTCGTAGCAACCCCTCGGTATTTGATACTAGTTCAGTTGCTAAGAGTAGTAACTCGAAACAGGAGTTGCAGAATGAACAGAAACTAGTTGAAGGGGAAGTGACGATGAGTGTTGGAAGTAGTTCCAAGATTGATATGATCATCATCGCACACTCCCTATACTTTCGGGATTAGTGTTAAACCTAAATAAATGTTATTTGGTGTTTGCATTGAGCATGAATATGATTTGATCATGTTTATTGCAAAATGGTTATTCATTTAAAGTCAAAGAATAATTGTTGTTCTGTTTACATGAATAAAACCTTCAATGGTCATACACCCAATGAAAATAGTTTTCAAAACGGTTATTCATTTAAAATCAGAGAATAATTGTTGTTCTGTTTAAATGAATAAAACCTTCA
The DNA here is from genome assembly GCA_021605205.1 of Aegilops longissima. Taxonomy (NCBI): domain Eukaryota; kingdom Viridiplantae; phylum Streptophyta; class Magnoliopsida; order Poales; family Poaceae; genus Aegilops; species Aegilops longissima. Next base: position 103,181,281 of record CM038678.1, on the reverse strand, counting down.
ATGGTCATACACCCAATGAAAATAGTTGGTTGGATCTCGATAGTAGTGATACACATATTCATAATATTGATGCCAAAAGATGCAAAGTTAATAATGATAGTGCAACTTATTTGTGGCACTACCGCTTGGGTCATATCGGTGTAAAGCGCATGAAGAAACTCCATGCTGATGGGTTTTTGGAATCACTTGATTATGAATCATTTGATGCTTGCGAACCGTGCCTTTTGGGCAAGATGACTGAAACTCCGTTGTTCGGAACAATGGAACGAGATACTGACTTATTGGAAATAATACATACCGATGTATGCGATCCAATGAGTGTTGATGCTCGTGGCAAGTATCGTTATTTTCTGACCTTCACAAGATGATTTGAGCAGATATGGGTATATCTTCTTGATGAAACATAAGTCTGAAATAGTTGAAGAAGTTCAAAGAATTTCAGAGTGAAGTAGAAAATCATCGTAACAAGAAAATAAAGTTTCTGTGATCTGATCGTGGAGATGAATATTTGAGTTACGAGTTTGGTCTTCAATTAAAACAAAGTGGAATAGTTTCACAGCTCATGCCACCTGGAACACCACAACGTTATGGTGTGTCCGAACGTCGTAATCGTACTTTACTTGATATGGTGCGATCTATGATGTCTCTTACTGATTTACCGCTATCGTTTTGGGGATATGCTTTAGAAACGACCGCATTCACGTTAAATAGGGCACCATCTAAGTCCGTTGAGACGACACCTTATGAACTGTGGTTTGGCAAGAAACCAAAGTTGTCGTTTCTTAAAGTTTGGGGCTGCGATGCTTATGTGAAGAAACTTCAACCAGATAAGCTCGAACCCAAATCGAGAAATGTGTCTTCATAGGATACCCAAAGGAGATCATGGGTACACCTTCTATCACAGATCTGAAGGCAAGGTTTTCGTTGCTAAATTCGGATCCTTTCTAGAGAAGGAGTTTCTCTCGAAAGAAGTGAGTGGGAGGAAAGTAAGAGCTTGATAAAGGTAATTTGTACCTTCTCCCGAATTGGAAAGTAGTTCATCACAGAAATCAGTTCCAGTGATTCCTACACCAATTAGTGAGGAAGCTAATGATGATGATCATGAAACTTCAGATCAAGTTACTACAAAACCTCGTAGGTCTTCCAAAGTACAGTCCGCACCAGAGTGGTACGGTAATCCTGTTCTGGAAGTCATGTTACTAGACCATGATGAACCTATGAACTATGAGGAAGCGATGATGAGCCCAGATTCCGCGAAATGGCTTGAGGCCATAAAATCTGAGATAGGATCCATATATAAGAACAAAGTGTGGACTTTGGTTGACTTGCTCGATGATCGACAAGTCAAGTTAAATAAATGGATCTTCAAGAGGAAGACGGACACCGATAGTAGTGTTACTATCTACAAAGCTCGACTTGTTGCAAAAGGTTTTCGACAAGTTCAAGGTGTTGAATACGATGAGATTTTCTCATTCGTAACGATGCTTAAGTCTGTCTAATCATGTTAGCAATTGCCACATTTTATGAAATCGGCAAATGGATGTCAAAACTGCATTCCTTAATGGATTTATTAAAGAAGAGTTGCATATGATGCAACCGAAGGTTTTGTCAATCCTAAAGATGCTAACAAAGTGTGCAAGCTCCAATGATCCATCTATGGACTGGTGCAAGCATCTCGAGTTGGAATAAACGCTTTGATAGTGTGATCAAAGCATATGGTTTTATACATGACTTTTGGAGAAGCCTCAGATTTGCAAGAAAGTGAGTGGGAGCACTACAGCATTTCTGATAAGTATATGTGAATGACATATTGTTGATCGGAAATAATGTAGAATTATTCTGCAAAGCATAAAGGAGTATTTGAAAGGAGTTTTTCAAAGAAAGACCTCAGTAAAACTACTTACATATTGAGCATCAAGATCTATAGAGATAGATCAAGACGCTTGATAAGTTTTTCAATGAATACATACCTTGACAAGATTTTGAAGTAGTTCAAAATGGAACAGTCAAAGAAAGAGTTCTTGCCTGTGTTACAAGGTGTAAGATTGAGTAAGACTCAAAAAACCCGACCACGGCAGAAGATAGAAAGAGAATGAAAGTCATTCCCTATGCATCAGCCATAGGTTCTATAAAGTATGTCATGTTGTGTACCAGATCTATTGCATACCCTACCACTAAGCTTGGCAAGGGAGTGCAATAGTGATCTAGGAGTAGATCAATGGACAGCGGTCAAAATTATCCTTAGTGGAATAAGGATATGTTTCTCGATTATGGAAGTGAAAAAAGGTTCGTCGTAAAGGGTTACGCCGATGCAAGTTTTAACACTAATCTAGATGACTCTAAGTCTTAATCTGGATACATATTGAAAGTGGGAGCATTAGCTAGAGTAGCTCCGTGCAGAGCATTGTAGACATAGAATATTTGCAAAATACATACGGCTCTGAATGTGACAGACCCGTTAACTAAGCTTCTCTCATGAGCAAAACATGATCATACCTTAGTACTCTTTGGGTGTTAATCACATAGCGATGTGAACTAGATTAATGACTCTAGTAAACCCTTTGGGTGTTGGTCACATGACGATGTGAACTATGGGTGTTAATCACATACAGATGTGAATATTGGTGTTAAATCACATGATGATGTGAACTAGATTATTGACTCTAGTGCAAGTGGGAGATCAAGGAAATATGCCCTAGAGGCAATAATAAAGTTATTATTTATTTCCTTATTTCATGATAAATGTTTATTATTCATGCTAGAATTGTATTAACCGGAAACATGATACATGTGTGAATACATAGACAAACATATAGTCACTAGTATGCCTCTACTTGACTAGCTCGTTGAATCAAAGATGGTTAAGTTTCCTAGCCATAGACATGAGTTGTCATTTGATTAACGGATCACATCATTAGGAGAATGATGTGATTGACATGACCCATTCCGTTAGCCTAGCACTTGATCGTTTAGTATGCTGCTATTGCTTTCTTCATGACTTATACATGTTCCTGTAACTATGGGATTATGCAACTCCCGTTTACGGAGGAACACTTTTGGTGCTACCAAACGTCACAACGTAATCGGGTGATTATAAAGGAGTACTACAGGTGTCTCCAAAGGTACATGTTGGGTTGGCGATTTCGAGATTAGGTTTTGTCACTCCGATTGTCGGAGAGGTATCTCTGGGCCCTCTCGGTAATGCAAATCACTATAAGCCTTGCAAGCAATGTAGCTAATGAGTTAGTTACGGAATGATGCATTACGTACGAGTAAAGAGACTTGCCAATGCGAGATTGAACTAGGTATTGGATACCGACGATCAAATCTCGGGCAAGTAACATACCGATGACAAAGGGAACAACGATGTTGTTATACGGTTTGACCGATAAAGATCTTCGAGAATATGTAGGAGCCAATATGGGCATCCAGGTCCCGCTATTGGTTATTGACCGAGAATAGTTCTAGGTCATGTCTACATAGTTCTCGAACCCGTAGGGTCCGCACGCTTAAGGTTTCGATGATGCTTATATTATGAGTTTATGAGTTTTGATGTACCAAGGAGTTCGTAGTCCCGGATGAGATCGGGGACATGACGAGGAGTCTCAAAATGGTCGAGACGTAAAGATCGATATATTGGGCGACTATATTCGAGTTCGGAAAGGTTCGAATGATTCGGTATTTTTCGAGTACCGAGAGTTACGGGAATTCGCCGGGAGAAGTATTGGGCCTTATTGGGCCTGGAAAGAGAGAGGGGCTGCCTAGGGCAGGCCGCGCCCAAGGCCTAGTCCGAATGGACTAGGGGAGGCCGCACCCCTTCCTCCCTTCCCTTCCTTCTCTCCTACTCCTACTAGGAAAGGAGGAGTCCTACTCCCGGTGGGAGTAGGACTCCCCCTGGCGCCCTCCTCCTCCTGGCCGGCCCTCCCTTGCTCCTTTATATACGGGGCAGGGGGCACCCCATGAGACAGAAGTTGATCTCGTGATCGTTCTTAGCCGTGTCGGTGCCCCTCCACCATATTCCACTTCGGTCATATCGTCATGAGCTTAGGCGAAGCCCTGCGCCGGTGAAGTCATATCGTCATGGAGCTTAGGCGAAGCCCTGCGTCGGTGGAGCATCATCATCGCCACCACGCCGTCGTCTTGACGGAACTCATCCCCGACGCTTTGCTGGATCGGAGCCCGGGATCGCCATCGAGCCGAACGTGTGCAGAACTCGAGGTGCCGTCGTTCGGTACTTGGATCGGTCGGATCGTGAAGACGCATTTACTACATCAACCGTGTTGTTATAACGCTTCGCTTTCGGTCTCACGAGGGTACGTGGACGATACTCTCCCTCTCGTTGCTATGCCATCACCATGGTCTTGCGTGTGCGTAGGAAATTTTTTGAAATTACTACGTTCCCCAACAGGGGGCTAGTGGGAAGAAGTACTAGATATACAGAATTACAGCTGAGGTATGGAAGAAAGGAAGTCAGTCACTAGCTGCTTCTTGTGGGGGGGCACTCAGTAGCTGATGTCAGCAAAGTCTTTCTTGAATCTAGCCAGCCAAGAAGAGATTGATGGGTCCACCTTGCGAAAGTAGTTATTATTCCTCTCTTTCCATAGGCTCCATGCTGCCACCAGAAAAACATCCATGATCATTTTCTTGGGAAACTGCGTCTGTAAGTGTAGAACGAGGTCTAATCTATTGCCATGCAAGGGCCACTGTATGTTGAGTTTGCTCCAACACACTCGACTAAAAGTACAATGGAAGAAAAGATGTTCCACAGTTTCTTCCACGTGTAGACCACAGAGAAGACAGTCAAAATTATTGCCAATGTTATAATGCCTCCTTTTCAGCATGTTCCTCGTGTTTAGGCGATCCGCGAGGAGAAACCATCCAAAAACCTTAATTTTAGGGATGCACTTGGCCCTCCAGAGCCTACGGTATGCATCATGGGCAACCACCTCCCGGAAGTAAAATGTGTAGTAGGCCGTGGTTTTGAAAAAAGCAGAACCCCAAATGCAGGTCCACTCATCCTCGGAGTCAGTTAGCCCTACCTCTTGCACATTTTGTTGGAGAGATCGAAGTTCTTCAAAAGCTTGAACAGAGAGGGGCAATTCAAAAGCCTGATTAAGGTGAGTAATTGAGAGGAATTTTCTGACCGAGGTATCTTCATCGGTTGTGTAGGAGAAAGCCCGAGGATATGTGTCTGATAGGATGGAGTTGTTCCAATCGTCTTTCCAAAACAGAACCGTGTCACCTGCTCCAATCTGCACCTTGGTGATCCCTCTGTAGACTGGCATCAGCTGCACGAGTTGGCGCCACCAGAAAGATCCACATGGCGCTGCAGCGTGAGGGAAAGTGGAAGCATAGTACGTATCCCAGATCAGGTGCACCCATGGTACATCCAGCTTGTTATAGAACTTGTGCAGCAATTTCAGAAGCATTGCGTCATTCTGCACCTTGAGGTTGAGAACGCCGAGGCCACCATTTTTCTTCGGCCGGCAAACCATGTCCCAAGCTGCAAGAGAGTTACTTTTGTTACCATCCTCAGTTTTTTTGTCCAAAGGCCGTGTCGTCGGATCTTGTCAAATTGTTCGATGATCTTCGGTGGTAGTTTGAGGATTCCCATGGGGTATATTGCGAGCGAGGTAACCAGAGAGTTCATGAGCGCAAGCTTTCCTGTGTACGACATAAGTGACATGGCCGCAGTGATCCTACTCTCCGCCTTGCAGATCCATGGAGTTAGGTCAACAACCAAGGGTTCAGTTGTGCCCAGGGGCAGACCCAGGTACGTGAACGGCAGCTGAGCACAAGCACATCCAAAAATGGCCGCAATATCCTTGTATGTATCTTCTGGAGTGTTTAAAGGAATAAGGGTGGACTTGTGGAAGTTAATGTGTAAGCCCACCGAGTCAGCGTAGTCCGTGAGTATCTGTTTCATGCAGGCGGCTTGAACACGGCAGGCTGGCATGACAATGATTGTGTCATCCGCGTACTGGATGACCGGGAACTGATTGTTGCGGCCCGAGGGGATTGGCAGGCGCAGGTTGTCACGTTGCATGGCGTCATTAACTGCTGTCTGAAGCAAATCGACAGCAAGGACGAAGAGCAAGGGGAAGAGCGGGTCGCCCTGGCGGACGCCGCATTTGCACCAGAAGTGTTTTCCAGGAATGCCATTAAGGAGAACCGAAGATCTGCCAGAGGAGGAGATGCATTGAATCCATGCAATCTATTTGTCATTAAAATCCATGCTCCTCATGATCTGTAAGATAGCTGAGTGTTGTACTGTGTCAAAAGCCTTGGCGAAGTCTAATTTTAACAGAACAATCTCTCTCTTCGATGCTTGGCATTGATGTATGTATTCGAAAGCCCAGGCTAAACAGTCATTGATGGTGCGTCCTTTAAGAAAACCATATTGATTTCGATGTACAATTTGCAGGATGATTTTTTGCAAGCGATTAGCTAAAAGCTTAGTGATCAGCTTAAGGCAGCAGTTAAGCAACGTGATGGGCCGAAAATCGTTGATAGTTTCAGGGGCTCAGGTCTTGGTATAAGAGTAATATGCCCATAGTTGAGGCTTTCCAGGTTCAGGTTACCGGTGTGGAATTCAGCACATAGACGATAGAAATCATCTTTGATTATTGGCCAGCAAGCTTTGAGAAAAGCACCGTTGAAACCGTCCGGACCAGGAGCCCGATCTGGGGGCATGTCATTAACTACTGCATCGATCTCAGCCTCAGTGAAGGGAGTGGTGAGACTGTCGAAATCCACATTGTCACACAGCATTCTGGAAAGGTTGAATTTCATCTGTGGAGGTGTCGAAGTGCCCAAACGAGTTTTAAAGGCTTCAAACAAAATAGCCTCTTTTCCAGCATGGTCCTCAATCACAGTATCATCATTGGTTTTCAGGCTGGAAATGAAGTTTCTGCGGTATCTTTCGGTGGCAACAGCTTGGAAGAATTTGGAATCCTCATCACCAAATTTAATCCAACGAATGGTACACCTTTTCTTCCAGTAGTCTTTTTGGGGCTGAAGGAGTCTAAGCAGATGTCTTTTAAGGATGGACTGAAAATTACCCTCTTGCCTGGTCAGCAAGCGTTTATCAGCAATGTTATCAATCTCAAGGAGGGCTTTGTTGGTGTTTGCAAGGGCTGTCTGAAGCCTAGAAATTTTCCTACTCCAGATACTGAGGGCATGCCTTAAATTTTTGAATTTTTTACCAAGACTGGAAGCAACATTTGTATTTTTACCATGCTTGAGGGGTTTGGACCATGCTCTAGTGACAATGTCCATGAAGCCAGGGTGGGCAATCCAAAAGGTTTCAAATATGAAAATCTTGCTTCTAGGGATGTTGGTCTGAATCACAACAGAGCAAGGTGTGTGATCTGAGACAGGTCGGCCAAGAGGATTAACCATGGTGTTAGGAAAAGAGGAGGTCCAGTTAAGGGTGGTAAAGAACCAGTCAAGTTGCTCTAACAAGGGGTTTTGCTGCATATTGGACCAGGTATAGTTTCTACCTTTGATTGGTAGTTCAGTGAGGTGTTGGTCTCTGATGAAGTCATTAAAAGTGAACATGTCATGGACATTACCACCAGGCTTATTTCTGTTATCAGGTGAGCGGATATAATTAAAGTCCCCAAGGATGAGCCAGTCTTCTGTGGATGGAATATCAATTTCAAAAAGCCATTGGGTGAATCTATCGCGTTGTTCTCCTTGGCAAGGGCCATAAACGTTTACTAACTTCCAAGAGTGAGATGAAATCGTAGACTTGAAAATTACACCCAATGCAAATTGTTCTTGAATGATTTGTCCAGAAAACACTGAACTGCACCAAATCATGATAATCCCCCCTGAGGTGCCAACAGAAGGAATGAACGCAAAAGAATCAAAGCGTGGGGGACAAATAGTCTTAAGGACATCTGCATTAAAGTCTTGCATCTTGGATTCTTGCAAACAGATGATCGAGCAACCGGAAGAGCTGATCGCATTAGCTATAGCAAGTTTGATCAGGATCTACTTTTCCAAATCAGAATTAGCGCTAGAGCAAGCAAGATCAATGATATGGCCGTGAGACAGAGAAGGAACAAACAAACTCACCCCTCTCGCGGCCTCCCTGGTAGATGCGCCACCCGCAAGCACACGCATGAGGGAGAAAACGACCGTGAAGGGGGAGCGGGGCGACCTTCGAAGGTTGGAGGGAGAGGGCGGCCGGAGTAGGGCGGCGGAGGCCGGAAGGAGAGGGCAGCCGGAGGAGAGAGAGGGCGAGCGGCGCTTGGGCGGGCGGCCCTATGGGGACCAAAGAGGAGTCGTGCGAGAGGGGGGGGGGGAGCGATCTGGTGCGGGCAGGTGAGATTTTTTAGTTCTCTTTTAGTGGGCCCGAGGATAACTAACCCAATTAGAACCTCTCCACTGGGCTAGTTTTTTTAGCTGGGTTAGAGCAAACTAGCTCAAACTAACCCCTCTTGTTTCGATAATTTGAGGCTATTTCAACCCAAACTAGCTCTAACTCGTGGATCCAAACAAAGAGTGTTCTTGTACATGCTACAAAGGTGGACCGTAGCACATTGTTTTTATGGCCATATCACCACATTGTTTTCTACTGCTGGTTCACTGGGCTACCATGGTTCGCACGGCTGGTTCACTGGGCTGCCGTGGTTCGCACTCCTCCGACCTGAGTAGTACTCCCTCCGTTCCTAAATATAAGTCTTCGTAGATATTTCACTGTGGACCACATACAGATGTATATAGATGCATTTTATGTGTAGACTCACTCAATTTTCTCCGTATGTGGTCCATAGTGAAATCTCGCCAAAGACTTATATTTAGGAACGGAGGGAGTAGTATATATACCGCATCATTCTTTGCTACTTCTTACTACTCCGACATGTGGGAGAGTCAGCATCCGGGTCGACGTGTCATGCACCAGATTAGAGCGCGGAACGGAAGGGGGGCATCACCCCGGTCGGAGCGTCAGTAATTCATGACTATAGTGAGTGGTCATATCACAAGTCTTTCCAGTAGTAACGCGCTGTCAAATCGCACAGCCCCACTCACTCACCCTCCTCGCCTCTCTGTCAAACCGCCTACCCGAAAACTGCCACGCGTACTGCCCGGGAAAAGCCCCGCCCTCAACTTTTAACTACGCGAAAATAGTTTGAGCTTGTTCGTTCTATATAAATACAGACTTACTGATGTTCATTCACCCGTGGGGTTGTTCAATGAATGGAGGCGGGGAGCACAAGTGAACAATACTACCTCGTCTGGTTTATTGGTCCCCATTGTATTTTGTGCCAAATTTTGACCATAGATTAACCTAAGAAAATGTACACGCATGTCACCAAACATTATATTGTTCAAAACTATGTTCAAATACGAATCCAATGAGATAATTTTTCTTGACATGCATTAACATTTTGTTAGTTAAATCTTTAGTCAAAATTTGGCACAAACTATAAAAGGGACCTATAAACCAGGACGGAGGTAGTACTGTAGTAGTAAGTAGGAGTCGTAGAGTAGTCACCTTAAATAGTGAGTTTCTTTTCTTTAATGCCACGTACACAAATTGAAACGCTTGTTGTGGAGAGAAAAAAGATAATCACTCCACTATATATGGACGCTGGGCCTGAGCGCTTGCTTTACTAGGGTTGCTCTCTTCATTCTCTCATCCTCTCCAGATATAAACAAGACAGCGGTAGCGACATTTTCTCTCTGCTCACCGCTGGTCACAGATCCGGCCGGATCCCTTCGGCCGGTGTGTGTAGAGGACTAAAAGGTGCATCGTTCACGCGGTCATCGCCGTTGAGGGAGGAAACCCACAGCTGCGGAGGGCCCGATCCTCCGCCGTGCGTTCTCTCGACACACGCCTGCTCGGGAGGTCCTCCGACCCTTCTTCGTCCCTGCCATATTGTCCATGAGATCCGACCTGCCGCCGCCGACATCCCGCGACCCTCGTATAAGTTCTTCAAAGTGGCCTTGCTCTATTGCCCCAGCTCCCCACGTGTCTCAGCATGTGCATCTTTTTCTACTCCCATCAGCTCTTCCAAAGCCACCTAAATTTTTAGTATTATTAGAGGTAAAGCTACTTCATGCATTCGAATCTAGGGCTTTGTTCAAACAACGAAGAAAGGGGGGAAAGTTGTAGCATGAATCTAGGACTTGATTCAAAGAGGAAATAATATGGTGAAAGTAGTAGAGACCGGATACCCAACCGGTCTCTTGGTTGAAAAGGGAAATAATGGGAAAACACAAGACAAAACTGGATAAGGAACATATCTATTATTGGTTGAAAAAGGATAGAAAGTGGCGGCTGGTGGACAAGTCAATGAGTATGTCCAGGATTAGATTTGCTGCCATCACATAGTAAAAGGTCTCGAGATTAGATTTGCTTCCCTCACATAGTAAAAGGTCTCGAGGATTAGATTTGCTGCCCTCACATAGTAAAAGGTCTCGGATTAGATTTGCTGCCCTCACATAGTAAAAGGTCTCGAGGATTAGATTTGCTGCCCTCACATAGTAAAAGGTCTCGAGATTAGATTTGCTGCCCTCACATAGTAAAAGGTCTCGTGATTAGGTTTGCTGCCCTCACATAGCGTGAACAAGCTCGGCATCACCACTTTATGCCTCCTTGTAGGTACATTGTGCTTTGATCGCCCACCGTCGCATGTCCTTATACCAACCTTTTGCCCTTGTTAATGTAAGGCGCATGTAAAATGAAGTGATCACACTGTTACCTTAGGGACATGTCTAACCAATGTTATTGTTAATCTAATGCCTCCAAAGGATAAGATGCAATTAAACGTGTTACAAATGGCACTCCCGCTGTTTTCCCCAAAGATGATAAGTAAGTTGCTCCTTTACACTGTTGAGTGTCCTGGTGTCCCCACGGTCCCATGCCCTTAAACCAACTCTTTAGCTAATGTTGATTTACTATGTCTGGTAAACAAGCAATGCCACCATTAAAGTAATCCAATATCTGAGGAATCTCATTGTTGTTCGTAATGCTTCTGGTAACATGAAGCATTGCCGACGTTTTAAAATTTCTACTGTCCTTGCGTGATTGCCATGAACATAATTAAGATGCTTCTTTTCATTTTGTATATGTTTCGTATATTCTTATTGACTAGCAACTGTTTACTTTTTATCATTTTGTGCAGATAGGGATATCCATTTCACCTTGCTGCTATTGTGACCTTTTGGTGAACTGCACAAAACACTTTTTTTTGGAATGAGTGTCTTGCGCAGTTCAACTAAAATGTCACGTGGGCAACATCTCTCAATTTTGGTGGAACTGCACAAAATGGTGATTGGAGTTTCAAAATCTCCGTCAAGTTCTGCTTGGTAATCTCGTGCAACATTTTATTAGCCTTTGCAAGATGGAGCCGTCCTTGTCACCACAATGGCACTTTATTTTAGTGGAACTGCACAAAAGGATAAGAAAATTATAGTTGCACCTTACATGAGCCGGACAGCCAACCTTAATGTTCCTCAATTTTAGTGCAACTACTAAATAAGAACCTGCCAGCTCACAAGAGCAAGTACTTCTTGCTAGCTGAATGATGCAATCTTTGCTTCATTTCAGGTGAACCGCATGAAAAAAGGCGCATGAATTGAATCATGGAACTCCGCATGCACCTCATCCTAGTGGAGCTGGAGGTTGAGTTCAAGGAGGCCGCTATTAAAGCGAAATCATGCTCTCCTGTCTCCTTGTTTGTGTTGTGCAAACATGCTGTGCAAACGGGAATAATCAACTACAGATGTTGTGATGGTCAAGAGCATTCGCCAAGTTCTTCGATTGTATGACATGGCTAGCCAAGATGGATTTAATACCGATATTCACTTTATCAAAAGGCTCTAATGGGTTGGTTCTGAATCTTGCAAGCTGGGAATCAATGAGATGTGTAGGCATCTTTGTTGTACTTATTATTTGAATCTTATTTGTTGGTTCTGAATCTTGCAAGCTGGGAATCAATGAGATGTGTAGGCATCTTTGTTGTACTTATTATTTGGATCTTATTTGTTGGTTCTGAATCTTGCAAGCTGGGAATCAATGAGATGTGTAGGCATCTTTGTTGTACTTATTATTTGGATCTTATTTGTTGGTTCGGAATCTCGCAAGCTGGGAAACACGGCATGATGATGCAGAGGACAACAACCATAACAAACAGTTCAAACTTGGTAGTATTATCTTTGTGGAAGTGCGACAAATGTGCTGATCGTGTGCGTCCTGAGAATAATAATTCTAATTGTTGTGCATGTTGATCTCGTGGTACTGATAGAACGAGCCAATGCATTGCTTGTTTTAAGTATAAATTTCTATTAAAGCTAATTAAATTTAAGTAAAGTGACCACTAACTCCCGTTATTACAGTACCAATACAGACCCGCTCGTGAACCGACGTGTGGCCGGAGTAGGTTTCTTAATGGAGGCGTTTGAATGCGCCGAGGGTGCATCTTCTGCCGGGCGTGCAGCGGACAAGGGAGGGGTAGTAACTGTTGTCGCCTGTACACACTCAGCTTACTGTTGAATCCAGTTCCCCAAGAGCCGAAAAACGAACTGCTGCCGCCGCCTACACACTCGTTCACTCGAAGAGACTCCAATGGCGATTCGAGGGGTGAGCCTGCTAGATATGGACTTCAGCAAGGAGTTAGTTCGCCGTTCAGTCCTATGGCTGCACCAAGTTGAATGTGATGTACACCAACAATATGGACTCGGTGAAGCTCTGCCTCGCCTCAGTCCTATGGCTGCACAGCGTTCTGGAGCATTCGCCCGTTTCATCGGCAGCACCGACTGCACCTTCGCTATGGTGGAGAGAAGGAAGAATGCAACGATTCGGCCATCTGGTGAAACAAGCTTGTCGACATCCAGAAGCAATACAAGATCATCAGCAACGGGCAGGAGAAGGACTCCGTGGTTGACCTCGCTGAGACCATCATCGACCCGTGATACGCCAACATGAAAGAAGACGACCTGAACATGTGGGAGGTACCTCTGAATCTAGCCTACATAACCTACGCAGCCAAGGACGCATACGCATGCTACGACTTGTACAGGCAGATCTTGGACATGAGGGCATGTCTGCTTCCCAACGAGTACACGGACAGCCAGCAGCGTCATGATCAAGCGTGCGGGAAGGTCTAGATGTTGTACTTTATCTATTTATAAGCACCTTTATCATCTGAGTGTTTCATGCATTAGCCTATGTGTCGAATTATCTGTTTTGTCCAAATATTTCTTTTAAGAACCCATTAACCTGATTGCTTTTTAGTGGCTATTTGCTTATGTATGTAAACTAGTTCACTTGTCCGTAAAAAATACTAGTTCACTCGGCTGCCGTGCTTTGAATATCCTTCCTCCCAACATATTCCTCTCCTCGTGGACCCAAAGAGGTCTCTGAATTTTCTCCCACTTTCTTTTTCGATGTAAACTGAGTTTTCTCCCAGTACTTTCCCCTAGAACCAACTCAACTGTCCCACGTCTAGCCTAAAAAATAACAATACCCCAGGTACTATTAACTCATCAAATTAAAATGATATTTTATTTCGTAAGTTGAAAGTTCTTACAAAATAGTAATAATAATTGTTTATATATAACTTGCCAAGTTAACTCCTAGTGATTGCGTACATAAGCTCGCAAAGATTTTACTGACGTGCAATCATGTGTTTATGTTTTTATAACATTTCTCCGTCTAGCCCAACATGATATTTTCACCCAGCCCAGCAAGTCCGCGGATTCCGAGAAAAATGCAAATGGGATTTAAACAAGCTGCATAGATACTACATCATTGTTTCATCCAGCCCACCAAATGGACTAAAAAAACAAATAGACTGGCTGACATGTGGGCTAGTAGGTCGAAGCCTAAGAAGGCGTTGGATTTACATCCAACGGCCGGTATTCTTCTTCAATCTCACGTCTTCTTCCCCCAGCGCTGCCGGAACCGCCTGCTCCAGCCTTCGGCGTCCAACGGCGTTGTTTTGCACTCCTTAGCGAAATGCTACCCCGCCGACGGCCAGGCCATCCCTCCACTCCGCACCTCCTGTTATTCTCTGCCGAGTGTAGGCCCACCCCGCACCCGAACCAGTCAAGTTTCCCACTCCTCTCTGTCTACGACTCCACTGCCGCGTCTTCCCCATCTCCAGGTCGTTCCAGTCTGGGGCCTTGCCGTCGTCCACCACCTCGGTGCGCTCGGTAGGGCGTGGTCAACATACGAGTCATCGGAAGAGGACTGTACATGGAGAGCCTGACGGCTGGGACCCACGAGGTCCATGGTCGCACGCGAGGAAACTTCCTCCTTATTACGCACTGTACGTGGGAAGGGCTTCTGTATTTCGCGAAAAAACGTCCCCCCACTGACAGGTCGGACCCACCAGCTATATCTTCGCACGCAAGGAAGTGCCTCCTTATTACGCACCAAAAAATGAATACCCCCTGCTAGCTGGGACCCACCATAGTGGGTGGCTAACTTGTGGGCCTACTAAGTTGACGAGGACTGAGGGCTTTGTCAACTTAGTCAATATGAACGATTCTAGCTCCAGTGACCGTACGATTTCCATCCAACGGCCATAGTGCTTCTTCAACCTCTGGTCTTCTTGCTCCGGCCGCCCAAAGCAGCGCCGGTCGTGTCACATGCTCCTGCCTCTCGGTCGCGTCTGTGATGCCGGAGGCCTCACCGCCCCTACTACTCCCACCGCTGGCCCAGGTATCCCTCTACTCACCCACACCCCTGTTATTCTCTGGCGATAGCAGCCTCACGCCGCAGCCGAACCAGTGAACCCTCGTACTCCTCTCCGCGTGGGCATCCACTGCCGCGTCTTCCCCGGCTCCGTGTTGTCCCCTTCCTAGGCCTCGCCGTCCTCCACCGGCTTGGTGCTCTCGGCGCGGCGTGGTCAATATTGTCAACGACCGACTTCCAGCGGAAGAGTACTGTACGTGGAGAGGCTGACAGCTGGGTCCAAGGCCACAACCCAGTTTTTTGTGATTTGCCAAGTAAGTCGCTTTGTCAGGCCTGTTGGGCTGCAAATCTTTCAAGACGAGGAGAGCTTCATTCGGCTGGCCGAGAAAATGGCCTATCAGTAATGAGAAATGGGTTGTACATTTTTAAAACACATCAAACCGACAATTAGTTTCAAATATCTTTTTTTCATTTCGAGATTTTAAATTGCATTAATTTTTATGCGTGCAGAATTTGTTTGATTTTATATTGATATACATTTATTTTTAAAATCAGTTTGAATGTGAGTCAAATTTTGGGATTAAAAACAGTTCGGACCGCTTTTGAAATATGCAAAATTTAGTATAATTTTTAACTGTGGCCACAATATGGGCTGTAATGCTAACAAAAAGAATATGGGCTCCAAAAAATCCTTAAGAATTAGCAAATGGGTTGTAAATTATTAGAAATAATGGCAGATGGGCTGTATGCTGTTTTCCACAGATTTGAGGCTTTCCTAAAAAGGCTGATGCACAAGCGTTATCGTTGGATGTCCATCCAACGGCCATCGTCTTCATCAATCTCTGCTCTTCTGCTCCAACCGCTCAAACAAGCGCCGGCGGACTGCTCGCTCCCTCCTCCCATGACCGATTGTCTTTGCCAGCAGCCTGACCGACGCCCCACCGTACTCCCATCGCTTGCCTAGCCATCCCTCTACTCACCCACACTGTTGTTATTCTCCGACGACGGCAGACAGACCAAGAAACCCTCGTGCAACAGATCGTACTCCCCTCCGCGTCTTGAAACAACTGCCGAGTCTTCCCTGCCTCCGTGTCGTTCCCTTCCTAGGCCTCGCTGTCGTCCACCGCCCTGGTGCTCTCGGCGCGGCCTGGTCAACGTGGTCAACGATCGACATGCATCTGAAGTGGACTGTACGTGGAGAGGCCGATAGCTGGGTCCACGGCCGCACACAAGGAAATGCCTCATTATTACACGCAAAATAATGATTCCTCCACCTGACATCAGGGACCCACCGAAAGGGCCTCAGTATTTAAATGAAAAAAAGCGTTACCGCTTGTTGACAGCTCGGACCCACCAGCTATATCTTCGCAAGCAAGGAAGTGCCTCCTTATTACGCACAAAAAAATGAATACTCCCCCTGTTAGCTAGGACCCAGTATAGTGGGAGGCTGACTTGTGAGCCTACTAAGTTGACGGGGATGGAGGGCTTTGTCAACTTAGTCAATATGCACGATTCTATCTCCAGTGACGTACAATGTCCATCCAACGGCCATAGTGCTTCTTCAACCTCTAGTCTTCTTGCTCCAGCCGCCCAAACCAGCAACGGTCGTGCCTCGTGCTCCTGCCTCCCGTGGCCGGCTGTGATGCGGCAGAGGCCTCACCGCCCCCTACTACTCCCACCGCTGGCCAGGCCATCCCTCTACTCACCCACACCCCCTGTTATTCTGCGGCAGCGGCAGCATCACACCGCAGCGAACCAGTGAACCCTCGTACTCGTCTACGCGTGGGCATCCACTGCCGCGTCTTCCCCGGCTCCGCATCGTCCCCTTCCTAGGCCTCGCCATCGTCCACCGCCCTGGTGATGTCAGCGCGACGTGGTCAACGTGGTCACGGAATGGCTTCCATCGGACATGGATTGTACGTGGAGAGGCTGACAGCTGGGTCCATGGATGCAGCAAGGAAGTGCCTCCTTATTACGTGCAAAATAATTATTCCTCCACCTGACAGCGGGGACCCACCGGACGGGTCACCGTATTTCGCGAAAAAAACGTTTCCCCCTGACTGCTGGGACCCACCAGCTACATCTTCGCATGCAAGGAAGTGCGTCCGGGCGAAAAAAAAAACGATTCGCCCCCCTGACTGCTGGGACCCACCAGCTACATCTTCACAGGCAAGGAAGTGCCTGATAGTCGGGACCCACCTGGTCGAAGCGTACATAGGGTTGTCATTCTGGTCGTGAACGTGTACGTACATACTGGTCGTTGTAGAGGCGCACACGTGTCGTAGTAGAGGCGCGCACGTAGCATGTACACGTACGTACAATGGCGAGGGTGCAAGAAAGAAAATACGGCCACGTACGTACATACGGGCAGGGTCTCGAACGCCTACTCACGCATATGTACATGGCTGGGTCGGAACGGAGAAGCGTAGTCCTCGTGTTCATGGGGAGCCAACCGGCTGGGTCGGAACGGAATGCGTGGTCGTGTTCATCGGGAGGGCTTGGACGGAACAGGCGATGGAAACGAGGCCTGGCATACCGCACAACAGAGGAAACAACCTGGTGTTCGACCGGCCACGTTCGAAACGGGATCCTATTGATCGGGAGGGGCCTGGCGTATCGCACATCGAGGAAATGGACCTCCTACGGTCGAAACGGGGGTCCTGTTGATCGGGAGGGTTTGGCGTACCGCAAAACGGACGAAACGGACTTGTGTTGGAGCGCTACGGTCGAAATGGGGGTCCTATTGATCGGGAGGGGTGTGGCGTACCGCAAAACGGACGAAAGGGAGTTGTGTTGGGCCTTCACGGTCAAACGGGGTCTGTTCATCGGGAGGGTGTGGCGCATCGCAAAGCAGGACTCCACGGATCTGTTCATCTCCACCGTCGACCTCCTCCGGCCTCCACCGCTCCTGTTCATCCAGCCTCCACCGCGCTCTACTCCACGGCTCTCGTTCAACCACCCCTTGAGGGACCCTCCATCGTCTCTGCTCATCCAACCCTCCACACCACGGGTCCTGTTCAACCACCCCTCCACGGCCACCCCCGCACCGTCTCTGTTCATCCAGCCCTCCACACCACGAGGTCCTGTTCATCCAGAGGCAACGCCACCGCTCACTGCTCATCCCCCACAACGCCATTTGTTCATCCAATCGATCGGCTTGATTAGCAGCGATAGCGAAGAAGCGCTCCATCGGATTGATTAACACCATCGATCGATCGCTCGGGTTCGATGTAGCAGAGCTGCGGTCAATCGCTCGGGTTCGATTAGAGCCCAACGCCTTGCTCGGGTTCGATTAGAGCCAACGCCTTGCACACACGCCAGATACGTCACGAGAGAAGCAGCGCATCGCTTCGCCCCGACCTCCCACCATAACCGGCAACTCCCTGAAATTTTCCTCCCCCTCGCTTCTACCACGGTTTTTTCCATCATGGACGGCCCAAAGAATGCCATGCAGCTGCGTCTCCGGCCCGCCCAGGATGAAAAGCCCATTTTCTGTCATGATTTTTTGTCATAGAAGTAGGAGCCCACCACATCTATGATGATACCGGGTTTTGTCACAATTATTGTCATAGAAGTGTCATATGTATGACAAATTTTTTTTTTGTTCGGCCCAAAATGTCACGGATGTGTCTTTTTTTGTAGTGTTATGCTCGGCTTTCTAAAAACAATCGCACCATGCTCGATACTTCTTGTGCTGGCTCTTTAGTGATGAAGACTATTGAATTCAGATGGAATTTATTGGATAAAATTAAACGCAACTCTGAAGATTGGGACCTCGACGAAGGTAAGGAGTCAGGTATGACACCTAAGTTTGATTGTGTTAAATCTTTTATGGATACCGATATTTTCCGTAAGTTTAGCACTAAATATGGACTTGACTTTGAGATAGTAGCTTCTTTCTGTGAATCTTTTGCTACTTATGTTGATCTCCCCAAGGAGAAGTGGTTTAAATATCATCCTCCCATAGAAGTAAAAGTAGCTGCACCTATTAAAGTTGAAGAAAAGACTTTCACTTATAATGATCCTATTGTTGCTACCTCTTATGTTGAGAAACCACCTTTCCCTGTTAGAATAAAGGATCATGATAAAGCTTCAACTGTTGTTCGTAAAAGTAATATTAGAACTTATACACCTCCTGTGCAAGTCAAAGTAGAACCTAATATTGTTAAAGATCTCTTGTCTGATAATATTGATGGGCATGTTATTCAATTCTGTGGTGAATCTGCTAGAATTGCTAAACCTGGCGCTAAAGATAAACATAAACCTGTGGTAGGTGTGCCTGTTATTTCTGTTAAAATAGGAGATCATTGTTATCATGGCTTATGTGATATGGGTGCTAGTGCTAGTGTTATACCTATTACCTTGTATGAAGAAATTAAGCATGAAATTGCACTCGCTGAAATAGAACATATTGATGTTACAATTAAACTTGCCAATAGAGATTCTATATCGCCAGTGGGAATTGTTAGAGATGTTGAAGTCTTGTGTGGGAAAACTAAATATCCTACTGATTTTCTTGTTCTTGGTTCCCCACAAGATAGCTTTTGTCCCATTATATTTGGTAGACCCTTCTTGAATACTGTCAATGCTAAGATTGATTGCAAAAAGGATGTTGTTACGGTTGGCTTGGATGATATGATTCGTGAGTTTAATTTCTCTAAATTTAGTAAACAACACCGTGAAGAAGAATTACCTAGTAAGGATGAAATCATTGGTCTTGCTTCTATTGCCGTACCTCCTAGTGATCCTCTAGAACATTATTTGCTAGATCATGAAAACGATATGTTTATGAATGAAAGAAGGGAAATAGATGAAGTAATCTTTAAACAGGAACCTATTCAGAAACATATTTGCATGTTGAAATCCTAGGGGATCCTCCTCCACCCAAGGGTGATCCCGTGTTTGAGCTTAAACCGTTGCCTGATAATCTTAAATATGCTTATCTTGATGAAAAGAAAATATATCCTGTTATTATTAGTGCTAACCTTTCGAGCATGAAGAAGAGATTATTGAAAACTCGAAGAAGCACCGTGCTGCTATTGGATATACTCTTGATGATCTTAAGGGCATTAGTCCCACTCTATGTCAACATAAAATAAATTTGGAAGAAGATGCCAAACCGGTTCGCGATCATCAATGAAGGCTTAATCCTAAGATGAAAGAAGTGGTAAGAAAAGAAATACTAAAGCTTACGGAGGCAGGTATAATTTATCCGTTCTTGATAGTCGATTGGGTAAGTCCTGTTCATTGTGTCCCTAAGAAGGGAGGTGTTATTGTTGTTCCAAATGATAAAGATGAATTGATTCCACAAAGAATTATTACAGGTTATAGGATGGTAATTGATTTCCACAAATTAAATAAAGCTACTAAGAATGATCATTACCCCTTCACTTTATTGATCAAATGCTAGAAAGATTATGCAAACATACACATTATTTCTTTCTAGATGGTTATTCTGGTTTCTCTCAAATACCTGTGTCGGCTAAGGATCAATCAAAGACTACTTTTACATGCCATTTTGGTACTTTTGCTTATAGACCTATGCCTTTTGGTTTATGTAACGCACCTGCTACATTTCAAAGATGCATGATGGCTATATTCTCTGACTTTTGTGAAAAGATTTGTGAGGTTTTCATGGACGGCTTTTTCGTCTATGGATCCTCTTTTGATGATTGCTTGAGCAGCCTTGATCGAGTTCCGCAGAGATGTGAAGAAACTAATCTTGTCTTGAATTGGGAAAAGTGCCACTTTATGGTTAATGAAGGTATTGTCTTGGGGCATAAAGTTTCTGAAAGAGGTATTGAAGTTGATAAAGCCAAATTTGATGCTATTGAAAGATGCCATGTCCCAAGGACATCAAAGGTATAAGAAGTTTCCTTGGTCACGCCGGATTTTGTAGGAGGTTCATTAAGGACTTCTCAAAAATTTCTCAGCCTCTAACTAATTTATTACAAAAAGATATACCATTTGTGTTTGATGATGATTGTGTAGAAGCATTTGAAATACTTAAGAAAGCATTGATCTCTCCACCTATTGTTCAGCTACCTGATTGGAATTTACCCTTCGAAATTATGTGTGATGCTAGTGACTATGCTGTAGGTGCTGTTCTAGGACAAAGAGTCGATAATAAATTAAATGTTATCCATTATGCTAGTAAAGCTTTAGACAATGCTCAAAGAAACTATGCTACTACTGAAAAAGAATTTTTAGCAGTTGTATTTGCATGTGATAAGTTCAGACCTTATATTGTTGATTCTAAAGTAACTATTCACACTGATCATGCTGCTATTAAATATTTAATGGAAAAGAAAGATGCTAAACCTAGACTTATTAGATGGGTTCTCTTGCTACAAGAATTTGATTTGCATATTGTTGATAGAAAGGGAGCTGAGAACCCCGTTGCAGACAACTTGTCTAGGTTAGAAAATGTTCTTGATGACCCACTACCTATTGATGATAGCTTTCCTGATGAGCAATTAAATGTCATAAATACTTCTCGTAGTACTCCATGGTATGTTGATTAGGCTAATTACATTGTTGCTAAATTTATACCCCCTAGTTTCACATACCAGCAAAAGAAAAAGTTTTTCTATGATTTGAAACATTACTTTTGGGACGACCCACATCTTTATAAAGAAGGAGTAGATGGTGTTATTAGACGTTGTGTACCTGAGCATGAACAGGAACATATCCTACGCAAGTGTCACTCCGAAGCTTATGAAGGACACCACGCTGGAGATAGAACTGCACATAAGGTATTGCAATGTGGTTTTTATTGGCCTACTCTCTTCAAGGATGCCCATAAGTTTGTCTTGTCTTGTGATGAATGTCAAAGAATTGGTAATATTAGCAGACGTCAAGAAATGCCTATGAATTATTCACTTGTTATTGAACCATTTGATGTTTGGGGCTTTGATTATATGGGACCTTTTCCTGCCTCTAATGGATATACACATATTTTAGTTCCTGTTGATTACGTTACTAAGTGGGTAGAAGCTATTCCAACTAGTAGTGCTGATCATAACACCTCTATTAAAATGCTTAAAGAAGTTACTTTTCCGAGGTTTGGAGTCCCTAGATATTTAATGACTGATGGTGGTTCACATTTTATTCATGGGGCTTTCCGTAAAATGCTTGTTAAATATGATGTTAATCATATAATTGCATATCCTTATCACCCACAGTCTAGTGGTCAAGTAGAATTGAGCAATAGAGAGCTCAAATTAATTTTGCAAAAGACTGTCAATAGGTCTAGAAAGAATTGGTCCAAGAAACTTGATGATGCATTATGGGCCTATAGAACTGCATATAAAAATCCTATGGGTATGTCTCCGTATAAAATGGTTTATGGAAAAGCATGCCACTTACCTCTCGAACTAGAGCATAAGGCTTATTGGGCCATTAAAGAGCTCAATTACGATTTCAAACTTGCAGGTGAGAAGAGGTTATTTGATATTAGGTCACTTGATGAATGGAGGACCCAAGCTTATGAAAATGCCAAGTTGTTTAAAGAAAAAGTCAAAAGATGGCATGACAAAAGGATACAAAAGCGTGAGTTTAATGTAGGTGATTATGTATTGCTATACAACTCTCGTTTAAGATTTTTTGCAAGAAAACATCTCTCTAAATGGGAAGGCCCTTATGTTATCGAGGAGGTCTATCATTCCGGTGCCATAAAAATCAACAACTTCGAAGGCACAAATCCGAAGGTGGTAAACGGTCAAAGAATCAAACACTATATCTCAGGTAATCCTATAAATGTTGAAACCAATGTTATTGAAACCGTAACCCCGGAGGAATACATAAGGGACACTTTCCGGAACGTTTCAGACTCCGAAAAGGAGTAGGTATGTGGTACGGTAAGTAAACCGACTCCTAAACAATTTTTAAGGCAATATTTCTTTGTTTTGGAATATTTAGAAAAATAGAAAAATAAGTAGCAGTCCGGGAAGGACATGAGGGCCCCACGAGGGTGGAGGGCGCGTCCCCCTACCTCGTGGGCACCTCGTGTGCCTTTCAGACTCCGTTTTCTTGCACGATACATATTTTGGTCGGTAAAAATTCATTATATATTCTCCCGAAGGTTTTGACTCCCGTATCACGCAAATCTCCTCTGTTCTTGTTTCGAGCTGTTTTTCTGACAGATCTAGATTATCATGACGTCCCCAAGTGCTTCCAAGGACAAGTTCTTCGAGAAGGTCATCAACCCTTACCTCGCGGAGGTGCTGCGACACCCTCAAACCATTGAGTTGCGTGATGGGTTGCTGCACATCCGCGATGAAGAGGGACCCAAGGGGACCGAAAGCATGGAGATGAGGCTCGAAGCAATGGAGCAACAAGTTTTCAAGTGTCAAGGGATGGTGGAATGTGGACTCAACTCCAACCAAATGATGATTGCGGAGTTCACTAGCAACCACAAGTTGGATGCCGACAATATCGGGGAGGCCATCTTCAAGCTTCATGAGAAGATCCTTCAAGCCCAAGTCTATGACCTGCAAAATCAAAACTGTGAGTATGAATATAGATTCAAAAGGATGAGTTTGGCTGCAGATTTGAGGATTTCGGAGACTCGATCATCCTCCTATGATGGTGAGCCCATGCCTTGGAAGATGGACGACAAGCCCGCATCATCAACAACACCTCCACCTTCTTCACCAACAACAAAGGAGACATAATCACATGGGTATGGGCACTCCCCTTGGAAACTACCAAGCTTGGGGGAGGTGCCCCGGTATCGTATCACAATCACATCTCCTATCTTTACCATTTTCTTAGTTCGATCCTATTAGTAGTATCTTGATCTAGTAGAATAAAGTTTATGGCATGATCTAGTTTTGAGTTTTTGCTTTATGATCTCTCTATGTAATCGAGTCCGTGAGCTATATAATAAAGATTAGTGTTGAGTCAAGGGCCCGATTGTTTTGCCATGATCTTGAGTGAATAAAAGAATAGAGAAAAATAATAAAAAGAAACAAAGAGTTCATATTGATGTTATTGAGAGTAATGACTTCACATAGAAGAGTATGATGATTAAAAGTTGTTGGGAGTTGGCAAACATAGCTTTGGTCATCGTTGCAATTAATAGGAAGTAATAAGGAAAGAGAGGTTTCACATATAGATATACTATTATTGGCATCTTTTATGATTGTGAGCACTCATTAAAATATGACATGCTAAAGAGTTGATGTTGGACAAGGAAGACAACGTAATGGGTTATGTTTTCTTATATCTGAGATAAAGTATATTGTCATGGATCTTCCAACATGTTGAGCTTGCCTTTCCCCCTCGTGCTAGCCAAATTCTCAGAACCAAGTAGAGATACTACTTGTGCTTCCAAAAAAACCCTTAAACCAGTTTTGCCATGAGAGTCCACCATATCTACCTATGGATTGAGTAAGATCCTTCAAGTAAGTTGTCATCGGTGCAAAGCAATAAAAATTGCTCTCTAAATATGTATGATTGATTTGTGTGGGAGAAATAAGCTTTATACGATCTTGTGATGTAGAAGTAATAAAAGCGATGGACTGCATAATAAAGGTCTATATCACAAGTGGCAATATAAAGTGACGTTCTTTCGCATTAAGATTTTGTGCATCCAACCATAAAAGCGCATGGCAACCTCTGCTTCCCTCTACAAAGGGCCTATCTTTTATTTATTATCTCCTACCTTATGCAAGAGTCATGGTGATCTTCAACTTTGTCGGATTTCGGGTTCCGGCAGACCCTTGAGGTTCGAACACTGGGGTGCGCGCGGAGATCTCGCCTTCTACCTACATGCACCCCACCGCCTTGCTTGGAACTAGGCTATGAAAAGAACAGCACAAGAGACACGGGGTTTATACTAGTTCGGGCCACCATTGTGTTGTAATACCCTACTCTAGTTTGTGGTGTGGTGGATTGCCTCTTGGGCTGATGATGATGAACAATACAAGGAAGAACAGCCTCGCGAGGGTCCGTTCTTGGCTGGGGGGATGAACTGCTAGGAGGAGTTCAGTCACCCTTCTATCTTGCTATGATGCTACTTGATTGCTCTCTTTCAGATGCCTCTACCTGATTCTAGATGCCGGGTGGCTCTCTCCGAGATGCCGAGATGCCTCTACCCTGTGGGTGGCTAGTCCTATTTATAGGCAAAGGCCCTGGGCCTCTTCCCAAATATTGAGCGGGAAGGGCGCCAACAATTGGCCATTTTGAAGGGGAACATCTGGTACACTTATCCTGACTAAAGTTGGTCCTCGCCTGCCAAAGGCTCTGGTAGTGACACCTGCTTGGGCTCCACAATGACTTCCTTCCTGCCGTTGGGCTGGTCTTGGTCTCGTTGCACCGAAATGGGTGCCTTTGCTTGATGCTCTCGCCTGCGCTCGCTCCCTTTGCACCAAAGAGGAAAGGGAGGACACTGCACGGGCTGGCGCCCTTAGTCATCATGGCTTGCGCCATGGGCACCTCATGAGGTACCCCGCCTTGATCTCTCCGCCTCCTCGCGAGTCAGCCTGATGAGGCCATGCGAGAGGAGGCTCCGTGTCGTCCGCCCCGCGAGGCTTGGCCCCTCGCGAGGGTCTTGGGCTTGTGTTGATGAAGATGGGCCGTGCTGGGCCCCTCCTTGAGCCACGCCGCAGGCCGCAGGCAGGCAAGTCTGGGGACCCCCGTTCCCAGAACGCCGATAGTAGCCCCCGGGCCCAAGGCGCGCCCGGGCTTGGCCGAGCAGAGAGGCGAAAGGGCAAGCGCGAAGCGCCGCGGGCCCTAACAGCCTGCGGCCTTGGGCGCCGCGTGGCGGTTGATTGGACGTGGGCGTCTCCACTTCCCCATGATGCCTCGGCAACCGCGTAGATTGGACAAGTCCCTGCATGCAAAGCGGGTCATGATTACCTGCGATCGTGGAGGACGGAGGTTGGCCTTCGCCGGCCATAAGTACGGAACAGCGCGCTCCCTTCCAGTACGTCTCTTCTTGCTTCTCCTCCTTCCCAGTCCTTGCTCCGTCTTGCTGCAATGGCTCTGATCCGCCGGTTCTCTGTGGCAGAAAAAGGAAAGGCTCCCCGAGAGGGACCGAACCCGCTCCCGCCGAAGAAACGGCTCGCTCTCTGCCGCCGTAATGATGGGGCCCATCAGGTGGCGTCGAGGCCCTGGTGCAAGCGGCCACCGCCGGGGTTCCCGATTCCCGGTTCCCCTGTATGCCCACCTAGAGGGCTCCGAAGGAGTCGACGCCGAACGCCGCAGGCGACGCCACCGTCGGCGCCGGCGCGTCACGAGGGTGTGCGTCTTTCCTCCTGGAGTCCATGCCGAGGGCTCCTCTCGAGAGTTCGTGCTCCACGGCGCCATGCCTCCTCAGTCTTGGGTTCGCCTTCCTCCCTTCTTCGCCTCCATCATCTCGCAGGGAGAACTCCTGGAGCTATGGCTGCAGCACGCAGCCTGCATTGCCCCCGCAACCGAGGCAGAGGTTGCGGTCGTTGCCCCGGGCGAGGTCTTCTTGACTCAAGGCTGGGGCGAAATCGCCCGGGCTTGCAGGACAAGGGGCGCCTTCGTGATTCACTTGGAGTACGACGACGCGTCGGTGATGTTCTTCAAGGTCTTAGACGCAAACGGGTGCCAGCTGGAGTGCTGCCCCGGAAGAGGTTGTCGAGGCCATGCCACGGTGAGGACTAGGCCCGCCGACCGCTCCCTTGGCAGCTCCTCAGGCGGCGGAGGCGTCGGAGGGTCCAGCGACTCCGGCGAGCTCTTCGCGTCTCCGGAGACGGGCGACGACAGCGACGAGCCCCCGAGCCGGCGCCGCTCCCGGAGCAGGGCGGGCTCGTCAGGTCGTCGCCGGCTCTGATCTGGATGGGGTTCGCGCCGATGCTTGACGGCCCACTGTTGATGATGGCGTCTTTTGCATGGGCGTGTGTAGTTAGTGTTCCTTAGGCTCTGTTCCCTGCGAGGAATCAAAAACGCGCCCCGTGGGGGCTTGTAAGGTGCCTATGATCCCGTTTGCTAATATAATCCTTGCCGCAGGATAGTGTGAGCTGCTCGTTCCGTCTTAGCTCAGTTCTCCCTTTCGAACCTCACGAGGGCTTGATGCTCTGCACCGACAGGTCCCAGTCCCAAGGCGTCTTCAGCCGTCGCTGGTATGCCAGGTCGCGATGCCGTGGTCAAGGCCAGGAGGTGAGCAACCCGGGGTCCGGTAAGAGCCCCTGAGTCATGATGCTCAGTAGGTCGCCTTTGGCGCCCAAGCAGTCATCGTTCGGTGAGAAAGCAGGGCGACGTCGCCAACACGGAATTGCATCGGGTGCGTGAATGGTGCCATGGTAGTATGTGCTTTTGGGTGGTGACTTATCTCAAGAATCAGGGACCGTTCCCTGGTGTGTCGCCGGGTCCGCGTACCGGCAGGCATGAAGTGACCTGGCGGGGTCCTCGCGTGTCCCTCCCCTCTCACCTTTTCCCCCCTTTCTGCTCTACGTCCTTGGGTCCCGGCCCTCGAGCGAGTCTCAACCATCGCTGGTATGCCAGGTCGCGATGCCGTGGACAAGGCCAGAGGGTGAGGGCTGGAGAGCCGGTAGGAGCCCTGAGTCGTGATGCTCAGGCACCCCCCCTTTAACGTGCAAGCGGGTCACGCGGATGAGAGTGAAGGAGACACCGCAAGGGCCTCACCTGTCGATGCTCCTTCAGGAGACCCTGCAGGCCCATCATAAAAAAAGAACGAGAGTTTTCCATGGCAATTGACAGTCAGCCGTTGGTTGCTCCGGAGGGGTGACGAGGCACTGAAGGCTTGACGAGGTGGCGCTATGCGGGGCTGCCGCGGCCAGAGCTCAGCCATTCAGGTTTGTCGGCGTTGCAGGGACGGACCCATGCGCAAGCGTCGTGCCGTTGTGGGAGCAGCTCCATCAGTTGGCGTCAGTTGAGCGGGCAACTAGGTCAAACTCATTAGTCGCAAAGGAGTGAATTCATTCAAACAAATGATGGGAAGGCGGACATCACTGGGTCTGGCCCGAGCGACTTGGGGATGATGCAGCCCAAGGGGCGCTCCCGACAAAGTAAGCTAACAACATGAAATAAAAGGGATACATGCCGCATGGACGGACCCACGCGGCCTCAGATTAATGCAGCCCTGGGGGGGGTGCTCCTAGCTGGAAATGAAACTTGAAAGATGTCACCTGATGATGTTGAAGACGAAGGGGGTGTTGGTGTATCAGACTCGGTGGGCTGCGGAAGCTGATCCTCACGAGCCCCCAGGCCCAGGGGCCTCGGGAGGCTCCGGAGGTGCTGGTGGCTCCTCGCGGACCATCTCCATCTCCGCCAGGGCTGCGGAACGCCTGGCCTCTTGAGCCTCCATGATGCCCCTCATGAGGCGCCGGTATGTGGCAGCCGCGTTCGGCAAGCCGTAAGGCATGCAGACGTAGCTGTGGGGTGGACCTTCGCAGCGCCCCACTCGCGAGGGCCAGAGGCGCTCCTGAGAGGCGACTCGGTTGAGCCCTGGTATGTCGATGCAGACGCACAGCCCACCATCCTCGCCTGGATGGGGAGCCACAGCGGGTAGGCGGCGGCCGCCTCTCATGACTCTTGACTCCTGTAGCTCCTGAATGGCCTTGCTGACGAACTCCTGAGGGTTTGGCCCTCCTTGCCTTGCTCCTTCTCGAGGGAAACGTGCTTCATAGCACGCCTCCAAGTGGTGCCCAAGCGCCTCCCTCGTGACCTTGGCGAGGTCGGTGGCCCTCCAGAGGGGAGCCCTCAAGCCCTGCCTGAGGAGGGCGCCGGGCGCGCTTTCCTATGCGATGGAAGGAGGTTCCCCCTGGGCAGGCGCGGGCCCTGAGGGGCCTGCCTCCTGAGGGGCCGGGCCTGGCGATGCCTTCTTCTTCTTCGGGGCGGCCTCGGGAAGCCTCCTGCTTCCGCGATCCGAACCTTTCAGTGATGCGGCTTGAAAGGCTCGTTCCAGGGAACACACCGCGTCTTTCTCTTCACAGGGCACCGTGATGACTCTACCACTTCCTGGCATCTTGAGGACGTTGTAGCCATGGTGGGTTACGGCCATGAACTTGGCCAGCGCTGGGTACCCGAGGATTGCGTTGTAAGGCAGGCGAATGTGGGCGACGTCGAAGTCGATGAGCTCGGTGCGGTAGTTGTCGTGCGCCCCGAAGGTGGCAGGGAGGCGGACCTGCCCAATCGGGACCGTGGAGCCGTCGGTGACTCCGGAGAAAGGCTTGGTTGGCTGAAGCTGATTGTAGGGCACTTGGAGATTGTTGAATGTTTCCACGGACAGGACGTTGAGCCTTGCCCCGCCATCGATAAGGGTCCTGGTGACCAGCACATTGCTGATGATTGGGGAGCAAAGCATTGGGAGGACTCCGGCTGTGGCTACGCACTTGAGTTGATCTGCTGAGCTGAACGTGATGGCGCACGCCGACCACCTGAGAGGGCGCGTGGCCTCGAGCTTGGGGAGGACTGCATTCACTTCGCGGGCGAACTTCTTGAAGATGCACTGAGAGGCTGGGGCTTGAGCTCCGCCCAGGATGCAGGCGATCGCGCGTGGCTCCTGGAAGCCCCCAGCCCCCTCGTCCTGATGGCGGTCCTTGTTTCTTCTTGGCTGCGGCGGTAGTGGAGGGAGGCCAGCGTTGCCTTGCGGGCGATCCTCGCGAGGCTGATCCCTCCAGTCTTCCTCATGAGGTGGGTCTTGCCGGCGATCCTCGCGAGGTCGATCCCGCCACCCTTGGCGCGGGCCGCGGTCTTCCCAGCATCCTGCGTTCCTTCCTCGTCCTCGACCGTAGCCCCGGTCACTGCGGTCGGGACGTCGGCCGACCCTTCCTTCACGCACGGCTCGGAGCTCTTGGCATTCGTTTGTGTTGTGGGTGCGGAGGTCGTGGTACACACAGTACCGGCTGCCCTTGGAGGACTCGGGTTGATCTACGCCTGCTTGGTATGCGGTTACGCATGAGCACGGCAGCCCCCTTGCGCTTCAAATCCTTGGCCTTGGGCTTCTTCTCTTCTGGGTCTGCGGCAGGCAGCTCGAGGAGGGAGAGACGCCCCTCCTCAGCCCTGGCGCACTTGGTCGCCAAGTTGAACAGCTCCAAGGAGGTGCACAGATCTTCATGCATCGCCAGCTCCTCCTTCATCTTGACGTCGCGCACGCCGTCGGAGAAGGCGGAGATGATGGCTTCCTCGGTCACCTTGGGAATCTTGAGGCGCGCGTTGTTGAAGCGCTGGATATACTTCTGCAGGGTCTCTCCTGGTTGCTGCTTGATGCGGCGCATGTCGCTCACGGCGGGCGGCCGGTCGCGAGTACCTTGGAAGTTGGCGATGAAGCGGGTGCGCATCTCGGCCCAGGAGGAGACCGTGCCTGGAGCCAGATTCAGGAGCCATGTGCGGGCCCCGTCCTTGAGCGCCATGGGAAACCAGTTCGCCATGACCTTCTCGTCTCCGTTGGCGGCTTCGATTCCAAGTCACATCGATCTAGCCGGTAACACCTCATATCACTTTGCGGCCTCACGCACGGTATTCCCACGGGTGTCGCCTTACCATGGCCCGGGACCGTTTATGCCTTTTGGCTCACGTATATGATAGTGTCGCTAGAATCCATATGACGAGAGAACCGGGCCGACATGGCTAGTCGTGAACCCAAAGCAGCACTAACCCATGGGGACAGGCATACATGAATCAACTTCGAGCATGTTGGTCGATGGCGTGTGAATCCGGGCTGTAGCACTGGCTAACAGGACTCAGGAACCCGGGATGTAGCAGCTAGGCAGGGCTCGGATGTCACCGCGTGTCATTTCCCGAAGGATGTACCACGAGCGAAGTGAAACACATGCCGGCCAGTCAAGCGTCTGAGCGGTAGTCTTTGGGCTAGCGAGGACTCCGTGAACCGGGCTGTAGCGGACTACTATGGCTCAAGGAAGCACTAGACTACATTTCCCCATAAGAGAGGCTGCCAAGGATAAACAACTAGATTGTCGGATCCCACACATACCAAGCATTTCAAACATACACACAATAAGCTCGATATGTGTAAATACAACATGGCATCACAACATAACTCTACGACTCAAGTATTTATTCATTAGGCTCCGAAGAGCCAGATATTACAAACATGGGTCTCATGACCCAACATTCAGAGCATACAAGTCAAAGCACATGCGGAAGCTTAACATGTCTGAGTACAGACATCTACAAATGAAAAAGGCTAAGAAGCCTGACTATCTACCAGATCCTGCCGAGGGCACAAGATCGTAGCTGAGGTATCAAGCTAAACGTCGAAGTCCACACGGAACTATTAGCGAGACTGAAGTCTCTCTGCAAAACATAAATTAAGAAAATGTGAGTACAAATGTACCCAGCAAGACTTACATCAGAACTAACTACATATGCATTGGTATCAACAAAGGGGGTGGTGGAGTTTGACTGCAGCAAGCCAGCTTTGACTCGGTGGCTATCCTGAACTACAACTGCAAGTAACTCTTTTGAGGTGGCGCACATGAGTCCACATAATCACCATATCAATACACCACTATGGATCCGCTCCCATCTACCTACGAGAACGCCATCCATAGCACTCACGCTTATCTTGCGCCTTTAAGAGTATCCACTTTCACTTGTCTATGAACTATACAGGTAACCCAGAAGTCCTTTTCCGCGGACACGGCTATTCGAATAGGTCATATTAACCCTGCAGGGGTGTACTTCTTCACACACGCTCTCACCACTTACCGCCATGTACACGTCATGTATCTCGGCAACCTTCAAGCGGAAGCCTGGCGAGGGAGTCGGCCATGACCTGACTAACCACACAAGTCTCTAGTCCAGGTTTATCGCCTATTCGGGTTCCATCCGTGAGGAGATCCGGCCGGGGTGTCGCTCACGGCCCCAAACGATGAGAGCAGGGTTCCCGAGGCACCGAATGGGCGTCCCGGTACACCGTGCCTCGTGTCTCTACCGCAACATAGCCCACCCCTAGGGTCAGCGCTATGCACGGCCCCCAACACATATCCTACAAACACCAGAAACTAGTTGCAACTCCTGGACAGAGATCGAGTTGATTAATAAGTCGAGAGGGGCACTTAAGCATTCCAACGCGTGGTAGTAGCTATTCATGGATCACAAACACAGAACTCAGTTACTGAGGACGGCTTCAATGAGACAACCCACCATGTACTCCTACATGGTCTCTCACCGCTACCTTTACCAAATCGTGTTCACACACTTAGCTCACACACAGTAGGACATGTTTATGCACCTCCGATTCATCCCCGATGAATCAGACCTGACTCAACTCTAAGCAGTAGCAGGCATGACAAACAAGCATGAATGAGTAGGCACAACAGGGCTCAAACAACTCCTACTCATGCTAGTGGGTTTCATCTATTTACTGTGGCAATGACAGGTCATGCAGAGGATAAAGGTGTTCATCTACCGCAGCATGTAACAGTTGAATCGTTGTTGTCCTAACACAGTAAAAGAGAGCAGGAGCAAGAGAGTGGGATTGTATCGGAATGAACAAGGGGGTTATGCTTGCCTGGCACTTCTCAAGATATTATAGTTCCTCATCGGTGTCATCGTCTCATCGTCGGAAGCACGTCTATCGAGAGGGGACAAATACCGGCAAACAAGGAAGAACACAATCAATGCAATGCAACAATATGATGCATGAACATGACATGGCAATATGATGTGATTTGTCCTAATGCAACTAGCAACAGATTAAATGAAGTTGGTTTGAATACAAAATTCAAATTCAAACTCCTTATGTGATTATTCAAATGCCATATAATTGATTTGACCTGATCAGCAGGTATAGGTTGCTCAAACATGCATGAAAATGGTACAGATGGATAGATTGAAATTTTCTGATAATTTTTCATATATAACTTGTTTGATTTGGAGCTACGGTTGAATTTCTATGATTTTTAGAAGTTTTGGTTATTTTCTGGAATTTCCTGTATAAGAAAAATTCCAGTAATTAGTTATTGCGTCAGCATGATGTCGTGGTGACGTCAGCAGGTCAACTTGGTGCCCCAGGTCAAACCTGACCAGTGGGGTCCACTGGTCAGTGACTGGGGCTGGTTAGTGACACTGACAGGTGGGTCCGGTTAACGCCCACGTCAGCCAAGTCAACATGACATGTGGGGCCAGTCAACAGCCATGTCAGCGCGGTCAAACCTCACGCGTGGGTCCCATTGGGTTAATCTAAACTAAACAGGAAAATTAATCTAACCTAAACAGGCGCATGGGCCCACGTGGCAGTGGCTTAAGGGGGTGATTAGAGGGGTCGTTAGCAGCTAATGACGTAGCCACGTCAACCCACCAGCGTTTAGCCGCCGGTGACACAAACCGCGGTGGAGATCTTCGGAAATCGCCCTCCGGTGATGGTTCGACGCACGGCTAGGCTTGCTCGACTCCTGGGAGTGCGCCGCATCTAGTGGTGCCACTGGTTGGAGCCGGGGTGGCCGAGAACTATGCCGGCGTCGAGGTTTGGCGGCGGCCGAAGCACGGGAGCAGTCGGGTTCGGCATTACTGCGTACGGGAGGAGGATCTGGTGGGTGTGCTCGGCTTCTGGGAGTGTGCTGAGCGCGCTGATGGGCTCGGACGCGAGCGGCAGCGGCTGTGGCCATGGTGGCGCCATGGCCGGCGGCGATGTGCTCGCGGGCTCAACGGTGAAGTTAGTTAGGGCGCTCAGACGGAAGGTAGAAGAGAGGGGAAAGATGACGGTGCTCACGATGAACTCGCAGAGCAGGCAAGAGGGCTCGGGGGGGCGCTGACGCTGGCGAATCGGAGTCGGCGGTCTCGGTCGTCCGAGGTTGAAGAAGGGGATGTAGGTGGTGCTGCGGGGGTGTCCGGCGTCGCTTGGCTCGTCGGAGACGAAGATGAAGATGCTGTGGAGCCTTTGGACATGGCGGAAGGGTGAGGGGGGTGGCTCTGGACTCGGCGGCAGCGAACGGCGACGGCGGTCGCTTTCGGATGCGTGCGAGAGATTGAACAGAGTTGGGGATGAGCTTGAGGGAGTGAGCGAGAGGGACCAGGGGGCTGCGTGGCGCCTCCAGGCGCGTCGGGGAGAGGGCGGCAAGCAAGCAGGAGGTGGAGGCCTCGGGCGTGCGCACGTCGACACGCCTCTGCCTACTGGCAGAGGTTGAGGACGACCGCTTTGGCCAGTGGGCTGGGCCAGCTGGGCCGTGTCAGGTGAGCGCCAGTTAAGTCTCTCTTTCTCTCTTTTATTTATGTTTTCTAATTCTTCTGCAACTTTAGGGCTTTTATTAAAATACTAAAACTAACTCAAAAATCATGAAACTGCTCAAGGCTACTGTTTGGAATATTTCCAACAGTAAAGATTTTAGTTCATGATTATTTGAGCATTTAAAATATTTTATAGCATTTAAATGCCCAAATGCAATAACTAATGATTTAATCTAGTGACCCTCTATTGTCCTAGAAAAGTGTGCACCATTTTTGTCAGAGGTTCTAGACCAAGGCAAAGATGATGAACATTTTAGAAGGGCATTTTGGGTTCATTGAAAATGATTTTAGTAAACCCTAGTTGGTTTAAGGGGGGGTGCTGGGGGTTCTATCATCCCCATTTCAAGTTTCTTTAAATTTAAACATGTTGCATGAATGCTTATGCGGAGACAAGCAAGGACTAAGCTAGGGCTATGACAACTCACCCCCACTAAACAAGAATCTCGTCCCGAGATTCAAGACGTGAGGTAAGAAGACAGAGGGGGCACAAGCTAACACGGTCTTCACGATCCAGGTTGCACTTCATAAGAACGTTGATACGATCACCAACTTTGTCTCGATGTCTTGCTCTGAGAACTCCAACTAACATGACAATGAGAGGAAAGTGAAAACTCCAGAAGGATCGATCTTCCCGAAGATCGAATAACTCAGGATCAATTCACGGAATGAGACATAGCAACATCTCTCGAGCTGAGACATGAAACATACATCCAGAGGGATGGAGGAACAAACGACGGGGTTTGATTTGTTAGGCAACAATTCCATGCTTAGAAGGATGGTGGATGGTGTCAAGGTGGCGAGGAAATAATTGCCATGATTCCGTAACGGGGCACCTTGGGGGAGGTGACTCGTAGAACTATTCCCTTAAGTGGCAAAAAGAATTACTTTTGATTCAGACATCGTTGAAACTCTTTATACCAGCTTAAGGCAATTTACGATTGATCGTTAAAAGAGCTCGAAGAAATGACATACTCGAACTAGGATGGATGATGTGGACTACCTTGTTGAAGACAACGCAATGGATGGCTTTTGCCTATCACCGGAAATGGATGGGACCCATGACAAGTCCATTTTAAAGACGATCTTGAACAGCAACTACCGAAAAGGGCAGCCCATGGAAATTGGCACAATGGCAGTGCAAGCTGGGGACAAAATGCAACTGTTGGGAATGTTGCAACCATCATATCTGCCTGAGATTCAGATCTGATTGGTGATAGGACACTTCAGACTCAGCATGTCCGAAAAGAAAGGTTGCAACACAAATCGACGAGATGACGTTGCGAGATTCTCGGGATATGAACTACGATAGCAAGCTCCAAAACATGAGCTGGTTCTGCGACATACATGTGAGCATGTTGTCCAAGACAAGAATGAGCACATAGTAGTCTTATAATAACACTATCGAGTTCTGGTCGGGAACCATCATCAAGGATTTCGAAGTCTTTACGCGCGCTAGACTTCTTTTCCTTGAACAAGTCGATCAGTGGCTTGGGGTGCTAGGAATTGCATATGGAATGAAGATTATCAGTCTATCAGACCATAGAATACTTTGCACAGGCATGACTGACTTGGGATGATTCCAGAGGAAACAAAATAAACCTTTCTCAAATTCATGGCGAAAACTTACACCTAAAGCACATGAATTCGAGGAAGTCACTTCTTCCATCCAAGCATAGGCTTCATGAACGGAACACGAAGGCATTGCTTACAAAGTTTTCAACACTAGGTTGATGTTCAACATGAATCATGGGGGAGACAAAAAGTTGCTGATGGGCTCAATGGCAACTCATCGGAATTTCCATATCACTGGACTTCCACCATCATGTGAACATGGTGTTAGCATTGGTCAGACCAAAAGATGTAATGGTATATGCTCGAGGAATCAACCACGAGTAAGACAACATTACGAACATCGTTGGTTCTGATTTGACTTGACGATAGCCCATACTCAAGTCAAAGTTTTGACAAGGCAATAGATCCAACAACTAATCACGAGGACCAATCGATGGAGATATCATCTTTCTTCAACACACACACACACAAAGATATCCCCTAACATGAACTAAGTCAGACAAGCTTTGTCTTCCAACTCTCCAAGTTGTTGTCTAGCTCAACCAACTAGCTTAGGGACATCCAACACAGATTCTTGGAGAAAGAGTGGTTTATTGGAAAACCAACTTGATCACGAACTCAACATAACGGCCAGGGAACAACCTGGTAATGCTTCCGAGAAGATATTCGGAACATCACGAACCACTGGTATGTTACTAAGCTCGTGAATAACCTTGCTTTTCAGGGCAAGATGATATGATCAAAAGAGTGAGGGATTGACACAATCCTAACTCATTGATCGATGAGTGCACCGGAAATAAGGACTAGGTAGCACGATCAATCTTAGGATGATGATTCAATAACCAACGCGCTAAGAATGATACTAACGGTCATTAACCACCAAGCAACATGGTTGCTAGGAGTATTGATCTCACACATCATAGTTCACTTGGCGGCATTCCGGTTATGACAACACGGGACCGAGGAATGAATGATGATGGTGAGAAGTATCACTACGTCATGAATTCATGAGAGTTGGTGCAGTTATCATGACATTCCTGACATCAAGAGGGCAATACTTCAGGGTAGAACAGAATCAAAAGCTGGATTGGCATTTTGATCTGCGGGATACAACTGCTTTGACCCAATCCTAGAAATGGACAAGGTACTGGAGTTTGTTTCTCCTATTCATTCCATAATAGAATGGCTTGATGGACCACAAGAATAATAGGCATCGATGAACGGATGCACGCATACTCTTGACTATCAATTGATAGATGGAGGTCAGAAAATAACTAAAGAGGGACAACTCGAAGGAACATATGTTTTTTTCTGAGTTGTGGATGCATAGATTAGTATGTCGAGCGAAGCTCAACATTTCTTCCGGATAACCCATGTGGAAAGGGTAGAACTGGCAGATTCACAATTATGAATGGAGAACTCCTCAAGAGTACTCTGATTGTGATCCTTCGGTTTAGCGAGGAACATTCTGCCATGAGCGGTTCATAGTATTTGGAAGAAGGAAATACCACGGACCTCGAGGACTATCGCAAAGTTACTAATATCCTAAAGGAACTAGCAAACACTATCAACAGAAGGTAAGTAGGGTGAATCTCGGGTTCAAGAACCCAGGAATAGAATACCTACTATTAAATGGCATCACAGGATGCTTTCGAGAATAATGGCCAGAATCATCACACTAGGAATATAAAGCATGGCTAGATTACTAGATGATCCTCAAAGACACCTATGGTCATAATAATAGTTCCAACATATATGCCGAGGCAGCGGAGTACCTCAACACACTAATTTGTGTGATTAATCTGGCCCAAATGAACATTAGAAACGGAGAGAAGGGATTTGCAAATGCATCAGATTATTTAGAAATCTGGGATGACTCGGACAACATAACGGCTGTAAATGCTCAAAATGATTTGTGACATCCTGCAAAATGGTGGCATGACCACTCAACATCACAATATCAAAGTTCTGAGATGAACTGTCAACACACAGAAGTAGTAGGAACTGAACTCGGGCTTGAATCCATCAATCACATAAGTCTATGGATTAGTAACACGGCATCCTAATAGAAAGATGAGAAGCCTAGTACTTAATCCCCGTAGAAAAGAAGAGGTTGACTCAGATCAGAAGGGCATAAGGTATAAGGAGTAAAAAGAGCCGTGCGTTCCCTTCCACAATCAATTCCCTTATATAACTAAAGCATTTATAGACTCAACTTCGACCGGTTTGGCTTGGTAATCCTACAGGCAGTCAGGCTCTGATACCAAAGCTGTCAGGACCCCGATTCCAAGTCACATCAATCTAGCCGGTAACACCTCATATCACTTTGCGGCCTCACGCACGGTATTCCCACGGGTGTCGCCTTAGCCCTGGACCGTTTGCGCCTTTTGGCTCACGCATATGATAGTGTCGCTAGCATCCATATGACAGAGAACCCGGGCCGACATGGCTAGTCGTGAACCCAAAGCGGCACTAACCCATGGGGACAGACATACATGAATCAACTTAGAGCATGTCGGTGAGCAGCGTGTGAATCCGGGCTGTAGCACTGGGCTAACAGGACTCCGGGAACCCGGGCTGTAGCAGGCTAGGCAGGGCTCCGGATGTCACCGCGTGACATTTCCCCAAAGGGACAGAGACAAGAACAAAGTGAAACACATGCCGCCATCAAGCGTCCCGAGCGGTAGTCTTTGGGCTAGCAGGACTCCGTGAACCGAGCTATAGCGGACTACTATGGCTCAAGGAAGCACTAGACTACATTTCCCCATAAGAGAGGCTGCCAAGGATAAACAACTAGATTGTCGGATCCCACACATACCAAGCATTTCAAACATACACACAATAAGCTCGATATGTGTAAATACAAAATGGCATCACAACATAACTCTACGACTCAAGTATTTATTCATTAGGCTCCGAAGAGCCAGATATTACAAACATGGGTCTCATGACCCAACATTCAGAGCATACAAGTCAAAGCACATGCGGAAGCTTAACATGTCTGAGTACAGACATCTACAAATGAAAAAGGCTGAGAAGCCTGACTATCTACCAGATCCTGCTGAGGGCACAAGATCGTAGCTGAGGTATCAAGCTAAACGTCCAAGTCCACGCGGAACTATTAGTGAGACTGATGTCTCTCTGCAAAACATAAATTAAGCAAACGTGAGTACAAATGTACCCAGCAAGACTTACATCAGAACTAACTACATATGCATCGGTATCAACAAAGGGGGTGGTGGAGTTTGACTGCAGCAAGCCAGCTTTGACTCGGTGGCTATCTGAACTACGAATCGCAAGTAACTCTTTTGAGATGGCGCTACGAGTCCACATATTCACCATATCAATACACCACTATGGATCCGCTCCCCTCTACCTACGAGAACGCCATCCATAGCACTCACGCTTATCTTGCGCATTTTAGAGTATCCACTTTCACTTGTCTATGAACTGTACAGGTAACCCAGAAGTCCTTTTCCACGGACACGGCTATTCGAATAGGTCATATTAACCCTGCAGGGGTGTACTTCTTCACACACGCTCTCGCCACTTACCGCCATGTACACGTCATGTATCTCGGCAACCTTCAAGCGGAAGCCTGGCGAGGGAGTCGGCCATGACCTGACTAACCACACGAGTCTC
The DNA here is from genome assembly GCA_021605205.1 of Aegilops longissima. Lineage (NCBI taxonomy): Eukaryota > Viridiplantae > Streptophyta > Magnoliopsida > Poales > Poaceae > Aegilops > Aegilops longissima. The sequence goes on along the minus strand of CM038678.1, from coordinate 103,142,229 downwards.
TAGTCCAGGTTTATCGCCTATTCGGGTTCCATCCATGAGGAGATCCTGCCGGGGTACCGCTCACGGCCCCAAACGATGAGAGCAGGGTTCCCGAGGCACCGAACGGGCGTCCCGGTACACCGTGCCTCGTGTCTCTACCACAACATAGCACACCCCTAGGGTCAGCACTACACACGGCCCCCAACACATATCCTACAAACACCAGAAACTAGTTGCAACTCCTGGACAAAGATCGAGTTCATTAATATGTCGAGAGGGGCACTTAAGCATTCCAATGCGTGGTACTAGCTGTTCATGGATCACAAACACAGAACTCAGTTCCTGAGGACGGTTGCAATGAGACAACCCACCATGTACTCCTACATGGCCTCTCACCGCTACCTTTACCAAATCGTGTTCACACACTTGCTCACACACAGTAGGACATGTTTACACACCTCCGATTCATCCCCGATGAATCAGACCTGACTCAACTCTAAGCAGTAGCAGGCATGACAAACAAGCATGAATGAGTAGGCACAACAGGGCTCAGACAACTCCTACTCATACTAGTGGGTTTCATCTATTTACTGTGGCAATGACAGGTCATGCAGAGGATAAAGGGGTTCATCTACCGCAGCATGTAACAGTTGAATCGTTGTTGTCCTAACATAGTAAAAGAGAGCAGGAGCGAGAGAGTGGGATTGTATAGGAATGAACAAGGGGGTTATGCTTGCCTGGCACTTCTGAAGATATTATAGTTCTTCATTGGTGTCATCGTCTCATCATCGGAAGCACGTCTATCGAGAGGGGACAAATACCGGCAAACAAGGAAGAACACAATCAATGCAATGCAACAATATGATGCATGCACATGACATGGCAATATGATGTGATTTGGCCTAATGCAACTAGCAACAGATTAAATGAAGTTGGTTTAAATACAAAATTCAAATTCAAACTCCATATGTGATTATTCAAATGCCATATAATTGATTTGACCTGATCATCAGGTATAGGTTTCTCAAACATGCATGAAAATGATACAGATGGATAGATTGAAATTTTCTGATAATTTTTCATATATAACTTGTTTGATTTGGAGCTACGGTTGAATTCCTATGATTTTTAGAAGTTTTGGTTATTTTCTGGAATTTCCTGTATAAGAAAAATTCCAGTAATTAGTTATTGGGTCGGCATGATGTCGTGGGTGACGTCAAGAGGTCAATCGGGCGCCCAGTCAAACCTGACCAGATGGGGTCCACCGTCGATGTTGGGGCTGGTTAGTGACACCGGCAGTGGGTCCGGTCAACGCCCACGTCAGCCAAGTCAACATGTCATGTGGGGCCAGTCAACAACCATGTCAGCGCGGTCAAAGCTGACGCGTGGGTCCCACTGGGTTAATCTAAACTAAACAGGAAAATTAATCTAACCTAAACAGGCGCATGGGCCCACGTGGCAGTGGCTTAAGGGGGTGATTAGAGGGGTCGTTAGCAGGTAATGACGTAGCCACGTCAACCCACCGGCGTTTAGCCGCCAGTGACACAAACCGCGCGGAGATCTTCGGAAATAGCCCTCCGACCATGGCTCGACATGCGGCTAGGCTTGCTCGACTCCTGGGAGTGCGCCGCATCTAGTGGTGCCACTGGTTGGAGCCGAGGTGGCGGGGAACTATGCCGGCGTCGAGGTTTGGCGGCGGCCGAAGCACGGGAGCAGTCGGGTTCGGCGTTACTGCGTACGGGAGGAGGATCTGGTCGGTGTGCTCGGCTTCTGGGAGTGTGCTGAGCGCGCTGATGGGCTCGTACACGAGCGGCAGCGGCTGTGGCCGCGGTGGCACCATGGCCGGTGGCGACGTGCTCGCGGGCTCAACGGTGAAGTTAGTTAGGGCGCTCAGAAGGATGGTAGAAGAGAGGGGAAAGATGCCGGTGCTCACGGTGAACTCGCAGAGCAGGCCAGAGGGCTCGGGGAGGCGCTGACGCCGGCGAATCGGAGTCGGCAATCTCGGTCGTCCGAGGTTGAAGAAGGCGATGGAGGTGGTGCTGCGGGGGTGTCCGTCGTTGCTTGGCTCGTCGGAGACGAAGATGAAGATGCTGCGGAGCCTCTAGACATGGCGGAAGGGTGAGGGGGTGGCTCTGGACTCGGCGGCAGCGAACGGCGGCGGCGGTCGCTTTCGGATGCGTGCGAGAGAGAGAACAGAGGAGGGGGATGAGCTCGATGGAGTGAGCGACAGGGACCAGGGGGCTGCGTGGCGCCTCCAGGCGTGTCGGGGAGAGGGCGGCAAGCAAGCAGGAGGTGGAGGCCTCGGGCGTGCGCGCGTCAACACGCCTCTGCCTACTGGCAGAGGTTGAGGACGACCGCTTTGGCCAGTGGGCTGGGCCAGCTGGGCCATGTCAGGTGAGCGCCAGGTAAGTCTCTCTTTCTCTCTTTTATTTATGTTTTCTAATTCTTCTGCAACTTTAGGGCTTTTATTAAAATACTAAAACTAACTCAAAAATCATGAAACTGCTCAAGGCTACTGTTTGGAATATTTCCAACAGTAAAGATTTTAGTTCATGATTATTTGAGCATTTAAAATATTTTATAGCATTTAAATGCCCAAATGCAAATAACTAATGATTTAATCCAGTGACCCTCTGTTGTCCTAGAAAAGTGTGCACCATTTTTGTCAGAGGTTCTAGACCAAGGCAAAGATGATGAACATTTTAGAAGGGCATTTTGGGTTCATTGAAAATGATTTTAGTAAACCCTAGTTGGTTTAAGGGGGGTGCTGGGGGTTCTATCATCCCCATTTCAAGTTTCTTTAAATTTAAACATGTTGCATGAATGCTTATGCGGAGACAAGCAAGGACTAAGCTAGGGCTGTGACATTCGTACTCTGCATTGTGAATGGATTATTACTTGAACATAAGAAATAATATGACATTTCTTTTTATATGTTGCTGTTATGAGAATAATCATGATGCCTTCATGTCCATATTTTATTTTTATCGACACCTCTACCTCTAAAAATGGGGACATATTTATCGTTATCGGCTTTCGCTGGAGGACAAGCGAGGTCTAAGCTTGGGGGAGTTGATACGTCCATTTTGCATCAAGCTTTTATATCGATATTTATTGCATTTTGAGCTGTTATTACATGTTATGTCACAATACTTATGCCTATTCTCTCTTATTTTACAATGTTTACATAAGGAGGGAGAATGCCGGCAGCTGGAGTTCTGGGCTCGAAAAGGAGCAAATATTAGAGACCTATTCTGCACAACTCCAAAAGTCCTGAAACTCCACGGAATATCTTACAATAAACAATAAAAAATCCTCGCCAAAGATGAAGACCAGGGGGCCCACACCTTGTCCACGAGGGTGGGGGGCGTGCCCTACCCCCCTGGGCGCGCCCCCCTACCTCGTGGGCTCCCTGGTGGCCCTCCGATGCCCATCTTCTGCTATATGAGGTCTTTCGTCGAGAAAAAAAATCAGAAGCAACCTTTCGGGACAAAACTCCGCCGCCACGAGGCGGAACCAATCTAGGGCTCCGGCAGAGCTGTTCTGCCGGGGACACTTCCCTCCGGGAGGGGGAAATCATCACCAACGTCATCACCAACGCTCCTCTCATCGGGAAAGGGCAATCTCCATCAACATCTTCACCAGCACCATCTCCTCTCAAAACCCTAGTTCATCCCTTGTATTCAATTCTTGTCTCCAAGTTCGGGATTGGTACTAGTAGGTTGCTAGTAGTGTTGATTACTCCTTGTAGTTGATGCTAGTTGGTTTATTTGGTGGAAGATCATATGTTCAGATCCTTTATGCATATTAAGACCCCTCTGATTATGAACATGAATATGCTTTGTGAGTAGTTATGTTTGTTCCTGAGGACATGGGAGAAGTCATGCTATTAGTAGTCATGTGAATTTGGTATTCGTTCGATATTTTGATGAGATGTATGTTGTCTATCCTCTAGTGGTGTTATGTGAACGTCGACTACATAACACTTCACCATTATTTGGGCCTAGAGGAAGGCATTGGGAAGTAATAAGTAGATGATGGGTTGCTAGAGTGACATAAACTTAAACCCTAGTTTATGCGTTGCTTGGTAAGGGGCTGATTTGGATCCATATGTTTCATGCTATGGTTAGGTTTACCTTAATACTTTTGTTGTAGTTGCGGATGCTTGCAATAGAGGTTAATCATAAGTGGGATGCTTGTTCAAGTAAGAACAACACCCAAGCACCGGTCCACCGACATATCAAATTATCAAAGTACCGAACGCGAATCATATGAACGTGATGAAAACTAGCGTGACGATATTCCCATGTGTCCTCGGGAGCGCTTTTCCTTATATAAGAGTTTGTCCAGGCTTGTCCTTTGCTACAAAAAGGATTGGGCCACCTTGCTGCACTTTATTTACTTTTGTTACCTGTTGCTCGTTACAAATTATCCTATCACAAAACTATCTGTTACCACTTATTTCAGTACTTGCAGAGAATACCTTGCTAAAAACCCGTTATCATTTCCTTCTACTCCTCGTTGGGTTTGACACTCTTACTTATCAAAAGGACTACGATAGATCCCCTATACTTGTGGGTCATCAGGGGTGCGCATGAAGAACACTCTCTCCCCAGTCTGCCTGCTCAACGATCCCACAACCTAGCCCGATGGACCCAAAGAACAAGAGACACAGAGATATCCTGGTTTGGGCCACCTTGCGGTGAATACCCTACTCCAGCTTTGTGGTGGATTACCTTAAGGGGCTGAGGATGAACTAGTACAGTGGTGGAACAGCCTCGGGAGGTGAGGTGTTCTTGACCTCGATGAGCTGGTGATGTGATTCGGTTGGAATTGGTCCGTCCCCTCTATGGTGGTGGCTAGTCCTATTTATAGTGGCCTTGGTCCTCTCCCCAAATGTAGGCGGGAAGGGATCCCACAATGGCCAAATTTGAAGAGATACAACTAGTACAAGCTATCCTGACAAAAGTAGTCTTCACCCGCCAAGAGCTCTGGTGGTGACGCTGTAGTGGGCTCCGCGATGACCTCTGTCCTGCCATCCTCATGGTCTTGGTCTCGATGCACCGGAATGGAAACCTTTGCTTGATTCCTCGGGATTCCGCGCCTGGGCTTGCCTCCTTAGCACCAAAGGGGAAACTGGTACGCTGCGCCCGCTGGAGCCCGCCTTTCCTTGGTCGTCACGGCTCACGTCATGTGAACCTCGCGAGGTGCACCTTGCATAGATATCTCCGCTCCTTGGGAGCCAGCCTAGTGAAGCTTCCCCTAGGGGGGTCTTGGTGTCGCCCGCCTCACGAGGCTTGGCCCCTCGCGAGGGTCTTGAGTTGCTGCTGCTGAAGCTGGGCCGTACTGGGCCATCGTTGGAGCCACGCCATGGGCCACAGGCAGGCAAGTCAGGGCACCCTTGTTCCCAGGACACCGATAGTAGCCCCCGGGCCCAAGGCGCGCCCGAACTTGGCTTCGAGGTGAAGCCAAATGGCAACTGCGGAGCACCGCGGGCCCTAACCGCCTGCAGCCTCAGTCGACATATGGCGGTTGATGGGACATGGGCGCCTCCGCTTCCCCATGCTACCTCAGGAACCGTTCGACTTCACGAGACTCTGCTGCATGTAGAGGAAAACCATCATTATGCGCGATCGTGGAAGCCGGTGGTTGGCCTCCTTCTGGCTATAAATGAGGGGAGGGGCAGAGCCCCCTCGCTCATCTCTGTATTCACTCTGCCCGCTCCTTCTTCCTCCTCCTCGCCTTGCCATCTTGCCGTAGCTCCCATGGCACCAACGAAGAGGTTCTCGGCCGCGGAGAAGGGGAAGGCTCGCCAGGAGGGCCCCGGCTTGCCACCGCCCAAGAGGGGGAGGGGCCGCCACCACAAGCACGCCGCGACTCCTATTGTGGCTCCTCGGGGGCGTGGTCGTGATCCTTCAGGGACCGGCGTCGTCCTCGGAGGACGCACCGATGTCTCCTCTCGCGGTGAGGGCCGCTCGAGGCAGGGCAGCCCTTGCGCCGAGGGGAGGCGCGCCATGGTCGCGCGGCCTCCTAGGCTGCGCTTCCATTCGGCGGAGGTGCTCCCGGAGTTCGTCGTGTGGTCGGAGAGGCCGGCCGGCACTGGCTCCAGCTCCCGCGCTTCTTTGCTAGTGAGCTGCCGGCCATGGGTCTTGGCGGCTTCTGGCTGCAAGCCGACGGCTGCTGCAGCAAGGCCTCGTGGGCCGCGGTGGAGGTTTCCGCCGCAGGCAATGCGGTTCTGGCCCGCAGCTGGCAGACGTTCGCCCGCACACGCATCTTGAGCAGGAGGTATACCCTCCACATCAAGTATGACAGTGTCGTGACCCTCTATGCAAGGGTGTTTGGGGAAGATGGTCGCCACGCATGGGTGCTGCCCCGAGGACAGCGGCGGCAACGGCCGCGATGATGCCGAGGGCGAGCTTGCGCTTGGCGACGGCCGCGGCTCGTTCAGCGGCGGCGGCACCTCTTCCAGCGAGAGCACTAGCAGCAACAGCTACGACCAGCCGCCACATCGCCGGGCTTACTTTGAGGACGGCGGTGGGTCGTCCCGTCGCCAAGCCCCGGTGAAGCGTGAGGAGGGCTCGGGCTGAATCCGGGAGGCCCATGGAGCCAGGCCTAGTGCTGCTGCTATTGCGTGGGCTGCTTTTGTTCAACCTTTCCTTTCTTCCTGCATTTGAAAAAGTAGGGGCCCTGTAGGGGCATGTAATGAACCATGGTACTTATGCCATTATGCTATGTTTATTGTTCTCATGTTATGCCATGGTGTTTGTGCTCCGCATAGATACAGAGGAGTAACTTAGCTTGGTACACTCAGGGTGACTTCCCGCCTCGCGAGGGCGCGCCCCTTTTGGCATCTGGTGAGGCCTCCTTGCTATCGACTCCGGCGCCGCTGGCCTCACGGGGCGTCATATGCTGCATATTTTTTTAGAATATCTATCGGGTGCCTTGTTCCTCCTTGCGCGAGCCCTCAGGCATGACCTAGTCATGGCTTAGTGCATCGCGTCGCGGTACCCAGGGGCACGGACTTAAGAGGGTGCGCCAATCACAAGCTCATTCGAGGGCGCCTCGCGAAGATCAAGGAAGCCAAAGCTCTAGGGTGACAGGGCTTTGGCGAGGCGTGCCTGCGGCGTGGGCTAGCCCAGCGCACGCGCACACCTGCCCAACCCCCGCGCGAGGCGCACGAGGAAGAGCGTCGGGCAACTGTCGTTCTCCCTGATGCAAGATAAACAAGCAAGCGAAGTAAAAAGGGAGAAAACCCAACTGAGCAATCAAGAAACACCAGATCTCCAAATTTCATTAAAAGGTCGCAAACCAGCTACAGAAAGCAAATGAACAGCCGCATCCGACACCTGGTCTTGTCTTCTCACCAGCGCGGAGCTAAGTCCTGCCACTAGGACGTGGGAGGGAGCCCCCGAGGCCGGAGGGCGGCACTCTGGAGACTTCGGGGCGTGTACAGCCCCACTCATTATTACGTGAGAGTGTCACCAGCGAAGACCTTCACAGGCACCGGGCCTTGCTTCATGGGTAGAACTTTCGGAGGTGCTGGATGTTCCAGGCGTTCTGGATGGGGATCCTGTCCTGCGTCTCCAGGTGCGCGGCGCCAGGCCTGGAGACGTGGGCGACCCTAAACGGGCCCTCCTGTTGGGGAACGTAGTAATTTCAAAAAAATTTCCTACGATCACGCAAGATCATGGTGATGCATAGCAACGAGATGAGAGTGTTGTCTACGTACCCTCGTAGACCAAAGAACGGAAGCGTTGACGCAACGTAGAGGAAGTAGTCGTACTTCTTCCCGATCCAACCGATCCAAGTACCGAACGTCGGCACCTCCGAGTTCTGCACACGCTCAGCTCGATGACGTCCCTCGAACTCCGATCCAGCCGAGTGTTGAGGAGAGTTTCACAAGACGACGGCGTGGTAGCGATGATGATGTTCCACCGCGCAGGGCTTCGCCTAAGCTCCGCAACGGTATATTCGAGGTGTAGTTTGGTGGAAGGGGCACCGCACACGGCTAAGGAACGATCTCAATGATCAACTTGTGTGTCATGGGGTGCCCCTGCCCTGTATATAAAGGAGGGAAGGGAGGGGCTGGCCGGCCAGAGAGAGGAGGCGCCAGGGTTTCCTACTCCTACTAGGAGTAGGATTCCCCCAATCCTAGTCCAACTAGGTTTTCCCAAGTGGGAAGAGAGAGAGAGGCGCCTTCTCCTAGTCCTAATAGGACTAGGGAAGGGGAAGGTGCGCCAGCACTATGGCCCCTTTCTTTCCCACTAAGGCCCATCAAGGCCCATTGACCCCGGGAGGTTCCGGTAACCCCCTGCACTCTAAAAATTCCCAATTTCACCCGAGTGATTCCGAGTCCAAACATAGGCTTCCAATATATCAATCTTTATGTCTCGACCATTTCGAGACTCCTCGTCATGTCCGTGATCTCATCCGGGACTCAACAACCTTCGTACATCAATATCATATAAACTCATAATAACCATCATCAAAGCGTTAAGCGTGCGGACCCTACGGGTTCGAGAACTATGTAGACATGACCGAGACACCTCTCGGTCAATAACCAATAGCGGGACCTGGATGCCCATATTGGCTCCTACATATTCTACGAAGATCTTTATCGGTCGGACCGCATAACAACATACGTTGTTCCCTTTGTCATCGGTATGTTACTTGCCCGAGATTCGATCGTCGGTATCCAATACCTAGTTCAATCTCACATCGGCAAGTCTCTTTTCTCGCCCCGTAATACATCATCTCACAACTAACACATTTAGTTGCAATGCTTGCAAGGCTTATGTGATGTGCATTACCGAGAGGGCCCAGAGATACCTCTCCGACAATCGGAGTGACAAATCCTAATCTCGAAATATGCCAACCCAACATGTACCTTCGGAGACACCTGTAATGTACCTTTATAATCACCCGATTACGTTGTGACGCTTTGGTAGCACCCAAAGTGTTCCTCGGCAAACGGGAGTTGCATAATCTCATAGTCATAGGAACATGTATAAGTCATGAAGAAAAGCACTAGCAACAAACTATACGATCAGGTGCTATGCTAATGGAATGGGTCATGTCAATCAGATCATTCAACCAATGATGTGATCCCGTTAATCAAATAACAACTCCTTGTTCATGGTTAGGAAACATAACCATCTTTGATTAACGAGCTAGTCAAGTAGAGGCATACTAGTGACACTCTGTAGGTTTATGTATTCACACATGTATTATGTTTCCTGTTAATACAATTCTAGCATGAATAATAAACATTTATCATGATATAAGGAAATAAATAATAACATTATTATTGCCTCTAGGGCATATTTCCTTCAGCCTCCCACTTGCACTAGAGTCAATAATCTAGATTACACAAGAATGATTCTAACACCCATGGAGTCTTGGTGCTGATCATGTTTTGCTCGTGGAAGAGGCTTAGTCAACGGTCTGCAACATTCAGATCCGTATGTATCTTGCATATCTCTATGTCTCCCACCGGACCAAATCCGGATGGAGTTGAAGCGTCTTTTGATGTGCTTGGTTCTCTTGTGAAATCTGGATTCCTTTGCCAAGGCAATTGCACCATATTGTCACAAAAGATTTTCATTGGACCCGATACACTAGGTACAACACCTAGATCGGTTATGAACTCCTTCATCCAGACTCCTTCATTAGCTGCTTCCAAGCAGCTATGTACTCAGCTTCACATGTAGATCCCGCGAACGACGCTTTGTTTGGAACTGCACCAACCGACAGCTCCACCGTTTAATGTAAATACGTATCCGGTTTGCGATTTAGAATCGTCCGGATCGTGTCAAAGCTTGCATCGACGTAACTGCCATGACGAGCTCTTTGTCACCGCCATAAATGAGAAACATATCCTTAGTTCTTCTCAAGTACTTAAGGATGTTCTTGACCGCTGTCCATGATCCACTCTGGATTACTTTGGTACCTGCTGCTAAACTTACAGAAGGCACACATCAGGTCCGGTACACAGCATTGCATACATGATAGAGCCTATGGCTGAAGCATAGGAACATCTTTCATTTTCTCTCTATCTTCTGCGGTGGTCGGGCATTGAGTCTTACTCAACTTCACACCTTGTAATACCGGCAAGAACCCTTTCTTTGCCTCGATCCATTTTGAACTTTTTCAAAACTTTATCAAGGTATGTGCTTTGTGAAAGTCCTATTAAGCGCCTTGATCTATCTCTATAGATCTTAATGCCCAATATGTAAGCAGCTTCACCGAGGTCTTTCATCGAAAAACTCTTATTCAAGTATCCCTTTATGCTATCCAGAATTCTATATCATTTCCGATCAATAATATGTCATCCACATATAATATCGAAAATGCTACTGAGCTCCCACTCACTTTCTTGTAAATACAAGCTTCTCCAAAAGTCTCAGATAAAACCAAATGCTTTGATCACACTATCAAAACGTTTATTCCAACTCCGAGAGGCTTGCACCAGTCCATAAATGGATCGCCGGAGCTTGCACACTTTGTTAGCTCCTTTGGATCGACAAAACCTTCGGTTGCATCATATACAACTCTTCTTCCGAAATCCATTCAGAATGCAGTTTTAACATCCATTTGCCAAATTTCATAATCATAAAATGCGGCAATTGCTAACATGATTCGGACGGACTTAAGCATCGCCACGGGTGAGAAGGTCTCATCGTAGTCAATCCCTTGAACTTGTCGAAAACCTTTTGCAACAAGTCGAGCTTTATAGACGATAACATTACCATCAGCGTCGCCTTCTTCTTGAAGATCCATTTATTCTCAATTGCTTGCCGATCATCGGGCAAGTCAACCAAAGTCCACACTTTGTTCTCATACATGGATCCCATCTCAGATTTCATGGCCTCAAGCCATTTTGTGGAATCTGGGCTCACCATCGCTTCTTCATAGTTCGTAGGTTCATCATGTTCCAATAATATGACTTCCAAAATAGGATTACCGTACCACTCAGTGCGGATCTTGCTCTGTTGATCTACGAAGTTCTGAGAAACTTGATCTGAAGTTTCATGATCATCATCATTAGCTTCCTCCCTATTTGGTGTAGGTGTCACGTAAACTGTTTTCTCGTGATGTACTATTTCTCAATAAGGGAGTAGATACAGATTATCTCATCAAGTTCTACTTTCCTCCCACTCACTTCTTTCGTGAGAAACTCTTTCTCCAAAAAGTTTCCGAATTTAGCAACAAAAATCTTGCCTTCGGATCTGTGATAGAAGGTGTACCCAACTGTCTCCTTTGGGTATCCTATGAAGACACATTTCGATTTGGGTTCGAGCTTATCAGGTTGAAGCTTTTTCACATAAGCATCGCAGCCCCAAACTTTCAGAAACGACAACTTTGGTTTCTTGCCAAACCACAGTTCATAAGGCGTCGTCTCAACGGATTTAGATGGTGCCCTATTTAAAGTGAATGTAGCCGCCTCTAAAGCATAACCCCAAAACGATAGCGGTAAATCAGTAAGAGACATCATAGATCGCACCATATCTAATAAAGTACGACACGACGTTCGGACACACCATTACGCCAGGTGTTCCAGGTGGCGTAAGTTGCTAAACTATTCCGCATTGTTTCAAATGTAGACCAAACTCAGTAACTCAAATATTCTCCTCCACGATCAGATCGTAGAAACTTTATTTTCTTGTTACGATGATTTTCCACTTCACTCTGAAATTCTTTGAACTTTTCAAATGTTTCAGACTTGTGTTTCATTAAGTAGATATACCCATATCTGCTCAAATCATCTGTGAAGGTGAGAAAATAACGATATCCGCCATTTAGCCTCAACATTCATTGGACCACATACATCAAGATGTATGATTTCCAATAAATCTGTTGCTCTCTCCATAGTTCCGAGAACGGTGTTTTAGTCATCTTGCCCATAAGGCACGGTTCGCAAGTGCCAAGTGATTCATAATCAAGTGACTCCAAAAGTCCATCAAGATGGAGTTTCTTCATGCGCTTTACAATCGATATGACCTAAACGGCGGTGCCACAAATAAGTTGCACCATCATTATCAACTCTGCATCTTTTGGTTTCAACATTATGAATATGTGTATCACTACTATCAAGATTAAGTAAAACAAACCATTCTTCAATGGTGCATGACCATAAAAGATATTATTCATATAAATAGAACAACCATTATTCTCTCGATTTAATGAATAACCGCCTCGCATCAAACAAGATCCAGATATAATGTTCATGCTCAACGCTGGTACTAAATAACAATTATTTAGGTCTAATACTAATCCGAAGGTAGATGTAGAGGTAGCGTGCCGATCGCGATCACATCGACTTTGGAACCATTTCCCACGCCAGCATTGTCACCTCATCCTTAGCCAATCTTCGCTAATCCGTAGCCCCTGCTTCGAGTTGCAAATATTAGCAATGTAACCAAGATCAAATACCCAGTGCTCTGCGAGTATTAGTAAGGTACACATCAATAACATGTATATCACATATACCTTTGTTAACCTTGCCATCCTTCTTATCCGCCAAATACTTGGGGCAGTTCCGCTTCAAAGACCAGCCTGCTTGCAATAGAAGCACTCGCCAGTGTTTAGGACCAGACTTGGGTTTCTTCTCTTGATCAGCAACTTGCTTGCCGCTCTTTTGAAGTTTCCTTTTCTTTCCTTTGCCCTTTTCTTGAAACTAGTGGTTTTGTTAACCATCAACACTTGATGCTCCTTTTGATTTCTACCTCCGCTGCTTTCAAATCGCGAAGAGCTCGGGCATTGTTTTGTCATCCCTTGCATATTATAGTTCATCACGAAGCTCTTGTAGCTTGGTGGCGTGATTGGAGAATTCATCAATGACGCAATCATCCGGAAGATTAACTCCCGTTGAATCAAGTGATTGTTATATCCGGACATTCTGAGTATATGCTCACCGACGTAACCGTTCTCCTCCATCTTACAGCTATAGAACTTATTGGAGACTTCATATCTCTCAATCCGGGCATTCGCTTGAATATTAACTTCAACTCTGGAACATCTCATATGCTCCATGGTGTTCAAAACGACGTTGAAGTCCCGGTTCTAAGCCGTAAAGCATGGCACATCGAACTATAGAGTAGTCATCACTTTGCTTTGCCGACGTTCACAACTTCGGCGCAGCCCTTGCACCAGGCCTGGCACCTAACGGTGCTTCCAGGACGTAATTCTTCCGTGCAGCAATAAGGATAATCCTCAAGTTACGGACCCAGTCCGTAATTGCTGCCATCATCTTTCAACTTTGCTTTCTCAAGGAACGCATTAAAATTCAACGGAACAACAGACGAGCCATCTATCTACACATCATAGACAAGCAAGATACTATCAGTACTAAGTTCATGATAAATTTAAGTTCAATTAATCATATTACTTAAGAACTCCCACTTAGAAAAATATCCTCCAATTCTCTAAGTGATTGCGTGATCCATATCAACTACACCATGACCGATCATCACGTGTGATGGAGTAGTTTCAATGGTGAACATCAATATGTTGATCATATCTACTATATGATTCACGCCGACCTTCGGTCTCCGTGTTCGAGGTCATATCTTATATGCATAGCTCGTCAAGTATAACCTGAGTATTCTGCGTGTGCAACTGTTTTGCACCCGCTATTTGAACGTAGAGCCTATCACACCCGATCATCACGTGGTGTCTCAGACGAAGAACTTTCGCAACGGTGCATACTCGTGGAGAACACTTCTTGATAATTTAGTAAGGATCATCTTATAATGCTACCGTCAATCAAAGCAAAATAAGATGCATAAAGGATTAACATCACATGCAATCAATATAAGTGATATGATATGGCCATCATCATCTTGTGCTTGTGATCTCCATCTCCGCAGCACCGCCATGATCACCATCGCCACCGCGCCGACACCTTGATCTCCATCGTAGCATCGTTGTCGCCTCGCCAATCTTATGCTTCTCGACTATCGCTACCGCTTAGTGATAAAGTAAAGCATTACATATGCATTGCATTTCATACAATAAAGCGACAACCATATGGCTCCTGCCATTGCCGATAACTTCGTTACAAAACATGATCATCTCATACAATAAAATTCAGCATCATGTCTTGACCATATCACATCACAACATGCCCTGCAAAAACAAGTTAGACGCCCTCTACTTTGTTGTTGCAAATTTTACGTGGCTGCTACGGGCTGAGCAAGAACCGTTCTTACCTACGCATCAAAACCACAACGATATTTCACAAATAGACTCCGCTTTAACCTTCTCAAGGACCGGGCGAGCCACACTCGATTCAACTAAAGTGAGAGAGACAGACACCGCCGGTCACCTTTAAGCAACGAGTGCTCGAGCGGTGAAACCAGTCTCGCGTAAGCGTCTGGCGTAATGTCGGTCCGGCCGCTTCATCTCACAATACCGCTGAACCAAAGTATGACATGCTGGTAGGCAGTATGACTTGTATCGCCCACAACTCACTTGTGTTCTACTCGTGCACATGACATCAACGCATAAAACCAGGCTCGATGCCATCGTTGGGGAACGAGTAATTTCAAAAATTTCCTACGATCACGCAAGATCATGGTGATGCATAGCAACGAGATGAGAGTGTTGTCTCGCACTCATAGACCAGCAACGGAAGCGTTGACGCAACGTAGAGGAAGTAGTCGTATTTCTTCCCGATCCAACCGATCCAAGTACCGAACGTCGGCACCTCCGAAGTTCTGCACACGCTCAGCTCGATGACGCCCCTCGAACTCCGATCCAGCCGAGTGTTGAGGGAGAGTTTCACAAGACGACGGCGTGGTGGCGATGATGATGTTCCACCGCGCAGGGCTTCGCCTAAGCTCCGCAACGGTATATTCGAGGTGTAGTTTGGTGGAAGGGGCACCGCACACGGCTAAGGAACGATCTCAATGATCAACTTGTGTGTCATGGGGTGCCCCTGCCCTGTATATAAAGGAGGAAAGGGAGGGGCTGGCCGGCCAGAGAGAGGAGGCGCACAGGGTTTCCTACTCCTACTAGGGTAGGATTCCCCCAATCCTAGTCCAACTAGGTTTTCCCAAGTGGGAAGAGAGAGAGAGGCGCCTTCTCCTAGTCCTAATAGGACTAGGGAAGGGGGAAGGTGCGCCAGCACTATGGCCCCTTTTCTTTCCCACTAAGGCCCATCAAGGCCCATTGACCCCCGGGAGGTTCCGTAACCCCCTACTCTGTAAAATTCCCAATTTCACCCGGAGTGATTCCGAGTCCAAACATAGGCTTCCAATATATCAATCTTTATGTCTCGACCATTTCGAGACTCCTCGTCATGTCCGTGATCTCATCCGGACTCAACAACCTTCGTACATCAATATCATATAAACTCATAATAACCGCCATCGAAACGTTAAGCGTGCGGACCCTACGGGTTCGAGAACTATGTAGACATGACCGAGACACCTCTCGGTCAATAACCAATAGCGGACCTGGATGCCCATATTGGCTCCTACATATTCTACGAAGATCTTTATCGGTCGACCGCATAACAACATACGTTGTTCCCTTTGTCATCGGTATGTTACTTGCCCGAGATTCGATCGCTCGGTATCCAATACCTAGTTCAATCTCGTTCTCGGCAAGTCTCTTTTCTCGCTCCGTAATACATCATCTCACAACTAACACATTTAGTTGCAATGCTTGCAAGGCTTATGTGATGTGCATTACCGAGAGGGCCCAGATACCTCTCCGACAATCGGAGTGACAAATCCTAATCTCGAAATATGCCAACCCAACATGTACCTTCGGAGACACCTGTAATGTACCTTTATAATCACCCGATTACGCCAGACGCTTGGTAGCACCCAAAGTGTTCCTCGGCAAACGGAGTTGCATAATCTCATAGTCATAGGAACATGTATAAGTCATGAAGAAAAGCACTAGCAACAAACTATACGATCAAAAGCTATGCTAATGGAATGGGTCATGTCAATCAGATCATTCAACCAATGATGTGATCCCGTTAATCAAATAACAACTCCTTGTTCATGGTTAGGAAACATAACCATCTTTGATTAACGAGCTAGTCAAGTAGAGGCATACTAGTGACACTCTGTAGGTTTATGTATTCACACATGTATTATGTTTCCGGTTAATACAATTCTAGCATGAATAATAAACATTTATCATGATATAAGGAAATAAATAATAACATTATTATTGCCTCTAGGGCATATTTCCTTCACCTCCCACATAGGTGAAAGCTTATGCAGCCCTTCCCTGGAGATCACCCACCTCGAAAGGCCCCGGAGGGATGTCGCGACAAGGGGTACTGCACCAAGCAAGCGCCGGTACCTTGCCGCTCGGAGCGAGGCTTGACAGCGGTGTTCCTTCCCCAGCACGAGATCCATCCCCCGTGTGGCGTCCTGGCGTGCCTCGTCAAAGACCAAGACCCGCGCGGAGCGATGCCTGACCTCATGTGGGAGAACTGTCGGCTTTCTGGGAACGGGGGTACCCAGACTTGCCTCGCTCATGGCTCCTGCCAGGGCTCAAGGGGTGGCCCAAGACGCCTGCCTTCATCAAGACAAGCTCAAGACCTCGCGAGGGCCAAGCCTCATGCAGGCATTTACAGAAGCTTCCTCGTGCATGGCCTCATCAGCCGGCTCATGAGGAGGCGGAGATATCAAGGCGGGGTACCTCACGAGGTGCCCATGACGCAAGCCATGATGACCAAGGGCGCCAGGCGGGCGCCAGCCCGCGCAGTGTCCTCATTTCCTCTTTGGTGCAAAGGAGGCAAGCGCAGGCGAGAGCATCAAGCAAAGGCAACCATTTCGGTGCAACAAGACCAACACAACGGCAGGAAGGAGGTCATCGTGGAGCCCAAGCCGGCATCATCGTCATAGCCTTTGGCAGGTGAGGACCGACTTTAGTCAGGATAAGTGTACTGGATGTTCCCCTTCAAAATGGCCAATTGTTGGCGCCCTTCCCGCTCAATATTTGGGAAGAGGCCCAGGGCCTCTGCCTATAAATAGGACTAGCCACCCACAGGGTAGAGGGATCTGGAATCGGAAGTTAGTCGAGAGAGAGAGAGAGAGAGAGAGAGAGAGAAGCGATTGAACTCCCCTAGCAGTTCCTCGCACCGGCCAAGAATAGACCCTCGCGAGGCTGTTCTTCCTTGTGATGTTCATCATCAGCCCCTGAGGCAATCCACCACACCACACACTGGAGTAGGTTATTACACCACAATGGTGGCCCGAACCAGTATAAACCTTGTGTCCCTTGTGTTGCTCTTTGTGTAGTTTAGATCCTTGCGAGGCGACGAGGCGTAGGTAGTTTGGAGGTGAGATCTCCGCGTGCACCCCAGAGTTCAACCCTAGAGGGTCTGCTGAAACCCAAAATCCGACATTTGGCGCGGCAGGTAGTGCGCGCTGAATCCGCTTTTTCCGCCTCGCCTGGTCGCATCGCTCATCATCATGTCCGCGAGCCAACGGCAACCTCTGATCCCTCGGGCGGCTGGCCCGCCCACGCAGAGCCGCTTGCCCCGGGCGACCTCAACCTCGTCCCCTGTGCAGCCCAGCTGTCCGCAGGGCGCTATGCAGGGCAGCGGGCGACGCGGTCAGCAACGCCAGCCCTCACGCTGCGGCAGGTGCGGTCGGTGGCGAGGGCTCGAACCACGCCATGCTGCCACGGCGCTTATACACCCCACGGAGCAGTAAACTCAAGGCCCGCACTCACGGTGGCCCGAGAGCTATCAGCAATGCAAAGGCTGCTGGGCGGCGACGCGTCTTACTGGAGCGGGTGGCGAGCTCCTGGCTTTTCCCGCATCGGGGCTCACCCTTCGCACCCAGCTGCCACCTCGTGATCCAGGCGGGCCACATGGAGGCCCCACGCGCCCGCACAGCTCCAAGCGGTCTCCAAGGCCACCCAACGCCAACCAGTTGCCAAGACCGGCTAACAGCGCGCTGCCTCCGCCCCGGCCAGCGAAGGAGGACTCGCCACAGCCCACGGCCCCATGGGTCAGCCGCTACCACCCCTGTGTGGGCGCCGAGCAGGGCTGCGTGGCACACGGGCACTACGGTGAAGCATTCAGGGTGGCGGCCCCGGAAGAGTATGTGCCCCACATGATGGACCAAGGGCACGTGCAGGAGGACGAACATGGCTCGCTCCTTGGCCCAAGCTGGGGGGACGAGGCACCCGAAGCTGAGCTCTATCAGGAGCCCCGGGAAGGCCCCGTCGACCACGCTGGAGGCAGTGATTATCGGGTACCGCTAATTCCTCAGGAGCAGGTATACGCTAACCATGGATCACATGATGTACAGGTCGCCGCGGCGGATGGCTGCCCCAATCCAGCAGCTTCCTACCCCTTAGGAGGAGGGCGCCGGGGGCTGCAGGAGAGGGGCCGAGATCCGCATCACCACCGCGTGTTTGGAGCAAGGCGCCCTCGGAGGTAGGCCCTCCGCCGGAGGTGCCTCAGGCCTACCTCGGCGGCAGGACCCTGTGGTAGTCGGGGGAACCATCTGTGACCGCTTACCCCATCGGCGACGCCCTTGTCTCCGGCCGCCGCCGATGGCACTAGAGTGTGGCGCAAGGCGGGACCCTCTTCAAGGCGATATGAAGCAAGGCCGTACTGTGAAGAAGGCCCAAGGCTCGTGAAGCTCGCCCCCATGACACTCTCACGTAATAATGAGGGGCCGACACGCCTGGAGTCTCAGAGCGCCTGGCCTCAGCCCCGGGCTCCCTCCCATGCCCAAGGGCGCGCACTTAGCTCATGTTGGTGAGAAGACGCCCAAGACTAGACTAGAGTCTGACGCGGCTTTTTCTCGCTTTTCTTGCTTTTCCCTTAGCTGTCGATTTTTCCCCGTTTGGATTTAAGTTGGATTTGAGCTTGAGATTTGTGTGTGTTCGGGGAAGGGGTGTTTAGTCTCGTTCGAGCAATCTCTCGCGTTTGGGTTACCACTTTGCCTCAGCTGGCTCCCCTCGTGAGCCCCTCGCGAGCCGGGCCAGGCCTAGCATGCGTGCAACCCGGACTGCCGTCACCACGGCCTCTCAGGAGGTTCTCATTACAGGTTCAATGGGCTCGTTCAGGAGGCACTGAGGACGCCACAACCCTCTGCAGGCTATCTCGAGGCCCATGCGGGTCGAAGGTAAACAAGCCAGCCACTTGGCGCAGGCGTACGGGTGATATTGTATCTACTAATACGCTAACTGCAAGTTTTTACACGAGGGGCTCCCCCTCCCAAAATGCTCTTACAACCTTCAGGGCCAAGCCCGAACTCTATTTGCGCAAGGTAAGAAAGCAGGAACAACACACGATCAATCGGATAAATCCCCCAATGCATCCTCAAGGGCACCTCCTGAATCGTCGTTGGCGTCGCTGGCCTCGCCATCACCCTCCGCGTCACCGTCAGCGGTGTCAGGGCCGTTCACCACGCCGCCTTCATCAGCAGCCACGACCACGCCGTCGTTGTCACTAGCGAAGGACCTGACGAGGGCATCCACGTTGTCTTCCACCCATTGCGCCAGGTCGTCCCGGATGGCCTGGGTTACCGGGGCGATGGCGGCATCAAAGTCAAAGTGGGGATCCATGTCCCGAAGATGGCTGAAGACGCAAGAAAAAGCACGCCCGAGCAGGGCACGGCTCCTCTCCTCCACCAACCTGTTGGCTCTGCCCGACCGCGCCTCCAGCAAGGCTACCACATCGCTGAAGAACCGGAGGTTACCAAAGATAGTCAACCGCATGAGGCTCGCCAACGGCCGCCGCAGATGTTGCCTAAGGCAGTGTTACTCTTTCCCTCGAAAGCGCATGGAGCATAGGGCCATGCTCGTGCTCCGTGATCTGACGCCGGCGATCTTGTCCTCGCTCGCCACGCAACGGCCTCAACCGCGTCCACCCGTTGACGGAGAAGAAGCACCTCGGCGCGGGAGGAAGTCAGCTCCTTCTGTGCCGCGCCAAGGGCGGCCTGGGAAGCATCAGCCCGCCGTGTCACTTCATCCTGCTTGGCCCTCAGGGCGGCGGTCCTGCCTTCCGCTTCGGCCCTGATCAACTCCAGCCTCTCCTAGAACTCGCGCTCGAGGTTCGAGCGGGCCGCCGCCACCCGGCGATCAACCTCTTCCAGGACTCGGGCCTCCCGCGCAGCGACATCGTCCTCCACCTGTGCCACCAAGCTTTCGCCTCCACCTGCCGAGGTCACGGGCGCGCTCGCGCCTTCCAGCCACAAGGCCTCCTCACGTCTCTGGAGCTCCGCCTGGTCAACAGAAGCCCCCTTCATCGACGCAAGGGCCATCTCACGCAGCTCCACCTGTTGCTCCAAGGAATTGCTCCAGGCCCGAGCTCCCGCCCGCCTCCGCCGCCAAGGCCGCCGTCAGCCTCCCGGGCTTCCTCGACGCCCGGAACGGGCCTCCCGGAAGCTGCCAAGTGACACCTCAGCTTTCTCATTGTCGAGGGCACACTGTGGCGCACAAGGGCAACGGCCACCTTCAGCTTGCGCCTTCAGCTAGGCGCAGGCCTCAGCTTCAAGGCGCACGCCTGCCAACGAGCTCTACACTGCTGGCTCACTGCGCCACCTGCCCTTTGAGAAACCCTTGGAGAAGGGCGCGACGCCTCGGGCGCGCTTGAGCACGCTCTTCCGCCGCCTTCGCCTGCCCCGGTGTGCGCGGGGCCACGAATCAGCACTCCCCCCGGGCAGGGGGCTGGGGCTGGCGCCAGGTGGCCGGGCACGCCGCTGAAGCCCGCCCGAGCCGCTCATCCTCAAAGGAAGAACGCAGGCCGACCTCAGCCAATCGCTGTCCACGACCAATCGAAGAGCCCAAGGCAGGCCGGCTATACCCCGGGAAGGCTCGCGAAGGAGGGTCACGAGGTGCGTAGAACCATGATGCATCGCAGGATGGCTCACCTCTCCAACCGGCCTCACCACGAGGGCAGTGCTTGAGCTCGAAGCGCCTGGGGACGGTGGAGATGGCGAGACCTGGGGGGGATGGCTCCTCAGCCATCTCCGTGAGCTCGGCAGGAAGGGCCCTGCAGAGCAAGGATCAGCTGAAGCAACGGGAAAATAAGGAACTAAGAAAGGGGAAGGCTTACTCATCAATGGCGAAATACTTCCTGCACTTCAGCAGACGGCAAGGGTAATCATCACCCAAGGCCTCCTTTCTCTTTCGGGGAGCCTCGAAGTCCACGCGGAAGCAGCCCAGGAGCTCGGCGTAGGGGTCAGCCTGCGACGAGGAAGAAGCGCCAAAGTGACCAGTGTCAGGAGCGTCGTCCTGGCGCACGCCGCCAGTCACCTCACCAAGGAGGGTGGCCGGGGCCTCAAGGGCCTCTACCGCGGGAGCCGCGGGCCGCGGTTCAACGCCTTCAGCCTCCGCAGGGCGGGCCACAGGAGCTGTCGCCCCAGGAGTGCCGCCTGGCGCCGTCATCTCGGCGGAGAGCCTCTCAGGCCCCGGTGGCCCTTGCCTCCCTGCTTCGCCACTCGAGGAAGGACCGTCGTGGGCAACCGGAAGGGCAACCACCACAACTGGGTTCTCACGGGTCCCATGAGGCCTGGGCGGGCGAGCCCCATTCGTCAAGCTGGTCATCCGCTTCACGAATCACCCCTATTCGAGCATGTGTACAACAAAGGCACCCCTGCCGGATGCTGCCGGGGAAGGGTCCCGGCCAGACCATGAGAACCTTCTCAAGACTTCAGCGCGCCAGTCCTCCTCCCGAGCCTCATGCGGTCTTCACGCCACCAAGGCCCACATCCGGCGGAATGGCGCCGAGAGGGGCAATGCAGCATAGGAGGAACTCTTCACCACCTTGGGCGCCACACGCCAAGAGCCCTGGCACGCCAAGCGATGCCAGATAAAGACGAGCCGGGGCTCATGAGCGCCTCCTCGCCCCAGCCCGAATTGGGGGTAGCGGGTAATGTTGGCTCCGAAAGCAGGGGGCTGGGCACCCCGACATCCACATACAGCCACCGCTCGCGGAACCCAGGCGCGGGCGGAGGAAGGCTAAAATCAATTCCTGAAGCCACTGTTTCTGGTGCAGCGACGAAGCTCACGCACCCCGAGCATTGGGTGGGGTCGCTGAGGCGCAAAGAGAAGAAGTGGCGCAGCAAGGCAACTGAAGGAGGAATGCCCATCATCGCTTCGTAGACAAAAGCGAAAACAGCAAGAAGAGTAATGGATTCGGGACCCAAATGCATCATGTGGATCTGGTAATGGGAAAGCACAGCATTGAAGAAATTGGAAAAGGGGGGAACCAGTCCCGCCCACAGGGCGTCGGCGAAGTACCGGACCTCGGTGACTATTCTGTTAATGGATAAGTGTGACGCGGGCCAGACCGTCGTCCTCCCGCACTCGTTGAAGATGGTGGCGAGGGCAGAACTGACCTTGTCCAAGCCTTCTCGGTTGAGTATGATTGACCGATCGACAGCAGGAGCCATCGGCGACGGCGAGCAAGGCGGAGGCACAGGCTTTTTCCCTTTCCCCTTCTTCGTCGGAGCCATGGCGACAAGAAGAGGGAGGATTCGAGATTGGATTGGAAGAGGAGACTGGAGTTCGAGAGGAGGAAGAGCAGGAGACGCTCGAGCGGCGAGAAGAGGGATGACTGTGTGCAACCACGGGTCCGCCTAGCTGGGCGCAAAATAAGGAGGCGTGGGGAACAGGGGCGCCCACGTCCAATCAACCGCCACGCAGCGCCCAAGGCCGCAGGCTGTTAGGGCTCGCGGAGCTTCGCACTTGCCCATTCGCTTCTCTGCTAAGACAAGTCCAGGCGCGCCTTGGGCCCGGGCTACTGCTGCTCGGGAACAGGCACCAGACTTGCTCGCATGCAGCCTGCGGCGTGGCTCAAGGGTGGCCCAAGACGACCGCCTTCATCAAGACAAGCTCAAGACCCTCACGAGGGGCCAGATTGCTGGGCGGATGACAGAAGCTTCTCAGCACGGCCTCGCCAGCTGGCTCGTGAGGAGGCGGAGAGATCAAGGCAGGTACTCACGAGGTGCTCATGACGCAAGCCATGACGCACTCAAGGGCGCCAAGCGGCACCAGCCCGCCAAGAGGTCCTCATTTCCTCTTTGGTGCAAAGGAGGCAACCGCAAAGCAGAGCATCAAGCAAAGGCAACCATTTCGTGCAACAAGACCAAGACCAACACAACGGCAGGAAGGAGGTCATCGTGGAGCCCAAGCCGCATCATCGCCGAGCCTTTGGCAGTGAGGACCGACTTTAGTCAGATAAGTGTACCGGATGTTCCCTTCAAATGGCCAATTGTTGGCGCCTTCCCGCCAATATTTGGGAAGAGGCCCAGGCCTCTGCCTATAATAGGACTAGCCACCCACAGGGTAGAGGGATCTGGAATCGGAAGTTAGTCGAGAGAGAGAGAGAGAGAGAGAGAGAGAGAGAGAGAGAGAGAGAGAGAGAGAGAGAGAGAGAGAGAGAGAAGCGATTGAACTCCCCCTAGCAGTTCATCGCACCGGCCAAGAATAGACCCTCGCGAGGCTGTTCTTCCTTGTACTGTTCATCATCAGCCCCTGAGGCAATCCACCACACCACACACTGGAGTAGGGTATTACACCACAATGGTGGCCCGAACCAGTATAAACCTTGTGTCCCTTGTGTTTCTCTTTGTGTAGTTTAGATCCTTGCGAGGCGACGAGGCGTAGGTAGGTTGGAGGTGAGATCTCTGTGTGCACCCCAGAGTTCGAACCTAGAGGGTCTGCCGGAACCCGAAATCCGACAAGAACCGCTTCCGCTCTGTAAACGAGGAAGAATGGATTTCTGCCGGTCGGCTTGGTCGCGGTGGTGCGGATGGACCATAGCACGGACTGGAGCTCGTCCAGCCAGCTCTTGGCGCAGGCTTCGAGCTTCTTCTTGAAAGTCCTTGTTTTGAGGCCCCTTAAGACCTCTCGCTTTGCGCCGCTTGTCCGCTGTTCTGGGTGTGCCACCGGTATGTAGTATATCTGTGTTCCAAGATTAGCGCAATACGTTTTGAAAAGGTTGCTGGTGAACTGCGAGCCATTGTCGATGATGATGCGATTAGGGATCCCGAACCGGCTCACGAGGCCCTTGATAAACCTGACCGCCGAGCCGGCCGGGATGGTACGGATTGGCTCCACCTCAGTCCACTTGGTGAATTTGTCGATGGCAACGTAGAGGTAGCGGTACCCCCCGGGTGCTCGAGGGAACGTTCCCAAGATGTCCAGCCCCCAGACCGCAAATGGCCACGAGAGTGGGATAGTCTGGAGGCCCTGAGTGGGCTAGTGGATTTGCTTGGCATGGAATTGGCAGTCTTCACAGGATCTCACCAGCTCAGTTGCGTCGTTGAGTGCCGTGGGCCAGTAGAATCCGGTACAAAATTCCTTTCCCACCAAGGTGCGCAACGACGAGTGATGTTTGCAATCCTCTCTGTGTATGTTGGCTAGCAGCTCGCGCCCCTGCTCCCTAGAGATGCATCGCAAGGAAACATCATTTGGTCTTTTTCGGTATAGCTCACCATCCTAAATGGAGTAGGTTATGGCCTGCCGAGCCACGTGCTCCGCGTCTTCCTCCTTCTCCGACAGGGCTCCCTGCAGCAGGTATGCCTTGAATTCTTCGGTCCAGCACCCCTTCTGAGGCTCGAGCGCAAGGAGCAGTCACGCTCCTGGGGACAGGCCGCAGGCGGGGGCTCCCGAGGTTGGTGGCGGGGGGAGCTCCTCCTCAGGCGATGCCGGCTCCGCAGACGGAGGGGCTGCTGAAGCCTTGTAGAGTCGCTCCTCGAAGACGGCGGGCTCCTGGGGCAGGCGCCTGGACGCCCTCTTGGCGACATCGTCAGCTTGCTTGTTCTTGGCGCGGGGCACATGCTGCAGCTCCAGGCCCAAGAATTGCTTCTCTATTTTGCGTCCCTCCGCGAGGTATGCCTCCATATGCTCGCCCTTTGGCTCGTATAATTTGTTGGAGAAGTTGACGAGGAGCTGAGAGTCGCCCCTGATGGTGAGGCGCTTCACTCCGAGGGCCGCTGCAGCCTTGAGACCGGCGATCAAACCTTCGTACTCTGTGATGTTGTTGGAGACCTTCTCACCCCGCTGGAAGCAGAGCTGCACGGTGTAGTAGAGCTTGTCCTGGGTTGGCGAGATGAGCACGGCTCCAGCCCCCGCGCCCTGTCATGCAAAGGCACCATCAAAGTGCATGACCCAGCCATTTGGCGCTTCACTCCCAGGCGAGAGGGACCGATACTTTCCTGCCTCGGGCCCCGGAGTGTCAGTCCACTCTGCCACGAAGTCGGCGAGCGCGGCACCCTTGATGACCCTGGTGGTGCTGAACTCCTGCTGGAATGCCTGCAATTCGATGTTCCACTCGGCGACCCTCCCTGCAGCATTGGGGTTTCGGAGCACCCTCTCCAGTGGGTAAGCTGAGACAACCTTAATTGGGTGGCCTTAGAAGTAGTAGCGCAGCTTGTGCGAGGCAACAAGAAGCGCGAGCAGGAGCTTCTGTGGCATGGGGTAGCGCTCCTGCGCATCGCGTAGTATTGTGCTGACGAAGTACAGCGGGCGCTCGACGAGGGCGGGGGTATCTGTGGAGTCTGAGGCCTCCTGGGACTAGGGAACCTCCTGAGGTTGTGAGACCTCAGGAGCTGGGCCGCCTGCTTGGGCAACCACGGCCTCAGGAGCGCCCCCTAGTGGAACCCTGCCGTCTGCTGGTGCCACGGTGGCTTCAGGGGCGCCGTCTTGGTGCTGCGTCATCTCGGTTGGCTGCGCGGCACTGCGCGGCAAGCCCTTGGCCTGGCGCTCCTCCCGGACCGCCACCAGCGCTGCGCTGGCTGAGTGTGGCGTGGCAGCCAGGTAGAGCACCAGGGGCTCGAGGGGATGTGGCCCTACCATCACCGGCGGGCTGGTGATGTACCTCTTTAGGTCTTGAAATGCCGCGTCGGCCTCCGGTGTCCACTCGAACGGGCCCTTCCTCTTCATCAGCTTGAAGAACGGGTGGGCGCGCTCCCCCAGCTTGGAGATGAAGCGCCACAGCGATGTCACGCAGCCCGCAAGCTTTTGCATTTCCTTGAGAGTTTGCGACAGGCTCATCTCTTCTATCGCCTTGACCTTCTCTAGGTTCGCCTTGATTCCCCTGTGCGACACGAGGGATCCCAATAACTTACATGAGGGGATGCCAAACACGCATTTCTCTGGATTGAGCCATAGGTCCACCTTGCGCAGGCTGGCGAAGGTCTCCTCCAGATCCTCGATGAGGGTCCTTGCCTCCCGAGATTTCACCACAATGCCGTCGAAGTAGGCCTCAGCGTTCCTCCTGAGCTGCTGGCCTAGAGCGATGTGCATCAGCCACTGGAAGGTCGCCCCCGCGTTACGCAGCCCGAACGGCATGCAGGTGTAGCAGTACACCCCACACGGTGTTAAGAAAACCGTCTTCTCTACGTCCTGCACCGCCATCTTGATCTGGTGGTAACCTGAGAAGTGATACGTCTCCAACGTATCTATAATTTTTGATTGCTCCATGCTATATTATCTTCTGTTTTGGACCATATTGGGCTTTATTATCCACTTTTATATTACTTTTGGGACTAACCTATTAACCGGAGGCCCAGCCCAGAATTGTTGTTTTTTTGCCTATTTCAGAGTTTCGAAGAAACGGAATATCAAATGGAGTCCAAACGGAATGAAACCTTCGAAACGTGATTTTCTCACCGAACATGATCCAGAGACTAGGACCCTCGTCAAGCAACCAACAGGGAAGGCACAAGGTAGGGGGCGCACCTCCCCCAGCGCGCCTCCACCCTCGTGGCCCCTTATTGCTCCAATCGACATACTTCTTCCTCCTATATATACCTACGCACTTCGACGATCGACACGGAGCCAAAACCTTATTCCACCGCCGCAACTTTCTCAGATCCACGAGATCCCATCTTGGGGCCTGTTCCGAGCTTCGCGGAAGGAATCCACCGCTGAGGGCTTCGCATCATCATAGCCTCCGATGAAGTGTGAGTAGTTTACCTCGCACCTTCGGGTCCATAGTTAGTAGCTAGATGGCTTCTTCTCTCTTTTGGATCTCAATACAATGTTCTCCCCTCTCTTGTGGAGATCTATTCGATGTAATCTTCTTTTTGTGTGTTTGTTGAGATCGATGAATTGTGGGTTTATGATCAAGATTATCTATAAGAAATGTTTGAATCTTCTCTGAATTCTTTTATGTATGATTGGTTATCTTTGCAAGTATCTTCGAATTATCCGTTTGGTTTGGCCAACTAGATTGGTAGTTCTTGCAATGGGAGAAGTGCTTAGCTTTGGGTCCAATCTTGCGTGTCCTTTCCCAAAGGATGTAAGGGCAGCAAGGCACGATTGTATTGTTGCCATCGAGGATAACAAGGTGGGGTTTTTATCATATTGCATGAATTTATCCTCTACATAATGTCATCTTGCTTAAGGCGCTACTCTGCTTTCATTAACTTAATACTCTAGATGCATGATGGATAGCGGTCGATGAGTGGAGTAATAGTAGTAGATGCAGGAGTCGGTCTACTTGTCTCGGACGTGATGCCTATATACATGATCATACCTAGATACTCTCATAACTATGCTCAATTCTCACAATTGCTCAACAAGAATTGTACACCCACAAAGAAAATACTTATGTTCTTGAGAGAAGCCACTAGTGAAATGTATGGCCCCCGGGTCTATTCTCTATCATATCAATCTTCCATCACTTTATTATTGCTTTGCTTTTTTACTTTGCTTTTTATTTCACTTTGCATCTTTATACCAAAAATACCAAAAATATAATCTATCATCTCTATCAGATCTCACTTTCGTAAGTGACCGTGAAGGGATTGACAACCCCTAATCGCGTTGGTTGCATTGAGCTATTTGTTTTGTGTAGGTACGAGGGACTTGCGCATGGCCTCCTACTGGATTGATACCTTGGTTCTCAAAAACTGAGGGAAATACTTACGCGACTCTGCTGCATTATCCTCTCCTCTTCGGGGAAATCCAACGCAAGCTCAAGAGGTAGCAAGAAGGCATCTAGGAAACACAACAGGTCGCACTCGGCGGTGGAGTCGACAATCTAATCAATGCGCGGAAGCGGGAATGGGTCTTGAGGGCAGGCTTTGTTGATGTTGGTGAAGTCGACGCACATGCGTTCCTTCTCGCCCTTCTTGGGCACGACGACCGGGTTCGCCAGCCACTCCGGGCACCGAACCTCACGGATGACACCTACTTCTTGTAGCTTGCGGGTCTCCTGGATGATGAAGGACTGCTTCTCTGTGGACTGTCGTCATGCCTTTTGCTTCACTAGGCGCACGTTAGGGCACACCTTCAGGTGATGCTCGAGTATCCCCCTCGGGACCCCAACCAGCTGCTTGGGCTCCGAGGCGAACACCTCCTTATTCGTGCGCAGGAAATTCACCAATGCCTCCTCTTGGTCCGGGGCGAGGTCGGCACCTATGGTGAAGGTGGCTCCTAAGGCCCCGTCCTCATTGACCAGTACCTACTTCGTCTTGGCCCGATCTTGAGAGAACATATGCTTCTTCTTCGCCGGCGCATCCCGCCGGGCCTAGGTGTTGTTTCGTCCGCGGGGCGTGCTGCCGCCGTGGCCCTAAAGGTGAGCTCGAGGGCCATTAGGGCCTCCTTGGTGTCTCTAGCCACAATGAGGACGCCGCTGCTCCCTGGCATTTTCATGAGGTTGTAGGCAGGATGGGTTGCCGCCATGAATTTGACCAGGGCAAGGTACCCGAGGATGGTGTTCTACGGAAGGCCGATGCGAGCGATCTCGAAGTCGATAAGCTCGGTGCGGTAGTTGTTGTGGGTGCCGAAGGTGACAGGGAGGCGGATCTACCCTAGGGGGCTGGTGGAGCCATCGCCAACCCCAGAGAAGGGCTTGGTGGGCCGGAGCCGGCCGTGCGGCACGTGGAGCAAGCCGAAAGCTTCCACAGAGAGCACGTTGAGGCCAGCTCCACCATCGATGAGGGTCTTGGTAACCACCACGTTGCAGATGGTGGGCGTGCAGAGCATCGAAAGCGCGCCCGAGCCGGCGATGGTCGCCGGATGGTCCCCCGAGTTGAAGGTGAGGTCGGCCTTGGGTGCCACCCATCCGGGGGGAGGCCCCTGCTGCGCATGGGCGGCGCCCATTTGGCGGAAGAACTGCTTGACGTGGAGGTCCGTGGGCGGCGCCTGCGAACCACCGAGGATGGCTGCAACGGCGAGGGGCGCTGGTGCCGCGAAACGCGTGATGAAGAGGTCGTGCAGCTCCTCCTAGGAAGCCACGGAGGATCCCGGCAGGTTGAGCAGCCAGGCGCGCGGCATGCCGGTGAGGGCCATGGGAAACCAGTTCGACATGACCTTGTCATAGCCTCCGGCTACCCGAATGGCCTCCTCGTACACCTGGAGGAAGGCTGCTGGATCCTCCGCGCCAGCAAAGCGAGGTGGCATCTCCGGCTTGAACTTGTGCGGCCACCGCACCTGCCGCAAGGTGGGGGCGAAGGCCCGGAGCCCCACAGCGTCCCCGTGCGCGCCCGTCGGCCCGGCCGAGGGAGCGGTGCTCACCATGAGAGATGAGCAGCGAGGTGGAGTAGGCGAAGAAGCAAGGTGGACGGAGAGACAGAGCTTCAACGCACTCCTACCTGGCGCGCGAAATGTTGGATTACGGGTTCCGCAGACCCTTGAGAGGTTCGAACTCTGGGGTGCGCACGAAGAACACTCCCTCCCCAGTCTACCTGCTCAACGATCCCACGGCCTAGCCCGACGAACCCAAAGAACGAGAGACATAGAGACTTATCCTGGTTTAGGCCACCTTGCGGTGTAATACCCTACTCCAGCTTTGTGGTGGATTACCTCGAGGGGCCAAGGATGAACTAGTACAGTGGTGGAACAGCCTCGGGAGGTGAGGTGTTCTTGAGCTCGATGAGCTGGTGATGTGATTCGGGTGGAATTGGTCCGTCCCCTCTATGGTGGTGGCTAGTACTATTTATAGTGGCCTTGGTCCCCTCCCCAAATGTAGGCGGGAAGGGATCCCACAACAGCCAAATTTAAAGGGAGACAACTAGTACAAGCTATCCTGACAAAAGTAGTCTTCGCCTGCCAAAGATTGTGGTGGTGATGCCCAGTGGGCTCCGCGAT
This sequence comes from Aegilops longissima, assembly GCA_021605205.1. Taxonomy (NCBI): domain Eukaryota; kingdom Viridiplantae; phylum Streptophyta; class Magnoliopsida; order Poales; family Poaceae; genus Aegilops; species Aegilops longissima. The sequence continues at coordinate 103,112,214 of CM038678.1, read as the reverse complement.
GACCTCTGTCCTACCGTCCTGACAGTCTTGGTCTCGTTGCACCGGAATGGAAACCTTTGCTTGATTCCTCGGGACTCCGTGCCTGCGCTTGCCTCCTTAGCACCAAAGGGGAAACAAGTACACTGCACCCGCTGGCGCCCGCCTGGCCTTGGTCATCACGGCTCACGTCATGTGAACCTCGCGAGGTGCACCTTGCATAGATATCTCTGCTCCTCGGGAGCCAGCCTAGTGAGGCTGCCCCCAGGGGGTCTTGTGTCGCCCTCCTCGCAAGGCTTGGCCCCTCGCGAGGGTCTTGAGTTGCTGCTGCTGAAGCTGGGCCGTCATTGGAGCCACGCGATGGGCCGCAGGCAGGCAAGTCTGGGCACCCCCGTTCCCAGGACGCCGACAACGACACCATATGAACTGTGGTTTAGCAAGAAACCTAAGATGTCATTTCTTAAAGTTTGGGGCTGCGATGCTTATGTGAAAACGCTTCAACCTGATAAGCGTGAACCCAAATCGGAGAAATGTGTCTTCATAGGATACCCAAAGGAAACTGTTGGGTACACCTTCTATCACAGATCCGAAGGCAAGATATTCGTTGCTAAGAATGGATCCTTTCTAGAGAAGGAGTTTCTCTCGAAAGAAGTGAGTGGGAGGAAAGTAGAACTTGATGAGGTAATTGTACCTTCTCCCGAATTGGAAAGTAGTTCATCACAGAAATCAGTTCTAGTGATTCCTACACCAATCAGTGAGGAAGCTAATGATGATGATCATGAAACTTCAGATCAAGTTACTACCAAACCAACCAGAGTACGATCCGCACCAGAGTGGTACGGTAATCCTGTTCTGGAGGTCATGTTACTTGACCATGACGAACCTACGAACTATGAGGAAGCGATGATGAGCCCAGATTCCGCGAAATGGCTTGAGGCCATGAAATCTGAGATAGGATCCATGTATGAGAACAAAGTATGGACTTTGGTTGACTTGCCCGATGATCAGTAAGCCATCGAGAATAAATGGATCTTCAAGAAGAAGACTGACGCTGACGGTAAAGTTAGTGTCTACAAAGCTCGACTTGTTGCGAAAGGTTTTCGACAAGTTCAAGGAGTTGACTACGATGAGACCTTCTCACCCGTAGCGATGCTTAAGTCTGTCCGAATCATGTTAGCAATTGCCGCATTTTATGATTATGAAATTGGACAAATGGATGTCAACACTGCATTCCGTAATGGATATCTTAAAGAAGAGTTGTATATGATGCAACCAGAAGGTTTTTTCGATCCTAAAGGTGCTAACAAAGTGCGCAAGCTCCAGCAATCCATTTATGGACGGGTGCAAGCCTCTCAGAGTTGGAATATACACTTTGATAGTGTGATCAAAGCATATGGTTTTATACAGACTTCTAGAGAAGCTTGTATTTACAAGAAGGTGAGTGGGAGCTGTGTAGCATTTCTAATATTATATGTAGATGACATATTGTTGATTGGAAATCATACATAATTTCTGGATAGCATAAAAGGATACTTGAATAAGAATTTTTCAATGAAAGACCTCAGTGAATCTTCTTATATATTGGGCATCAAGATCCATAGAGATAGATCAAGACGCTTAATTGGACTTTCACAAAGCACATACCTTGACAAGGTTTTGAAGAAGTTCAAAATGGATTAGTCAAAGAAAGGGTTCTTGCCTATGTTACAAGGTGTAAAGTTGAGTCAGAATCAATGCCCGACCACTGCAGAAGATAGAGAGAAAATGAAGGTCATTCCCTATGCCTCAGCCATAGGTTCTATCTTGTATGCAATGCTGTGTACCAGACCTGATGTGTGCCTTGCTATAAGTATAGCAGGGAGGTACCAAAGTAATCCAGGAGTGGATCACTGGACAGCGGTCAAGAACATCCTGCAATACCTGAAAAGGAGTAAGGATATGTTTCTCCTTTATGGAGGTGACAAAGAGCTCGTCGTAAATGGTTACGTTGACGCAAGCTTTGACTCTGATCCGGATGATTCTAAGTCGCAAACCGGATACGTATTTATATTGAATGGTGGAGCTGTTAGTTGGTGTAGTTCCAAGCAGAACGTCGCGGCGGGATCAACGTGTGAAGCGGAGTACATAGCTACTTCAGAAGCAGCAAATGAAGGAGTCCGAATGAAGGAGTTCATATCCGATCTAGGTGTAATACCTAGTGCATCGGGTCCAATGAAAATATTTTGTGACAATACTAGAGCAATTGCCTTGGCGAAGGAATCCAGATTTCACAAGAGAACCAAACACATCAAGAGACTCTTAAATTCCATTTGCGATCTAGTCAAGGAGGGAGACATAGAGATTTGCAAGATACATACGGATCTGAATGTTGCAGACCCGTTGACTAAGCCTCTTCCACGAGAAAAACATGATCAGCACACTGACTCCATGGGTGTTAGAATCATTACTATGTAATCTAGATTATTGACTCTAGTGCAAGTGGGAGACTAAGGAAATATGCCCTAGAGGAAATAATAAAGTTGTTATTTATATTTCCTTATATCATGATAAATGTTTATTATTCATGCTAGAATTGTATTAGTCGGAAACTTAGTACATGTGTGAATACATAGACAAAACAGAGTGTCCCTAGTATGCCTCTACTTGACTAGCTCATTAATAAAAGATGGTTAAGTTTCCTAACCATAGACATGTGTTGTCATTTGATGAACGGGATCACATCATTAGAAAATGACGTGATGGACAAGACCCATCCGTTAGCTTAGCATTATGATCGTTTATTGCTATTGCTTTCTTCATGACTTATACATGTTCCTCTGACTATGAGATTATGCAACTCCCGAATACCGTAGGAACACCTTGTGTGCTATCGAACGTCACAACATAACTGGGTGATTATAAAGATGCTCTACAGGTGTCTCCGAAGGTGTTTGTTGGGTTGGCATAGATCGAGATTAGGATTTGTCACCCGTATCAAGAGGTATCTCGGCCCTCTCGGTAATGCACATCACTATAAGCCTTTCAAGCAATGTGACTAATGAGTTAGTTACGAGATGATGCATTACAGAACGAGTAAAGAGACTTGCCGGTAATGAGATTGAACTAGGTATGATGATACCGATGATCGAATCTCAGGCAAGTAACATACTGATGACAAAGGGAACAACGTATGTTGTTATGCGGTTTGACCAATAAATATCTTCGTAGAATATGTAGGAGCCAATATGAGCATCCAGGTTCCGCTATTGGTTATTGACAGGAGATGTGTATCGGTCAGGTCTACGTAGTTCTCGAACCCATAGGGTACGCACGCTTAACGTTCGATGACGATTTGTATTATGAGTTATGTGATTTGATGACCTAAGTTTGTTTGGAGTCCCGGATGAGATCACAGACATGGCGAGGAGTCTCGAAATGGTCGAGAGGTAAAGATTCATATATTGGGAGGTTATATTTGGACATCGGAATGGTTCCAAGTGATCTGGGTATTTTTCCGGAGTACCGAGGGGTTACCGGAACCCCCGGGAAGTTAATGGGCCTTAGTGGGCTTTAGTGGAGAGAGGGAAGAAGGGCCACAAGGTGGCGCGCGCCTCCCCCCTTTCCAAACCAAATTGGACAAGGGGTGGGGGTGTGGCCCCCTCCTACCTTCTCCTTCTCCCCTCCTTCCTTTCCCTCCAGTAGAAGAAAGGAAAGGGGGGCCGAATCCTACTTGAACTAGGAGTCCAAGTAGGACTCCCCCCTTGGCGCGCCCCTCCTAGACGCCGGCCTCTCTCCCTCCCTCCTTTATATACGTGGCCAGGGGGCACCCCAATAGCACAACAGACAATCTCTTAGCCGTGTGCGGTGCCCCCCTCCATAGTTTAACACCTCGGTCATATCGTCGTACTGCTTAATTAGGCGAAGCCTCGCGCCATTAACTTCATCATCACCGTCGCCATGCTGTCGTGCTGAAAGAACTCTCCCACGTCCTCAACTGGATCAAGAGCTCGAGGGACGTCATCGTTCTAAACGTGTGTTGAACACGGAGGTGCCGTACGTTCGGTACTTGGATTGGTTGGATCGTGAAGACGTTTGACTACATCAACCGCGTTACTAAATGCTTCCGCTTTCGGTCTACGAGGGTACGTGGACACACTCTCCCGTCTCGTTGCTATGCATCTCCTAGATAGATCTTGCGTGATCGTAGGTAATTTTTTTGGATTACTACGTTCCCCAACAGTGTGATGACCCACAAGTATATGGGATCGATTATAGCCTTTTCAATAAGTAAGAGTGTCAAACCCAATGAGGAGCAGAAGGAAATGACAAGTGGTTTTCAGCAAGGTAATGTCTGCAAGTGCTGAAATTATAAGTAACAGAGTAGTTTGATAACAAGATAATTTCTAACGAGCAAGTAACGATAATAGTAACAAAAGTGTAGCAAGGTAGCCCAATCCTTTTGAGGCAAAGTACAGGCCATAATGGTCTCTTATAATAAGCAAAGCGTTCTTAAGGGTACACAGGAATTTAATCTAGTCACTTTCATCATCTAGCAACTACGAGAAAAGTATTAAGAATAAATTCTAACCATAGCAAAACTTTTGGATCCAATCGGTCCCTTACAGAATAGCGCATAAAATAGGGTTTATGCTTCTGTCACTCTCGCAACCCATCATCTAATAACTACACCACAATGCATTCCCTTAGGCCCAAATATGGTGAAGTGCCATGTAGTCAACGTTCACATGACACCACTAAGGGAATCACAACATACATACTATCAAAATATCGAACACACATCAAGTTCACATGATTACTTGCAACATGATTTCTCCCGTGACCTCAAGAACAAAAGTAACTACTCACAAATGACAATCATGCTCAAGATCAAAGGGGTATTAAATAGCATATTGGATCTGAACATATAATCTTCCACCAAATAAACCATATAGTAATCAACTACAAGATGTAATCAACACCACTAGTCACCCACAAGCACCAATCTATAGTTTCGGTACAAAGATTGAACACAAGAGATGAACTAGGGTTTGAGATGAGATGGTGTTGTTGAAGATGTTAATGGAGATTGCCCTCCCCAAGATGGGAGACTTGTTGGTGATGCTGATGACGATGATTTCTCCTCGAGGGAAGTTCCCCGCGGAATCGCCCACGGAGGGCAAAAGTGCTCCTGCCCAAGTTCCGCCTCGAGACGGCAGCGCTCCGTCCTGAAAGTCCTCTCCTTATTTTTTCTAGGTCAAAATGACTCATATACTACAAGATGGGCACCAGAGGTGGGCCGAGGGGAGCACAATCCACCATGGCGCGCCTGGGCTCCCTGGCATGCCCAGGTGGGTTGTGCCCACCTAGTGGGCCCCCTCAGGTACTTATTGGCTCAAATATTTCTTATATATTCCATAAAAATTCCTCGTGAAGTTTCAGCTTGTTTGGAGTTGTGCAGAATAGGTGGCCTGACGTAGCTTTTCCAGGTCCAGATTTCCAGCTCACGGAATTCTCCCTCTTTGTGTGTACCTTCCATATTATGAGAGAAAAGGCATTAGAATTACTCCAAAAAGCATTATTATGCATAAAAACAACATAAATAACAGTAGGTAAAGATGATGCAAAATGGACGTATCATTGTGCTGGTTGTATTTTCAGGGAACGAACTGTTGAACAAGCTGAAGAATTATTGAATAATATATTGAGTAATGATAATGATTGGACTCTTCCTAAACCACCACCTAAGCCAACTCCAAAGAAGAGAGGTATTCTATTTCTCAGTCCTGAAGATATGCAAGAGGCAAAGAAATCTATGAAAGAAAAAAGTATCAAAGCTGAAGATGTTAAGAATTTACCACCTATTGAAGAAATACATGGTCTTAATACCCCGACACAGGTAGTAGAGGTAAATTCTCTCTATAGATTTGATGAAGGTGATATTCCTTATACTAAACCTGCTAGTCAATGCTTGGATGAATTTGACAACTTTATTGTTAAACAAGAAAACTTCAATGCATATGTTAGTAGACAATTGAAACGAAATGCTTATATGATTGAACGCTTGAGTGACTATATGTTTAGAACTGTTTATGATCTCAAGGTTGTTAGTAAACACGCTTCTATGATAAAAACTCAAGTAGAAAAAGTTCTTAAAGCACAAAATGATTTGCTTAATGAGATGAACAATAAGATTAATGATCATGCTGTTAGAGTTATGACTAGGGGTAGTAAAATGACTCGGGAACCTATGTATCCTGAAGGCCATCCTAAAATAATTGAACAAGACTCTCAAAGAATTAATATTGATGCACCTAGTACACCTAAAAAGTAAAAAGAAAGATGGAAGGACTTTGCATGCTTCTAGTGAACCTACTGTAGACCCACCTGAGAATCCAAATGATATTTCTATTTCTAATGCTGAAACAGAATCTAGTGATGAACATGAACTTAGTAATAATGGTAATGATGATGTTCATGTAGATGCTCAACCTAGTAATGATAATGATGTGGATATAGAAACAATTGTTGATCTTGATAACCCACAACCTAAGAATAAAAGATATGATAATAGAGACTTCATTGCTAGGAAACATGGTAAAGAAAGAGAACCTTGGGTTCAGAAACCCATGCCTTTTTCCTCCTAAAGCTTTAAAGAACAAAGATGTTGGAGAATTTGAGTGCTTTGTTGAAATGCTTAGACCTGTCTTTTTGCGCTTACGATTGACTGATATTTTGCTCCTTATGCTAAGTATATGAAAGATATTATTACAAATAAAAGAAAGATACTGGAAGCTGAAATTTCCACTATGCTTGCTAATTATTCATTTAAGGGTGGAATACCAAAGAAACTTGGAGACCCAGGAATACCAACTATTCCATGCTCCACTAAAAGAAACTATGTTAAAACCTCTTTATGTGATTTGGGAGCCGGTGTTAGTGTTATGCCTTTCTCTTTATATAAAAGACTTTATTGGACTAAGTTGACACCAACTGAAATCTCTTTGCAAATGGCTGAGAAATCAAGTGTTATACCCATCAGTATTTGTGACGATGTGCATGTTGTAGTTGCAGATGTTACTATCTTAACGGACTTTGTTATTCTTGATATACCCGAGGACGACAGTATGTCGATTATCCTTGGTAGACATTTTTTGAATACTCCAGGGGCTGTTATTGATTGCAATAAGGGCAATGCCACTTTTCATGTCAATGGTAATGAGCATACGGTACACTTACCGAAGAAACAACCTCAAGTTAATAGTATCAATTGTATTGGAAAACTTCAACAATTACAATTGGAGATTTTAAATTCCCTATTACTAATGTTAAAAAGAAATATGAAATTCGTATTGTCGGGGACATGCATATCCCCATTGAGGTAACCTAGTGTTATACGAAAATTCCCCGGTTTCATGTCATTTGGAAGAGGTTTGTTAATAAGACTTGATCAACCTTATTAATGGATTCCTTTTGACGAGCATGAGATGGATGAATTTAGTAAACAAAACCTTATGTACCTACCTTTTACTTTCTGTTATTTAGAATTAATAAACTAGAAATGCTATTATTTTACTGTTTTCTGAATTATCCCTTCAATAAAAAATGACCAGAAAATAAAAATTCTCCAAATGCCCTGAAATTTTAATATGATTTTTTCTGTAATATTTGAAAAATTTTGGCATGAACACACCCCGAGGGGTGTGCCTATGAGCCACAAGCTCACAGGGCGCGCCCACCCCCTGGGCGTGCCATGCAAGCTTGTGGGGCCCACGTAGGCCCCCTCACTTATTCAGGCCACCCATGCACTTCGTCTTCCTCCAGAAAAAATCACTCCATTGTTCAAACCCGTGTTCTTGCTCATCTTGCTTCCATTTTCGATCTCCTTGACCGGAGCTCCATTTCTGAAACTGTTTTGGGGGATTGTTCATCGGCATGTGACTCCTCCAATGGTCCAATTAATTTTTGCTCTAGTGCTTTATACATTGCAAATTTTTGCTGCTGTGGTGACCATGTTCTTGAGCTTGCGTATCAAATTTATATGGTTCAAAGTAGTTTTGGTACTTGATATAGCCTCTAGACAGTTGTAGGAGTGGTTTCTATCAATCTTATTGAGTTTTGTTTGTTTTTATTTTGAGTCACTAAAAATTTCAAAAAATTTAGTCGAAGAGAATGTTTAGGAAGATATCCCAAGGTGGTTCCTCGAAGAAGAAATCCCCAGGGCTCACAATACTTGAGATGGCCCTTGAACCACCGCGGGAAACTCTAGTGTGACCTTGCAAATGTCCGTTGGATCATTTCATGACTCACGCGGGTTTCAAGGAAGAATTTGATATGTATGTGCACAAAGCCGGCCTGGCGAACTTCTTATCAGATAATTGCTTGCAATATTATAATCTTACTGCTTCTTTTGTGCGGAGATTTGAGTATTCGGTCCATCGCAATACACACTCTGTTTTATTTGATCTCTATGATAAATCATTTCGCATGGACCTTGAAGAATTTAATGAAGCATGCAAAATTATGCAATGTGGCATTTATACTGAAGCTCGTAAATCTGATTGCGTTGAGTTCCTTGCTAGCATCACTTTGGGTGAAACCAGAACCATAACACAAGCTACTATAGGGAGCATTCACTTTCTTGCATTACGTTATTTTGCTCTCTTTATAGGCAGATGCATTAATGGTAAACATGACCATAGCCACCTTTGCTCTCCTGATTTAAGTGTCCTCAAGAGCGCAGTAATGGATGATAAACGATATAACTTGCGGTCTATTGTTGCAAGGCCGTTACATAATAATGCCTTAGATGGATATTTCTTTGGTGGAATTTATGGCACTTGTTTAGCTGATTATCTTGGGGTACCTATAAGAGAAAATGATGCTCAGTTACCACCTACTTTCCTCGATTATGACGCTATGGAATGTTGATACGTCCATTTTGCATCATGTTTTTCTACTGTTATTTATGATGTTTTTATACATAATAGTGCTTTTTGGAGTAATTATAATGCCTTTTCTCTCATAATTTGCAAGGTACACACAAAGAGGGAGAATTCGGCATTTGGAAACTGAGCCGGAAAAGCTACGTCAGCTACCTATTCTGCACAACTCCAAACAAGCTGAAACTTCATGGATAATTTTTATGGATTATATGATGAATATTGGAGCAAATAAGTACCAGAGGAGGCCCACCAGGTGAGCACAACCCACCTGGGCGCGCCAGGGATCCCGGGCGCACCCTGGTGGGTTGTGCTCACCGAGGCCCACCTCCGGTGCCCATTTTCTGGTATATAAGTGATTTTGACCTAGAAAAAATTATGAGAGGACTTTTGGGACTGTGTGCCACCGTCTCGAGGCGGAACTTGGGCAGGAGCACTTTTGCCCTCCGGCAGAGCGACTCCATCGGGGGAACTTCCCTCCCAGAGGGGGAAATCATCGTCATCATCATCACCAACAACTCTCCAATCTTGGGGAGGGCTATCTCCATCAACATCTTCAACAACACCATCTCATCTCCAACCCTAGTTCATCTCTTGTGTTCAATCTTGTTATCGGAACTATAGATTGGTGCTTGTGGGTGACTAGTAGTGTTGATTACATCTTGTAGTTGATTACTATATGGTTTATTTGGTGGAAGATTATATGTTCAGATCCAGTATGCTATTTAATACCCCTCTGATCTTGAGCATGATTATCATTTGTGAGTAGTTACTTTTGTTCTTGGGGTCATGGGAGAAATCATGTTGCAAGTAATCATGTGAAATTGATATGTGTTCGATATTTTGATAGTATGTATGTTGTGATTCCCTTAGTGTTGTCATGTGAACATCGACTACATGACACTTAACCATATTTGGGCCTAAGGGAATGCATTGTGGAGTAGCAATTAGATGATGGGTTGCAAGAGTGACAGAAGCTTAAACCCCAGTTTATGCGCTATTCCGTAAGGGCCCGATTGGATCCAAAAGTTTAATGCTATGGTTAGAATTTATTCCTAATACTTTTCTCATAGCTGCAGATACTTGCGGGAGGGTTAATCATAAGTAGGAGCACTAGTACAGCAAGCTACTAAACAAACAGGTTTTAACCCCTTTCCGCGACGGCCTTTGGAATCGTCACCAAGTGAGAGTGGGCGATAGGGGGGTCCTTCCCACACGACCCAGAAACTGTCAGGGATATGCTCTCCTGGCACATACGCTCGGCAAAATGAGGTTGTGTGCGACCGGCGAGCGCTCAAATACGGAAATACATATAGTAGAGCTCAAAACAATACAATTATACTGTGAAATTGTTTCCGGTCGCAAGTACATCCCACACAATCAGTACCTGCTAAACGTTTCTGTTCATATGCCTCCCACATAGTCGCTCCAAAAAAACTTTTCCGTTCACAGGTACATCACACACAATTTTTCCAGCTAAATCGTTTGCATTATTGAATGTATCACACATGGTCCATAGAAGAAACTGTGTGGCAAAGGATGTCCATCACACACAGTTGATGTAGTAAACGTTTGCGCAAGGTGGCCTAACGCAAACAGTTTTCAAGAGAAAGTCGTGTGTGACTGTTATTGATCCAACACGGTTTATTCCTATAAACTGTGTGCATTGCCTGAGGTAATCGCCCACGGTATTTTTTCAACAACCGTTTGCAATAGCGAAACCCAATAGCAGGCTAATTATCCGATTATTCATAATCCATTTATTAATCCAATTGTCATTTCATATTAAGCACACACTATATTTCATTTTCATAATTGAAATACATCAGAGTACAACATCATATAGCTTCAGCACTCAGCTACCCCATTATACAACTACACCAGGACCAAGTTTCACATGCAACATCTATAACTTTTCGAAATTAGCATCATAGACGGTATCTCATCTGGAAAACTACTGAAGTAGAAGGAGAATATTGAGCCTTCATTGATGTTGAAGGTCTTTGTAACTTTAGGCTAGTGCCTCTGGATTATTGACCGTCCATCCTTCGTCCTCTTCAGGAACACTTCAATATTGAACAGTGAGTGTTGTATGAATACCTTGCTCGCCTCCTGACCATACATTTGTTTGAGAGGTAATCATCAGTGAACTGGTTTGGAAAGGCCTGAAAACAAGGATGTGCATAAATATCTTCTCTATATTGGAAATGGGGCAAAGGAATAAAAAAGGCAAGGTATAATAGTTAGTACCATCCTGTAGTGAACTGATGTCTTCTTCATTGTGCGCATAAAGATCTTGTTGTTTTTTGTCGCTAATTTCTTTATCCTAACAATCTTTCTGAGTTTCTTGACTTGACTGATATTCATGGACAACTCATTTCCCCATATGCAAAAAGGGTCGAACAGTGGGTCAAAACCTCTCACAGCAGGACCTACATGTGCAAGACCAAATTGTTAAAAGCCTAAATATTAGAATGGTTCCTGCAATTGCACAATAATGTGCTATTAGACAACGGAGCATGCACGTGCTAACCTCGATTGTAAACCTCAGTGCTGCCCATTGTTTCCCTGCAACACATATAAAGTAGTTAGTCATCAGGTTAAGTAAGGGTTCGCATGCTATCAGTAAAATATGTTGATGAAAAATAAGCACATTGCAGATTCATCAGATTAATTCAAGCCACATGGAAAACCCATTTATCCAAACCAAGCATGATTAAGAACTAGGAAATATAGCACTTGTATATGTTTCTCATGTATTAAGTGCAACCAAATTCGATTGATTCCTCACATGCACAACAATACTAAATTCTACCCATGAAAATTGGACATCGCATTGCAGAATTGAACCGAGCAGTTAACTAAACACCACAACAAATGAACCAACATTAACTGAGCACCACATTGCACAATATAACATACTCATAATAGAAGATCAGTCAGTTAACCAAAAAGTTAACTACAACCAATTGTAGCAATTGTATTTGTTTCTCATGTATTTACTACAGCCAAATTCAATTTATTCCTCACATGGTATACAATAACAGAATGCACCCGCAACTATTGGACATCGCATTGCAGAATTGAACCAAACAGTTAAATAAACACCACAATAACACAAATGAACCAAACGTTAACTGAGCACCACATTGCACAATGTATAACCAAACCAAGCATGCTTAACAACTTGGAAATATAGTAATTGTATTTGTTTCGCATGTATTTTGTAAAGATAAATTCGATTTATTTCTCACATGGAAGACAATACAAAATTGCAGCCTGAAGAATTGAACATCACATTTGCAGAAATGAACCACGCAGTTAACTGAAGACGACAACTAATTAACAAAATAGTTAATCAGTGAGCACCACACTGCATGACATATAGAACATATACACTTGAGCAACAGATTGTATGGTAAAATTAAATAGCACAATTCACTAGAATTTGTGAAGGAAAGGCAGGAGCAGCACAGGCAACGGGTAAACCGAGCATGCTTAACCAGCGTAGCTAGCAAATGGCAAGGTGCTCCTCCAAGATCTGGGGGTCGGCACGAATGGCAGCCATCGCGTACCTCATCCGCGCGTGCGGCCGCGATTTGCTTCTCCGCTGCCAAATGCCCCTTGAGATCCTGGCTATACTGCGTGCACCATGGCTTAGGGCAATGCTTATTTGGTGGAGAGGTCGGTGATTTGGGTGGAAGGTGTCGCGCTCGCGCCGGCGGTCGGGGCATGTGGGATATGGAAGGAGGAGGATGATGGGGGTCGGGTGTGGATTACCAGCCTGGATAGGCGAGGCCGAGCAGCTTGAAGGAGGGTCCCCGACGAGGAGGCGGCTGTGCTGCAAGCAAGGAGTGAAGGTTTCAACTTGGAAAGGAAGGCGAAAAGAGTGGAAATGTGGCTTTTGGTAAGGGGGTGGGGGCGGGGAGGTAGATATTTCCGCGGAAGCCGAAAATTTGGAATTGCTTCAGCAAAAAAACTGGCGCGCGAAGTGTCATCAGACACGGTCCCTTATTCAGAACTGTGTACGATATGTGAACATCCTAAACAATTCAGATAGCTTAACCTGTGTGTGTTGAGTTTGAACGTCAAAAATTTTGGTTCGAATTTCCCTGGTAGTGGTCATCCACGTCATTGCATAATTTGGGTACACAAAGGAGACTAACTTCTTAATCGAGCAAGTTCAGCAATTAAAAAGAGCTAGCTGACCTAAACATTACTCTAGCAAATTAAATACTGACGCTCTTAATTAAACAAAACAAAGAGTACTACTACGGCTGGTGCTCGTCGATCTCCGCCGCCGCCTCCATGTCCAGCTCGCGCCCGACGGTCTTCTGGGGAAGGGGCTCCATGGTATCAATTGCACCATACTCGGCAAGCATCTCGCTATCCGCGTCCACCATATCTTTGGCGTAGGCCGCCATGAGCTGGGAATGGGCGGCCGCGATCTGGGCTCTGGCCGGCTCCATCATGGCAAGTTATGTCGTGCAGGAATGGACGATTGCTCAGACTCTCTCAGCGATTGCCAGCTCTTCGGCCGTGGGTTGCCGACCGTTGTCAGAAAATCTTCGTTTGATTTGTGCGATGACCGCCAGGAGCTGGGCATGGACGGCCTCGACATGGTAGTGGGCGGCCTCCATCAGGGCTAAGGCCGCCGCTGCGGAACGGACAGCTGTTGTGCCGCTCTCGCCAGTGGCTATCCCCGAGGCAGATGCTGCTGCCGCCACCTCAGAAGCAACAGCGGCCGTTTGGGCTGCCTTGGCCGCCCGGACGCAGGCTGCGGTCGCCCTCATGAAGCTTGTTAGCATGCACCTGGCGACTGCGGCCGCGCTCTCGCCGGAGTGGGACACCGAAGTTGCCCTCATGACGTGGGTCCATGTCCCCATCTTTCACAAGCGACGAATGAATAGTGAAATGATATTTGGGGAGTGAGCTAGTGTGCTTGACACGCCGGTTGTGGACTGTAGCCGATGCACCTTCTCGCGTAAGCCATAGGCATACTATACACCGATGGTGCTCCAAGATATTTTGTGCTGCATCTCACACGGTCGGTGATAATAAACTGTGTCCGACCTACTTGATTTATCATCTTGATTTGAATTACGTAATGTGGTCACAGCTACAAAGGATGGTGTTTGAATTGTTAGAACTTTTATCTGCAGTGAACATGCAACTATAGGTGTGTCGTCAAAAAAATTGGAATTATCTAGGGTTCCTTTGGACGTTTTTATACACTAACTTGGTTTTGTAGGCATTGCAGGTGCATAATTCAAATTTGAACCACATGCACATTCTCCGGTGCATATAAACTGGTTGAAAAATCAAATATGTGTCCTTGGTTGCTGAAAGTGCTCGTTATCGACTAGAGGGGGGTGAATAGGCGATGTTTAGGGAAGTCTTCAAAACATGGATGTTTCGAAGACAAACAATAGAAATGACCTAATTGATATGCGGCGGAAGATAAACTACAACAAGCAAGCCATAGTCAAGTATGCAATGATGTGAACGTACAATGACTAATAGCAGCTAGGTAGTAAGGATCAGGATGGAAGATAGTATGAAGCCAAACAACGATAGAAGTCAAGCAATGAAGTCAAACAGATAAGGCATATAAGCAATGACTTTACGAAGACAAACTAAAGGTAAAGGAGGGAAGGGATAGAACCAGTCACTTGTTGAAGACACAGGATTTGTTGGACCAGTTCCAGTTGCTGTGACAACTGTACATCTGGTTAGGGAGGCTGAGATTCAACTCAGAAGACCGCGTCTTCACCTTATTCCCCTTGAGCTAAGGACACACAGTCCTCGCCCAATCACTCTAGTAAGTCTTCAAGGTAGACTTCCGAACCTTCACAGACAGCGTTCACCGGCGATCCACAATGACTCTTGGATGCTCAGAACGCGACGCCTAACCGGCTGGAGGATTCACATTCCTCAAGTGTAATAAGTCTTCAGGTCACACAGACAAGAAAGACTTCAGTGATGCCTAACACTCTTTGGCTCTGGGTGTTTGGGTTTGTCCTCGCAAGGATTTCTCTCTCTCAAAGGCTTCGAGGTGGGTTGCTCTCAAACGACAAAAGCCGTGCACTAACTCTGAGAAGCCACCAATTTATGGTGTAGGGGGTGGGCTATTTATAGCCACTAGGCAACCCGACCTGATATGTCCGAAATGACCCTGGGTCACTAAGGAACTGACACGTGTTCCAACGGTCAGATTTCAAACACACACGGCAACTTTACTTGGGCTACAAGCAAAGCTGACTCATCCAGCTCGATAAGTTTTGCTCTCATTGTCTTCGTCAAGACATAGGATTTGGGTTGAGCATCACTTGACCATTCTCGACTATGATCACTTGGACCCCACTTAACAAAGACGGTGGTTCCTACGACTCAACAAAGAAGAAAAGGAAACAACGAAACGACACGCCTTCGCGCCCATAGTCTTCACTCAATGTCTTCTCATGTCATAGTCTTCAATGTGAATATCTTCACATACCACCATTGTCGCCAATGTCTTCATACATTTTAGGGTCGCTCCGTAGGTAAACCGAATCAATGAGGGACACTACCATGCGTTATCCTGCAATTCTCACAAACGATTAGTCCTCAACCACATTTGTCGTCAATACTCCCAAACCAACTAGGGGTGGCACTAGATGCACTTACAATCTCCCCTTTTGGTGATTGATGACAAATTGGTTGAAGTTTTCAACGGGATAAAATATGTGAAATTGTAAAGGATAGGAATTGTCTTCATAAGTGGCAAAGGCTCCCCAAGATGTGCATATAAGTAGTTTGCTTTTGGAATGCAAATGCACATGGCAGGTTGTACTTGTGGAGATCCTCTTCAACTTATGAAGATAATTCATCATGCATGAAATGATATAGCTAAGAGAATGACATGCATAATGAAAATGGACGTCTGCAGAATGATCTAAGTGCGGAAGTTATCGACGCATTATGCGAATTTATCATCGCACTAGAGTAAAGCAAATAAGTAGCAGACGACCATCGAGTTTAAGTGTTACAACTCAAAGAACCAAATGTATCAAAAACGAGAGTTGTAAACACTAGGCAAAAAAAAATTATGCAACCGACCTTATGAACCTGCTTGAAGACTATCAAACTCATATGCTTCTCCCCCTTTTTTCAGTAAGGACCAAAAAGGTTTTAAGACATAGAGCATATACTCGTCATCTTCAGAAGTAGATGATGCAGCAGGGTTGTCGGTGTTGGTTG
Source organism: Aegilops longissima (assembly GCA_021605205.1). Lineage (NCBI taxonomy): Eukaryota > Viridiplantae > Streptophyta > Magnoliopsida > Poales > Poaceae > Aegilops > Aegilops longissima. The sequence continues at coordinate 103,096,081 of CM038678.1, read as the reverse complement.
GCGGTGCGATTTGAGCTTGGTGCGGTGTCGATGCGTCGCGAAGTAGGAGGTGGTGAAGTAGCATCGGCTTCATCATCGATCACTCGGCATTGACAGTTGCCGCGGAGGAAGAATAGTCAGAGTCTTCAAGAGATGGAGTTCGTCGTAGGACTGCATTCCGTGGAGTGGAGTCAAACTTGAAGCGCTCAAAGTGAAGCCATCATCTTGAAGATCTGCTTCAGACCGAAAGCAGGTCAAACTCTTCCATGATCGCCGATGTGTCTCGTGAGTGACAAAAGGATTCTTGGTGGCAAGGTTTCCAATGCGATTGACGCCCACCAAGAGGCTTTGCATTTGACGCTGAGCCAGGAGTGATGCTTATCTTGCTTTTGATGCAGCGCCACAAGAAGTTCTCGATCATTGAGGACTCGAGAGCACTTCCAAGGCCTCCGCCAATTGTGCTCTCGGGCTTCATCCGTGCACGATGAGGCGACGTGTGTTCCTAGCCAGGGGATAGACACGAGATACCGCTTGGACGCCTTCCATAGGTTGAGAGAAGCTGTGATGATCTGCATTCTGAAGACAAAGTGGCGTTTTGGCAGGCTCAGGGTATATGGCTTCAACAGACATATCAACCTCTGGTAGAAAGATCAGATGATTGCGAGCAGAGGGTTGATAGTTGATAGCAGAGTGCATCTTGATGAGGCGAATGACCCATGGAGCATAGAACTTTAGACCAAACAGATCAGATCCAGATGCAGCCAATTGTGGGATGAAGAATTCTTGCGTGTTGAAGCTGATGCCATTGAGGATGTAGAAGACCAATGTCTTCATTGCTCCTTCAATCTTTGCAGACGATGAATGCCCTTTGACAGGCCATAGAGCTCGCCTGATGATGTGATATATTGTGCGAGGCAGATACTCAAGGTCATCAACAAAGAAGTGCTGAGGGTATTCAGCGTCATGTGGCAGTGGCTTCATCATGCTCGGCATCTGACTCATGTCGGGTTCTGGCTTATGAAATATGCTCTCCAAGGCATCGCGGTGGAGTTGACATCCAGGTTCAAACAGCTCTCCGGGAGTGGGAAGGCCTGTGAGCTCAATGATGTCAAGAGCTTTGGCTTCATGATGAACATCACCTGTCATCCACTCGAGAACCCATGTCTTTGTGTCTCTGTTGTAGCCGCGGATGTGGAGGGTAGCATAGAATTGAAGCACTAATTCTTCATTCCAGTGTTCTTTGTCTGTAACGAAACCAAGCATACCTGCATCATGAAAGCAATCAAGTGCTTCTTCTAAGCACGGCAGTCCGGCAATGGCTTCAGTGTCGAGGCACATATGAGGGAAAATGCGGCCTTGATCATACAGAACACGTGAGTAATAGCTTCTTTGCTGATAGCTCCAGAACCGGTCAGAAGATATCCTTGGCCTTGTGTAGGGGTTCTTTGCTCTGTCAAAGAAAGTGTTGTAGGCTTTGAAGCCATCTATTATATAATTAAAACAAGAGTAAAACAAGCCATCACGTTTGTCCACATATGCTAATCTTTTTAAGTCCGTTTGATTAGATTATCTATGGTTGAGATTTAAAGTTTCTTCGTAACATGTAAATATATATGTACAAGCAATATTGAACTATTTACGTTGTCACGTTAGATACATATAGAAGCATAACGCATACCTAACAGGACGGCTTGCATTGATCCGGATGTGCTGAAACTAGGATGGCAATAGAAAAGGCAGGTTCTGATTCGGATGTCATGAGACGAGGGTAACAAAGTCAAGCATGTCCACGCAGGCACACAAACATCCACGTACAGGAATAAACAATCCTTTCTCTTTAACTAATACATCCACATACGGGACCCTAGGATTTTCTTTTTTCTAAGAAGAGAGCCACAATGATCTTCTTTTTGAGGAGGCCCACACTAATCTAATTATTGGCTGAGGATTTAATCTTGCGGCTAGAAATGAGACTCCAAAATAGTGCTCTCAAGCCGTCCCCTGATTAACACATCGCACAACAGCTAAATAATACTAGAGGATAGCAAGTAGGAGGAACATCTATGCGCGCCCACAAAAAGAGGAGCAACGACCTTGAGTCAATTTTTTCAATTAATTTCTCATTTTATTTTGGTAAATAATGTAATAAAAATATATATGTACATGTCTATGCATCCTGTAGAACTTAGGTCGTGATTATATGTGAAAACTCTGGCGAGTTTGAGTCGTACGTAGTGCTGCTTAATATTGATGACCACCAAGGGAGAGGAACTACAATAAGAAATGATCGACTTTGATGGTAAATAACGAACCGAGACAAGGAAGTAGATGAACTTTGTACAGGCCGGCAGCTTGAAAATAAACTGAATATGTAAATTCTATAGACCGTGTAATCCTTTTAATAATATCTAAACTGAAATTATATAGCATAGGATTGAATGGACCGCAATGCCTTCAATCTTCTGCTTACACCAAGGTCTTAACCAACAACTTAGTACATTTCATGGAAATACTTTCTATATGATTAATAATACATAAATGCTAAGGTAGCATCAAACTAAATAAAATAATAGGTTTGCTTATGGCATATATAACTCGCATCCCTAATAAGTTTTGCTACCTAATTAGAAATCTTATTTCCACCAGGACATGCACGCATAGCTATTGGACTCTAGACATCCTTTTTAGCAACTACATATGCATTAGGTAGAAAAAGACAAAGCATCCCAAGACAAATAGGCCATTAGATGATACCCTAAAAAAATACAAGCCATCAGATCGTCCACATATTCTAAAAATAGTTGAGCCATTAATATTTGGAAAAAAGACACGTACTCTCCAGATGCAAGGAAGTATATGGAGTCTATTTGTAAAGGACACGTACACATATTTTTTTTTTTGCCGATGTACAGATATAACTTTGGCTGGTACCCGGAAAGAAACCAAAACCACAGCCCGCAGGCAAAAACGATCGGCATATACATGCATAAGTCGATACAAACAAGCCCCAAAATAAAACTAGCTACAAACATGGCATGGTCACGCTTGCTAGAAAGAAATCATCTAGAAAAAACGGCAAGCCCAACCATTAAAAAGACGTGCACCCATATAGGCATACAATGAACATATCACATCACACATGAGCCACGATCTATATGAAGTCATCATAAAATCCACACCAAGAAGAATTTTCCTAAAACTTGAGATGCTAATGAAAATAAATTAGCAGATTGGATTTTACACATCCAACAGGGTACAGCAAGAGTGAAGAGAATGATTTATCAATTACGGAGTATATTCTTATGATTGTAGAAAAGGAACAGTAGAAATTGAGTGCTCTAAAATTAAATAAATTAACAATCCTAAAAAATTAATAGTCAGTAAATGCACACATCATATGAGTTTTACTGGACGCAAACGATCTCTCAACGTGTTATGATAGAAGTCGATATCACCACGATTTTCCCAAGAGCCTCAAGTCAAACCATGTTAAAAAAGGCCAAGGCCGAGGGTGCACACGGATCGCTACCACATCAAGTCAATTCCTTCACACAGGAAGAACAATCTATGGGTTGTTTGTAGATTTGAAGAACACCTTATGTTCCAAGAGATTGTTCGTGGGAGTTTTCATATATAAATCTCTGTGATCATCATCTGTCATCAACCATGTAGTGTCAAAATAACAACTAATGACTATTGCCAAGGTAGCTTGCAATTATTGGCACGCGCCCTTGAAATTTTTATTAACACGCATGGGTTAAAAAGTACAAGAAAGAAAGTACACATCAGTTGGACAACGATGAGCTAAAGTATGCTTGCGCTTGTGGCTGCCGACGAGGTATGGCAGATTTGGAGAAAAAATATATGCATGCACAAGAAGCAGTTTCAATGCATGAAAGTCATCGGGTAAGAGAAATCGATGGAACATTCAAATATCATACATCTATGAACAATGTAACGACGCGTGTAAAGCGGTGTTTTGGCTATTACAGTCGCGTGATTGTAAGAGAAATATCACATCAAATATGCGATAAGCCATTTTCAGTTGTGATAAAAAATTATGAGTCGTTGCAAATAACATGAATACAATACGAGAGAACAACCTATGGTGGTAGTGAAAGAGAGACGATTCAGAGAAATCATAGCCTGGTAAGAAAATAAGATAATGAGTGATAATTGTTTAACAAAAATGTGTAATGGATAAATCATATTAAGTATTCAATACACACTTTAGGTTTGCTAAAGAGATAAAGATAAATCTAAATTAACATAGGCGCAACAAAAATGATCAATGATGGCTATCAACAGATGAGAGAGATAGAGAGTGAGTGAGAGAGAATTTTAGAATTTTTAGATGGTATATACAGATAAATGAAAAGCCTTAGATGGACGGCCCAACGACAAAAGCAACGAGTGTAAGATAAACTAGCAAGGAACCACTGCCATGCATAACATTGTGCAAGTGGGAAGAGCCCGGGAGGACGAGTAATACAACCACCAATAACCTGGGTAGAAGATCTCTAGGTTCAAATAAAAGAACAAGTTGCACACTTATAGATTTAAATCAATAAGAGTATTTAAAAAATAATGTTAGTGCGATGATAAGTACAAAGTATAAGTGAGAAGATATCCATTTGAAAAATTGGAGTGGCAAGGAAATATTATGTGTTATTCAATCTGGTATAATAAAAAATTAAATCTAGCCGTGCAAATGCGCGGGTCACACTGCTAGTTAGCATTGAAAGAACCTGTTGAGGTGGCAGTGCCTGGAAACCTTGGCAGTCTTGGCTTCGGCTTCTGGACCTGAGGCCTATGCTCAATATGATAGTCAAACTGAGGGCCAGAGGCATGAGGCGGAGGGACCAGAACGGGCCATCTTACTGTGACAAGCTCGCCATAGTTGTATGCTTGCTCGATTGCGTAGGGCCTTGGTGGCGGAACTGGAGCAGTGGCAGCAACTGAGGCTTCAGGATGCTCAGCAGATGCTTCGGGAGCAGTTGCCTCATTGGCTTCAGGCACATTTTCTTCAGTGGCAACAAGAGCAGTTGGTATAGGCTCCACATTGGCTTCAGCCATGACCACGTCATTGGCTTCATTGGTGTTGGAGGTGGCAGCCTCAATGTTTTCAACCTCCACTTGAGGAGCTGGAGGGTCAGGCACAGGCACGTTGATATCGGGTATAACTTCTTCAGTGACAGGGGGTGTAGGGACACGTCCTTCTTCTTCTTGGGGTTCATCGGCTGATGCAACTGGATTGTCTTCAGCAGCTTTAGCTTCAGAATCAGAGACATTCACAGTTGGAGTGGCTTCTGAAAACACGTGACGTGCAATAGGTTGGTGGTGCACTTCTCCTTCTGGAATGCTCGTAAGAGGGGCTTGAGGCCTTTGCCCTTTGTGAAGCCTGCGGAATGCTGGCGACGCCTTTGGAGATGGAGTTGACTGGGCCTCAAAGTCTTCCTCTTCTTCTTGCCATTGTTGTTGTTGGGGAGTGACTTGTTGTTGGGGAGTACTGGGGGAGTCTTGTTGTTGCGGGCGATCAGCCCATGAAGCATCCTGAGTAATTGGCGTCAGAGGACGACCAATGCTGATGAGTTCGCTGTCGCATTTAACAAAGCGATGATACCACATTGTACTCGATTTGAGGAAGAACTTCATCATCTTCAACATTGTCATGGTGACCAATGTCTTCAGCAGTGAGGGGATCAGCTGCTGGAATATCTTCAGCTTCAGGAGCCTCTGTGGAAGCAGGCTCATGAACAGTCATGCGAAGTTCTTGGGTTGCAGACGCGGGACGAACCACAGAAATAGGTTCAACAATCAAGGGCTCTGTGGGAGCAGCCCGATTCTTCTTGGTCTTAAGCTTCTTCTTGGAGGAGCAGCATCGAGGCGCCGATTTTTCCTTTTTCTCGCTTCAGCCTCGGCAGCCCTCGCCTTCTTCTCGCTCGAAGCGGTTGAACGGACCTTTGGCTTCGAGCCACCATGCTGCTTGGGAAGACTATGCGGGCTCTTCCTGCCTTGAAGGTGCAGCTTGGTCATTGAAGACTTCTTTTCTTTGCAGCCATCCTGGTCGATGCCGGGGCGGCCAAGAGCCTTGCGCTTCTCAGCCTCATTGTAGGCAAGCACGCACTTGTCGGCCGAGCCTTCATGCGCCGCGAGAATCACCGGCTTCTTCACACTTCTTGACAAAGGTTTCTTTGAGGTCGTGCAGCATGACCTTGAAGTTTTTGACGTCTTGCACGTTGAGTGCAGCCATATGCTTCTTGAACTGAGCCTTCTCATAGTCAATCTTGTGCTTCAGTTCAACAATGTGCTGAGCTAGAGCTAGCTCAGAAGCAATGGCGCCATTAAAGGAGACGCTGGGGCCAATTGGAAGTTGCAGATCTTCAAAGCTGATGTTTGGTGTGTCGAACCACTCATCAATGAAGTGATGGATGATTGCCACATCAAAGAGGGGCAAGTTGTTGAAGATTTCTGCTTCTTCTTTGCTCTTGATAAGTTGTTCAAGGGCATCATCTGCAAGATCGTCGTCACTGGACAGATTAATGTGCTCTTCACACAGAATGGCAGCAGGGGTCAGTGTGAGTTCAGTGTTCTTGACAATTTTCTTTCTCTTTTCCATCTTCTTGGAGATACGGGATTGATCTTCAGACTGTGCACTGGCTTCAGGAGGTGCAGTGGCCAGTGGCTTCACACGTGAAGCTTTTGGAGGAGCAGCTGACTTTGGAGCCTTGACTTTCTTAAGCTTCTGCGGCTTTGGAGCAGGAGCAGGAGCAGGAGCTGGGGCTTCATCAGACTCAGCATCGTCATCAGAGTGATCCACTTTGGCACCTTGGACCAGGATGTAGGTGATGAGGCCATCAAGGTTTGAAAAGGGACCGATGACATTGGGTTCAGCGTCACGTGAGCCGTCAGCACGGGGAGCAGAGGGACCAGGGTTGAAGTCTAATCCCAATGACTTCTTGTTCTCCTTGGCAGAAGCCTTTGCGTGCTGGAATTTGCGCTTGAAGAGATTGTCGTCACGACACCAGAGCAAAGATGTTGGGTCGGCATTCTCAGGCTGAGGTCCACGGACCATACAAGGATAGAAACCTTGTGCAATAGCTTCAGCCATGTTCTTGGGTGGAAGGCCTCGAAACAGAATATCACCCCAAGGGCTTCTGATGGCATTCTTCTCGGCATATTCCTGTGTGACGAAATTGTACTTGAACCACTGTTCAGCCCAATATCGACGAATCCATTGGATTCTCGTCTTGCACTGATTGTAAGTTTCTTCGGGATCTATTTTGTACAGCTCTGCGAGGTCATTAGGCAGATCTTTTGAGGTTCCCTCACGATGCTGTCTGCCGCCCTTCCTGACTGATTTATCTGTAGCCATGAGCTTCGAACTGAATGGCTTCACGTTCAAAGGCTTGCGTTTGCTGGACAAACAGGAACTGGCTTCGGGAGAATTAGTTTGATGCTGTAAGAATTCTGCAAACGAATGCAGACTATGAGAACCAAGGAATTCTCCCACGGACATGTACCTGTGACAGCATTAGAGATGCGAGGGAAGGGGAAGAGGTCATATGCATTCTCAGAAGATTTTGAAGATAAATCAGTTTGAAGACATTGACCTCATGGTGCGAAGACATTCACTTATACACTGAGAGTTGGTTCCAGATTTGTACGAATCCGTGAATAAGTACAAGTGAGGAATCTAACTAGTTGTGAAGCTTAAGTGAATATACTAGGCGATCGAGATGCGATGAATAGATCTAACATAGTATGGGCAGAAACCAATTTTGGCAAGTAGGATGAATCTTGAAGATCAAAAAGATGGTAAAAATAGAGTTATATTAACCACTTCGAAGAACTGCTAGACGGGAAGAAAGGAGGCCGAGCAGTTCAATCCACCGTGCCCTAACTTGGCGACGGAGGACACCTACGGGCGGGCGGAGATGAAGATGTTCGCGGCGGGCGTGAGGACGGCGTCGGAGAAGTCGCGGCAGCTAAGCGCTTGTCAGCCGGCGTCGCCGAGAGCTAGCGGTGGCGCTTAGGTTTTGACGAGGTGGAGAGGTGGAAGAAGATTTTCTTTACCGCAGGGGACAGTATTTATAACGAGGTGTGCGGTGCAGCGCATTACGCAGTGCCCCGACGGTTCACATCCGAGGGGCATTGTCGGGACCCGATTCCAAGTCACATCGATCTAGCCGGTAACACCTCATATCACTTTGCGGCCTCACGCACGGTATTCCCACGGTGTCGCTTACCATGGCCCGGACCGCTTTGCGCCTTTTGGCTCACGATATGATAGTGTCGCTAGCATCCATATGACAAAGAACCCGGCCGACATGGCTAGTCGTGAACCCAAAGCGGCGCTAACCCATGGGGACAGGCATACATGAATCACATCGAGCAGGTCGGTCATCAACGATGAATTGGCTGTAGCACTGGCTAACAGGACTCCGGTATCCCGGCTGTAGCAGGCTAGGCAGGACTCGAATATCACCGCGTGACATTTCCCGAAGGGACGGACATAGGAACGAAGTGAAACACATGCCGCCACCAAGTGTCCAGCAGTAGTGCTAGGCTAGCGGGACTCCGTGAACCGGGCTGTAGTGGACTACTATCGCCAGAAGCACTAGACTACATTTCCCCATATGAGAGGCTGCCAAGGATAAACAACTAGATTGTCGGATCCCACACATACCAAGCATTTCAAACATACACACAATATGCTCAATATGTGCAAATACAACATGGCATCACAACATAACTCTATGACTCAAATATTTATTCATTAGGCTCCGAGGAGCGAGATATTACAAACATGGGTCTCATGACCCAACACTCAGAGCATACAAGTCAAAGCACAAGCGGAAGCTTAACATGTCTGAGTACAGACATCTACAAATTAAAAAGGCTGAGAAGCCTGACTATCTACCAGATCCTGCCGAGGACACAAGATCGTAGCTGAGGTAACAAGCTAAACGTCGAAGTCCAAGCGGAACTACTAGCGAGACTGACGTCCCTCTGCAAAACATAAAATAAGCAAACATGAGTACAAACGTACTCAGCAAGACTTACATCAGAACTATCTACATATGCATCATTGTCAACAAAGAGGGTGGTGGAGTTTGACTGCAGCAAGCCAGCTTTGACTCGGTGGCTATCCTGAACTACGACTGCAAGTAACTCTTTTGAGGTGGCGCACACGAGTCCACATATTCACCACATCAATACACCACTATGGATCCGCTCCCGTCTCCCTACGAGAACGCCATCCATAGCACTCACGCTTATCTTGCGCATTTTAGAGTATCCACTTTCACTTGTCTATGAACTGTTATAGGCAACCCAGAAGTCCTTTTCAGCGGACACGGCTATTAGAATAGATCATATTAACCCTGCAGGGGTGTACTTCTTCACACACGCTCTCACCACTTACCGCCGTTTACACGACATGTACTCGGCAACCTTCAAGCGGAAGCCCAACAAGGGTGTCGGGCACAGCCTACCTAAACACTCAAGTCCCTAGTCCAGGTTTATCGCCTATTCAGGTTCCATCCGCAGGGAGTCCGGCCGAGGTTTCCCATACGTCCCCGAATGTTGTGTGCAGGGTTCCCGAGATACCAAACGGGCATTCGGTACACCATGCCACGGTGTATCTACTGCATCATAGCCCAGCCCTAGGGTCAGCGCTACGCACGGCCTCCAACAAATATCCTACAAACACCAGAAACTAGTTGCAACTACTGGACAATGAACAAGGGTGGTTAAGAAGCCGAGAGGGTCCATTGGTTTCGGGCCCAATGCGTGGTAGTAACTGTTTCATGGATCACAAACACAGAACTTAGTTCCTGAGGACGGCTGCAATGAGACAACCCACCATGTACTCCTACATGGCCTCTCACCGCTACCTTTACCAAATCGTGTTCACACACTTAGCTCACACACAAGGGACATGTTCACACACTCCGATTCATCCCCGATGAATCGCACTGCACTCAACTCTAAGCAGAGCAGCATGACAAACAAGCATGAATGAGTAGGCACAGGATGGCTCAAGCAACTCCTACTCATGCTAGTGGGTTTCATCTAATTACTGTGGAATGACAGGTCATGCAGAGGATAAAGGGGTTCAGCTACCGCAGCAAGTAACAGATGAATCGTTGTTGTCCTAATGCAGCAAAAGAGAGCAGGAGCGAGAGAGTGGGATTGTACGGAATGAACAAGGGGGTTTTGCTTACCTGGCACTTCTGAAGATAATATAGTTCTTCATCGGTGCCATCGAATTCATCGTCGGTACGTCGTCTACCGAGAGGGGACAATTACCGTCAAACAAGAAAGAACACAATCAATGCAATGCACATTCACATGAATGACATGTCATGTTAAGGTACTGAATTCACCTAATGCAATATCTAGCCAAGTTAATTGAAGTGGAATTCAAACAAGGTTAAACTCCAACTCCAAATGCTAGTTCATAAATTACCCTAATCATGATTCATCCTATTCAGTGAGGTTAACTTGTTCAATCATGCATGAAAGTGCCATAAACAGATTCTTCATATTTTTCTGATCATTTTTCATATATAAATTATTTGATTTGGAGTTACGGTTGATTTTCTATGATTTTTAAAAGTTTAGTACATTTTCTGGAATTTCCTGAATTAAAATAAATCCAGAAAATACATGTTGCGTCAGCATGACGTCACCCTAATGTCAGCAGGTCAACTAGGCGCTTCCAGGTCAAACCTGACCAGTGGGACCCACTGGTCAGTGTCTCTGGCTGGTTTGGGTGGATGACAAGTGGGACCAGTCAACGTTGACTTCACCAAGTCAAAGCTGACACGTGGGGTCCACAGGGTTAGCACTAATCTAAACAGGTAATTTACACTAACCTAATCTATTTTAGTTAGCCGGTTAGTTGGGCGGTTGGGCCCACATGTCATCGACACGTGGTACTAACTAAACACGTTTAACACCTAAGCTAATGGCGCCACATCAGCGTCACCGGAGTTAGGCGCCGGCGACCTCAAGTCGCGGTGGAAGGTCGCCGGAGCGGCGCTACGGGCGGCAGTGGGTCAAGCCAAGGGCAACAAAGGTTGCCTCGCCGCCCGCATCCGTGGTGGCACCTGTTGATCACGGGGTGATCTGTAGCAGCGGCGGCGGCAAGCTGGCGGCGGCCGGAGTTCGGCCAAGGCGGGGCTATGGCCTAGAGGTCAAACGCAACCAGGGAAAAAGGGGGAAACGACTCGGGGGCTCACCGCGAGTTCGTAGGGAGGGTAAGTGGGCTCGGGGACGTCCTGTCGGCGGCGAATTCGGCGAGGCGTGACCGGCTCCCGAGGTTGAAGATGGTGGCGTGGAGGCGATGCAGAGCTTCCCGGCTCGCGTGGCTCGGTGAGGGGGGTCGAGGACGGAGTGGCGGAGCTTGTGGGCTAGTCGGGGAGGGCCGGTGGTTGCGGTGTTTGCGGAGGCGCGCTCCGGCTCGTTCGAGCGGCCGTGGAAGAAAGGCGAGAGGAGGAAAGAGCGCCGAGGAGAGGGAGGAGAGTGCAGGGGTCCAGGGGAGGCGTGGCACCTCGGGTGCCTCCAAAGCGGCAGTGGCGAGGAGGTGGCCGGGCTCTCGGCGCCACGCCTCGCCTCGCCACTTGGCAGAGGAAGACGACGAGCGGCGAGGTAGGTGGGCTGGGCTGGTCAAGCTGGGCCGGCTGGGCTGTCACAGGTAAGTGCCAGGTGGGTTTTCCTCTCTCTGGTTTTTCTAATTATATTCTACTTTCTATTATTCTGTGGTTTTAGGGCTTTATTAAAAATACTAAATCAATCCCAAAAATCATGCAACTGCTCATGACCAGTGTTGGAAATATATCCTACAATAAACATTTCAGTTTGGGATTATTTGAGCATTTAGAATATTTTATAGTATTAAATGCTCAAATGCAAATACTTTATGAATTAATCCAGTGACCAAATATGTCATGGAAAATGTGCAGCACCTCTGGTTATGGTTTATAGCATTTTTCCAGAAATGATGAACATTTTCTAAAGCCATTTGGATTCACTGAAAAATATTTTTGGTTGAACCTATTTGAATTCCTTTAATGCTAGGGTTTAGGCAATCCCCATTTCAAGTTTCTGAGAAAATTAAACATGATGACATGAATGCCTTAATGCAACTAATGACAAACAAATCTGGGCTGTGACAACTCACCCCCACTAAACAAGAATCTCGTCCCGAGATTCAAGACGTGATGTAAGAAATCATGGGGTCACAAGCTAACACGATCCTCACGATCCAACTGTCCTTCTCAAGATGTTGATTCATTGCTTCATATTGATCTTGACGTCTTTGCTTTTGAGAACTTCATCCAACACGACAACGACAGAGAGGAACTCTGCAGGAATCGATCTTCTTAAAGATCAAGCAACTCACGATCAACTCACGGAATGAGATGTTGAAACATCTCGAGTTGAGACACAAAACACATCAAGAGGGATGGAAGAACAAACGACGGGGTTTGATTGGTGGGCAATAATTCCATGCTTAGAAAGAGGGTGGATGGTGTCAAGGTGGCGAGGAAATATTTACCAAGATCCCGTAACAGGGCACCTCGAGAAAGGTGACTCGAAGAACTACTCCCTTAAGTGGCAAAAAGAATTACTTTTAATCCATAGATCATTGGAACTCTTTATACCAGCCTAAGGCAATCACAAGCGGTCATTTGAAAGAGTTCGAAAGGTTGACATACTCGGACTAGAATGGATGATGTGGACTATCTTGTTGAAGGCAAAGCAATTGATGATTTCTGCTTATCATCGGAAATGGATAGGACCCATGGTAGGACCGCTTTTGTAGATGATCCTGAACAAGAATTACTAAGAAGGCAGCCCATAGTGAAATGGCACAAGGACGGCGCAAGCTAGGAACGAAATGCAACTGTTGGAATGTTCCAACCATCATATCTGCCTGAGATTCAGATCCGGTTGGTGATAGGATACTTCAGACTCAGCATGTCCGAAAAGAAAGGTTGCAACACAAATCGACGAGATGACGTTGCGAGGTTCTCGGGATATGAACTATAATAGCAAGCTCCAAAACATGAGCTGGTTCCGCTACAAACCTGTGAACACACTGTCCTAGACAAGCATGACCACATGGTAGTCTTATGATAAAACACTACCGAGTTCTGGTTGGGAACCATCATCGCGGATAACGAAGTTCTTAATTAAGCCCGGGTTAGCTCTTAAAAGAAACTCCTTCTCTGGAACAAATCAGTTAGTGGGTTGGTGTGCTAGGAATACATATAGAATGAAGGTTGCAAGTCTCCAGACCACAGAATACTTCGCACATATGCATGACTGATTTGGGATGATTCCAAAGGAAACAAAACAATCTTTCTCGAACTCATGGCGGCAACTTACACCTAAATCACATGAATTCGAGGAAGTCACTTCTATCATCCAAGCATATGCTTCATGAACGAAACACGAAGAAATGCTTACACAAGGTTCCAGCACTAGGTTGATGTTCAACATGACTCATGGGGGAGACAAAATGCTGCTGATGGGCTCAACAACAACTCATCGGAATTTCCATATCACTGGACTTCCACCATCATGTGAACACGATGATAGAATTGGTCAGACCAAAAGATGTAATGGTGTACGCTCGAGGGATCAACCACGAGTAAGACAACATTACGAGCATCGTTGGTACTGATTTGATTTGACGATAGCCCACACTCAAATCAAAGGATTGATAAGACATTAGGTCCAGCAACTGATCACAGGGACCAATCGATGAAGATATCATCTTTCTTCAACACACACTACACAAGAGTATCCCTTTGGAACGAACTAAGTTAGGCAAGCTTTTATCTTCCAACTCTCCAAGTTGTTGTCTAGCTTAACCAACTAGCTTAGGGATATCCAACACAGATTCTTGGAGAAAGGGTGGTTCACAAGAAACCACTTGATCACATGCTCAACATAACAGTCAGCAACCCGGTAACACTTCCAAGGAGATATTTGGAAAGTCACGAACCACCGGTATGTTACTAAGCTCGAGAACAATCTTGCTTTTGAGGGCAAGGCAATATGATCAAATGAGTGAGGACTTGACAAGATCCTAACTCATCAATCGATGTGTGCACCAGAAATAAGGACTAGGTAGCACGATCAATCTTAGGATGATGATTTAATAACCAACACGCTAAGAATGAGGATATTGTCCATTAGCTGCCAAGCAACGAGTTGCTCGGGGTATTGATTTCACACATCACAATTCACTTGTCGGCAATCCGGTTACATCAACACGGGACCGAGGAATGAATAATGAGGGCGGAAGTATCACTACGTCAAAAATTCATGAGAGTTGGTGCAGTTCTCATGTCAATTCTGACATAAAGGGGGTAATACTCCAAGGTGGAACAGAACAAAGCTGAATTGGCATTTTGATCTGCGGGATACAACTACTTTGACCCAATCCTAGAAATGGATGAGGTACTGGAGTTTGTTTCTCCTAGTCATTCCAAAATAGAATGGCTTGACGGACCACAAGAATAACAGGCATCGATAAACGAATGCACACATACTCTTGGTTATCAACTGATAGAGGATGGTCGGGATACAACTAAAGAGAGCAACTCAAAGGAACATATAATTTTCTGAGTTGTGGATGCATAGATTAGTATGTCGAGCAAAGCTCAACATTTCTCCCGGATAACCCATGCAGAGAAGGTAGGACTGGCAGAGTCACAATATGAATGGAGTACTCTTCAAGAGTACTCTGATTGCGATCTTTAGGCTCAAGAGGAACTGCTGCCATAACTAGTTCATGGTATTTGGAAGAAGGAGAATACCACGGACCTCGAGGACTATTGCAAGGTTACTAATATCCTAAAGGAACTAGCAAATACTAACAACATGAAGTAGGGTGAATCTCGGGTTCAAGAACCCAGGAATAGAATGCCTACTAACTAAATGGCATCACGGGATGCTTTCAAGAATAATGGCCAGAATCATCACCCTGGGGATACAAAAGCATTGCTAAATTGCTAGGTGACTTCCTAAACACCTAGGGTCATAATAATAGCTCCAACATCTACGCCGAGGCAACGAAGTACCTCAACTTACCGATTAGTGTGCTTAATCTGGCCCAGATGAACATTAGAAAAGGAGAGAAGGGATTTGCAAATGCCTCATACTATTTAGAGACCTGGGATGACTCGGACAGCATAACGGCTGTAAATGCTCAAAATGATTGGGACATCCTGCAAAAATGGTGGCATAACCACTCAACAACATCATATCAAGGTTCCGATATCAACAGTTAACATACAGAAATAGTAGGAACTGAATTGGGGTGTAAAACCAACAATCTTAAAAGTCTATGGATTAGTAACACGTCATCCTGATAGATAGATGAGAAGGCCTAGTTCTTAATCCCCGTAGAAGAGAAGAGGTTGACTCAGATCAGAAGGCCATGAGGTATAAGGAGTAAAAAGAGCCTTACGTTCCCTTCCACAATCAATTCCCTTACATAACTAAAGCATTTCTAGACTCAACTTCGACCAGTTTGGCTTGGTAATCCTACAGGCAGTCAGGCTCTGATACCAACGCTGTCAGGACCCCGATTCCAAGTCACATCAATCTAGCCGGTAACACCTCATATCACTTTGCGGCCTCACGCACGGTATTCCCACGGGTGTCGCCTTACCATGGCCCGGGACCGTTTGCGTCTTTTGGCTCACGTATATGATAGTGTCGCTAGCATCCATATGACAAAGAACCCGGGCCGACATGGCTTGTCGTGAACCCAAAGCGGCGCTAATCCAAGGGGACAGGCATACATGAATCACATCGAGCATGTCGGTCATCAACGTATGAATTCGGCCTGTAGCACTGGGCTAACAGGACTCCGGTATCCCGGCTGTAGCAGTCTAGGCAGGACTCAATATCACCGCGACATTTCCCGAGGGACGTATATAGGAACGGTGAAACACATGCCGGCCAGTCAAGTGTCCAGAGCATTAGTGCTGGGCTAGCAGGACTCCGGTGAACCGGGCTGTAGCGGACTACTATCGCTCACGAAGCACTAGACAACATTTCCCCATATGAGAGGCTGCCAAGGATAAACAACTAGATTGTCGGATCCCACACATACAAAGCATTTCAAACGTACACACAATATGCTCAATATGTGCAAATACAACATGGCATCACAACATAACTTTATGACTCAAATATTTATTCATTAGGCTCCGAGGAGCGAGATATTACAAACATGGGTCTCATGACCCAACACTCAGAGCATACAAGTCAAAGCACAAGCGGAAGCTTAACATGTCTGAGTACAGACATCTACAAATTAAAAAGGCTGAGAAGCCTGACTATCTACCAGATCCTGCCGAGGACACAAGATCGTAGCTGAGGTAACAAGCCAAACATCGAAGTCCAAGCGGAACTACTAGCGAGACTGACGTCTCTCTGCAAAACAGAAAATAAGCAAACGTGAGTACAAACGTACTCAGCAAGACTTACATCAGAACTATCTACATATGCATCATTGTCAACAAAGGGGGTGGTGGAGTTTGACTGCAGCAAGCCAGCTTTGACTCGGTGGCTATCCTGAACTACGACTGCAAGTAACTCTTTTGAGGTGGCGCACACGAGTCCACATATTCACCACATCAATACACCACTATGGATCCGCTCCCGTCTCCCTACGAGAACGCCATCCATAGCACTCACGCTTATCTTGCGCATTTTAGAGTATCCACTTTCACTTGTCTATGAACTGTTATAGGCAACCCAGAAGTCCTTTTCTGCGGACACGGCTATTCAAATTGATCATATTAACCCTGCAGGGGTGTACTTCTTCACACACGCTCTCACCACTTACCGCCGTTTACACGACATGTACTCGGCAACCTTCAAGCGGAAGCCCAACGTGGGTGTCGGCCACAGCCTACCTAAACACTCAAGTCCCTAGTCCAGGTTTATCGCCTATTCAGGTTCCATCCGCAGGGAGTCCGGCCGAGGTTTCCCATACAGCCCCGAACAATGTGTGCAGGGTTCCCGAGATACCAAACGAGCATTCGATACACCGGGCCACGGTGTATCTACCGCATCATAGCCCACCCCTAGGGTCAGCGCCACGCACGGCCTCCAACACATATCTTACAAACACCAGAAACTAGTTGCAACTCCTCGACTGAGAACAAGGGTGGTTAAGAAGCCGAGAGGGTCCATTGGTTTCGGGCCCAATGCGTGGTAGTAACTGTTTCATGGATCACAAACACAGAACTCAGTTCCTGAGGACGGCTGCAATGAGACAACCCACCATGTACTCCTACATGGCCTCTCACCGCTACCTTTACCAAATCGTGTTCACACACTTAGCTCACACACAGTAGGACATGTTCACACACCTCCGATTCATCCCCGATGAATCAGACCAGACTCAACTCTAAGCAGCAGCAGGCGTGACCAACAAGCATGAATGAGTAGGCACAACATGGCTCAAGCAACTCCTACTCATGCTAGTGGGTTTCATCTAATTACTGTGGAATGACAGGTCATGCAGAGGATAAAGGGGTTCAGCTACCGTAGCAAGTAACAGATGAATCGTTGTTGTCCTAATGCAGTAAAAGAGAGCAGGAGCGAGAGAGTGGGATTGTATCGGAATGAACAAGGG
Source organism: Aegilops longissima (assembly GCA_021605205.1). NCBI lineage: Eukaryota > Viridiplantae > Streptophyta > Magnoliopsida > Poales > Poaceae > Aegilops > Aegilops longissima. The sequence goes on along the minus strand of CM038678.1, from coordinate 103,078,425 downwards.
GGTTTTGCTTGCCTGGCACGTCTGAAGATAATATAGTTCTTCATCGGTGTCATCAAATTCATCGCTTGATGCGTCGCTCACCGAGAGGGACAATTACCGGCAAACAAGAAAGAACACAATCAATGCAATGCACATTCACATGAATGACATGTCATGTTAAGGTACTGAATTCACCTAATGCAATATCTAGCCAAGTTAATTGAAGTGGAATTCAAACAAGGTTAAACTCCAACTCCAAATGCTAGTTCATAAATTACCCTAATAATGATTCATCCTATTCAGTGAGGTTTACTTGTTCAATCATGCATGAAAGTGCCATAAACAGATTCTTCATATTTTTCTGATCATTTTTCATATATAAATTATTTGATTTGGAGTTACGGTTGATTTTCTATGATTTTTAGAAGTTTAGTACATTTTCTGGAATTTCCTGAATTAAAATAAATCCAGAAAATACATGTTGCGTCAGCATGACATCACCCTGATGTCAGCAGGTCAACTAGGCGCTTCCAGGTCAAACCTGACCAGTGGGACCCACTGGTCAGTGTCTCTGGCTGGTTTGGGTGGATGACAAGTGGGACCAGTCAACGTTGACTTCACCAAGTCAAAGCTGACACGTGGGGTCCACAGGGTTAGCACTAATCTAAACAGGTAATTTACACTAACCTAATCTATTTTAGTTAGCGGGTTAGTTGGGCGGTTGGGCCCACATGTCATCGACACGTGGTACTAACTAAACACGTTTAACACCTAAGCTAATGGCGCCACATCAGTGTCACCGGAGTTAGGCGCCGGCGACCACAAGTCGCGGCGGAAGGTCGCCGGAGCGGCGCTACGGGCGGCAGTGGGTCAAGCCAAGGGCACCAGTGGGTTGCCCTCGCTCGCCCGCATCCAGGGGTGGCACCTGCTGGTCACGGGGTGATCTATAGCAGCGGCGGCGGCAAGATGGCGGCGGCCGGAGTTCGGCCAAGGCGGGGCTATGGCCTAGAGGTCAAACGCGACCAGGGAAAAAGGGGGAAACGACTCGGGGGCTCACCGCGAGTTCGTAGGGAGGGTAAGTGGGCTCGGGGACGTCCTGTCGGCGGCGAATTCGGCGACGGCGTGACCGGCTCCCGAGGTTGAAGATGGTGCCATGGAGGCGATGCAGAGCTTCCCGGCTCGCGTGGCTCGGTGAGGGGGGTCGAGGACGGAGTGGCGGAGCTTGTGGGATAGTCGTGGAAGCGAGGGAGGGCTGGTGGTTGCGGTGTTTGCGGCGGCGCGCTCCGGCTCGTTCGGGCGGCCGTGGAAGAAAGGCAGAGGAGGAAAGAGCGCTCGAGGGAGAGGGAGGAGAGGTGCAGGGGGTCCAGGGGGGAGTGCGTGGCACCCTCGGGTGCCTCCAGCGGCGAGCAGGTAAGCAGGAGGTGGCCGAGGCTCTCGGGCGCGCGCCACGCCTCGCCTCTGCCTACTGGTAGAGGAAGACGACGAGCGGCGAGGTAGGTGGGCTGGGCTGGTCAAGCTGGGCCGGCTGGGCTGTCACAGGTAAGTGCGAGGTGGGTTTTCCTCTCTCTGGTTTTTCTAATTATATTCTGTTTTCTATTATTCTGTGGTTTTAGGGCTTTATTAAAAATACTAAATCAATCCCAAAAATCATGCAATCGCCATGACCATCTGTTGGAAATATATCCTACAAGAAACATTACAGATTTAGGATTATTTGAGCATTTAAAATATTTTATAGTATTAAATGCTCAAATGCAAATACTTTATGAATTAATCCAAAGGACCAAATATGTCATGAAAATGTGCAGACCTCCGGTTATGGTTTATAGCATTTTTCCGTAAAATGATGAACATTTTCTAAAGCCATTTGGATTCACTTGGAAAATATTTTAGTTGAACCTATTTGAATTCCTTTAATGCTAGGGTTTAGGCAATCCCCATTTCAAGTTTCTGAGAAAATTAAACATGATGACATGAATGCCTTAATGCAACTAATGACAAACAAATCTGGGCTGTGACAGGCACGTGGCACACATGCAACATACTCTGAGATGTCCCACGTTCCCACGCTCGCCAGGTTTCTCGGATGGTCGTTCCGGCTTCTCCGGATTTCAACAGTAAGGATGAATCATTTAAAACAGACTTAAACTTTGTCTCTGTGTCTTCTGCTGACAAGGACGCAGAGAAAACATTCCACAGTTTCAATAGAATGCATATGATTTGGACAGTTAGAGTTTGAGATGGAATGCATAGAGAGATTAGGGTCCGATCACATTCACTTAGTTCAGAAGATTCAACTTGAAGACATAGCTATAAGTGAATGTTGTAGAGGATAGAACAATATATATATCTGACAGCAGCCAAATCAACACAGTGAAGAAAATCATGAAGATAAGTTGAAGTTGAAGTCAAATCAAATGCGAAGATATTGCAGAAATAACGCCATGAGTGAAACACTTCAAACAAGGAAATTTGGTGGTGACGTTTCCCACCGTATAGGAAGTATTAGACCCAGACACGGCGCACAATTATCGTGGCGCTCCGAAGTAAAATTCCACTTTAATGTATTCACACCCAGAATGTAAGTCTTCATTGATTGAAGATATACGTTACTTCATGTGTTGCACATCTAAGTCATCAACATGCATATGTGTTAGGATGTGTGCTTGATCACAGGACATTTGAGGATTCCAAGATATTTAGCTCACACCGTAACTTGCAAAACCTTTTCTCATCCAAGGGCTTTGTGAAGATATCTGCCAGTTGCTCTTCAGTGTTGACGTGAATGATGTCAATATCTTTCTTCATGCAATGATCCCTGAGAAAATGATGACGAATTTCAATGTGCTTTGTCTTCGAGTGCTGGACTGGATTGTTGGCAATTTTGATGGCGCTTTCGTTGTCGCAGAAGAGAGGTACTTATGTCAGATTGATGCCATAGTCCTTGACAGTTTGCTTCATCCATAGAAGCTGAGCACCGCAGGATCCAGCAGCAATGTATTCAGATTCAGCAGTTGAGAGTGATACACAGTTCTGCTTCTTTGAAGACCAACAGACGAGTGATCGTCCCAGAAAGTGACATGTGCCAGATGTTGACTTGCGATCCACCTTGCCACCAGCATAATCAGCATCCGAAAATCCAACCAAATCAAATTTTGAGCCCTTTGGATACCATAATCCGAGTGTTGGGGTGTGAGCCAAATATCGAAGAATTCGCTTCACAGCTAAGTGATGCGATTCCTTTGGTGCCGCTTGGAATCGAGCACACATGCAAACACTAAGCATAATATCTGGCCTAGATGCACATAGGTACAGTAAGGAACCAATCATGGAGGGGTATACCTTTTGATCGAACTCTTTACCATTGTCGTCGGGACCCAGATGGTCTTTGGCTGGCATTGGCGTCGTGTATCCTTTGCACTCTTGCATTCCAAACTTCTTCAAACAATCTTGGAGGTATTTTTCTTGAGATATAAAGATGCCATTCCTTTGCTGATGAATTTGAAGACCAAGGAAGAACTTGAGCTCTCCCATCATGGACATCTGATATTGTTCTTGCATCATGTATCCAAATTCATCACTATAATTCTGGTTGGTGCAGCCGAAGATAATGTCATCCACATATATTTGGCATACAAACAGTTCACCATCATATGTCTTCGTGAATAGTGTGGGATCAAGGGATCCAGGTTTGAAGCCTTTGCTCTTCAGGAAGTCTTTGGTTGTATCATACCAGGCGCGAGGAGCTTGTTTGAGGCCATACAGTGCTTTATTTAGCTTGTACACCATATCAGGATGTTTTGGATCTTCAAAGCCAGGTGGTTGAGCGACATATACTTCTTCTTCAATCTTGCCGTTGAGAAATGCACTCTTCACATCCATTTGATAGAGCAAGATGTTGTGGTGGTTAGCATAGGCTAGTAGTATGCGAATGGCTTCAAGGCTAGCTACAGGAGCAAATGTTTCATCAAAGTCAATTCCTTCAACTTGAGTATATCCTTGAGCCACAAGCCGTGCTTTGTTTCTGAAGACTTGACCATGCTCATCTTGCTTGTTTCGATATATCCATTTGGTACCAATAATGTTATGCTTGCGAGGGTCAGGACGCTTGACAAGTTCCCAAACATTATTCAGCTTGAACTGTTGAAGTTCTTCTTGCATAGCTTGAATCCATTCGGTTCCATAAAAGCTTCAAAGAACTTTCTTGGGTTCTGATATTGACACAAATGAAAAGTGCCCACAGAAATTTGCTAGCTGTGTTGCTCTTGAGCGAGTAAGCGGACCAGGTGCATTGATGCTATCAATTATCTTCTCAATATGTACTTCATTTGCAACTCGTGGATGAACTGGATGAAGACTTTGCTCATGCTGATCATTGTCATCATTGGGAGGATTGTCTTCAGGCTGAGCATTGTCTTCAGGTTGGTTAGGTGCAGAAATGATAAGTTCCTCTTCAGTTGTGCTTCATTTGGCATGATTTCACCAGTTCCCATCAGCTTGATAGATTCGCCATGGCGGAGCTTCGTCTAGTGTGCTTGGCAGGAACTCTCTTTGTGAACCATTGGTTTCATCAAATCGCACGCCTACAGCTTTGACGATTTTGTAGAGATAAAGGTTGAAGACTCAGAGGAGTGTGAGTCCTTTCCAGAATCGAGCATGAAGCCTTCGTGAGCTTTGGGTTCAAATTTTGACTTGTGATGGGGATCCTTGATCCAGACTTAGCCCCAAATACTCAAGTAGGCGACATTTGGCTTCTTGCCGAAGGAGCTCATAGGAAGTTTTGTTCATAAGCTTATGGATATAAACACGGTTGATGACGTGACAAGCTGTATCAATGGCTTCAGGCCAGAACTTTCTTGGTGTCTTGTACTCGTCGAGCATCGTTCGAGCCATCTCAATGAGGGTTCTGTTCTTGCGCTCCACGATGCCATTTTGCTGAGGTGTGTATGGAGCAGATAACTCATGAGTGATTCCCATGGTATCCAGATAAAGATCAAGTCTAGTGTTCTTGAATTCAGTGCCGTTATCACTTCTGATATGCTTGATCTTGACGCCATAGTTGTTCATTGCTCGATTGGCGAAGCGTCTGAAGACATCTTGCACTTCAGTCTTGTAGAGAATTATGTGCACCCATGTGTATCTTGAGTAGTCATCAACAATGACGAAGCCATAGAGACAAGCAATTGTTGTGAGGGTAGAGTAATGAGTAGGGCTAAACAAATCCATGTGTAACAGCTCGAAGGGTTGAGATGTCGTCATGATTGTCTTCGAGGGGTGCTTTGCCCTAGTCATTTTTCCAGCTTCGCAGGCACCACACAAATGATCCTTCTTGAACTTGACACCTTCGATGCCTATGACATGCTTCTTCTTGGCGAGTGTGTGTAAGTTCCTCATGCCAGCATGCCCCAGCCTCCGATGCCAGAGCCAGCATTCTGAAGCTTTTGCAAGAAGACATACGGCAAGCTATGGACCTGCTGAGAAATCTACCATATATAGATCATCTTTCCTATACCCTTCAAAGACTAGAGACTTGTCAGATTCCATTAGTACAAGGCAACGATATTTTCCAAATATCACAATCATGTTCAAGTCACAAAGCATTGAGACAGACATCAAGTTGAAACCAAGGGATTCAACAAGCATCACTTTATCCATGTGTTGATCCTTTGAGATTGCAACTCTACCTAGACCCAATACCTTGCTTTTACCAGTGTCAGCAAATGTGATGTGACTCTTGTCTGATGGACGTAAGGTTGAGTCCATGAGAAGACTTCGATCACCAGTCATATGATTAGTGCATCCACTTTCCATAATCCATTCTGAAGCATGTGGTGTCATACCCTCTGATGCTTAGGGGATAGGCTTCACCAAGAGCATTGTGAAGCATAAACATTTGACGGGCAAGTGGATTATTGAAGATTAAATCAAGATTAGGACTGATAGGATGAATGGCAAACTATTCAGAAACAAAATACATAGTGAGACCATTTGGGCATTTGATCTTGTGCCCTACAAGATGTTTTAGGTCCCCAGCAATAGCATCAAACGCCTTTGATTTTCGGCTGGAGACCCTTTCCTGCAAAAGAGAGTTAATTCTTCTTAACCACCCACATCTTCAGGGGTGGCTTAGAAGCAATGAGTCTAAGTGCAGCATCTGAGAATTTCGGCTTTATAGCCCTAGAAAATAGCCTTGCAGGATATGAATGATACTCATATGAATAAGCAGAAAAGTTCTTAGTTCTATGAACATAGCGGTTTGAAGACACACGCTCATATTCATAAATTTGAGTACGGTTTCCTGCAAAACATTGGCGTTAGGGTGACTCGGTGAGTCCTCTGTGCATATGAAGCCTTTGGACCATATGATGCCTTAGGTGCTGGGTTTGTCTTCTTCCCGGTGGTGTCATGATGACATTCACCGGAAGATTCTCAAGACAGCTTTTGGGAACCCAGATCTTCTTCATAGGCGGTCCATTCCTGCAGCTTAGTACCAATATACCGCAAACACTTCACCATTCTGATTCTTGAACATCTTATAGTTTGCATCAAAGGATTCATCAATGATAATAGGGTTAGCATGTAAAGCCAGATAAGGTGGATGGATCCATCGAAGGTCCCTTTGCAGCAACCCATGTGGTTTTGGGATACTGCGCAGGCTTCTAGTAGGAACCATCAACATTCATTTTCCTTTTGAACCCAACACCCTCTTTCCTAGGGTTTCGGTTCAGAATCTGCTTTTTGAGGACATCACAAAGTGTCTGATGCCCTTTCAGACTTTTATACATCCCTGTTTCAAGAAATGTCTTCAACCTAGCATTTTCATCAGCAATAGTAGTGGTATCCTCCGCAGAGGGGTTAGTTACCACATTAGTAGTTGAAGACAATGCAACAGTAGCAGCAGTTGAACATTCAGCAACAGAGGTAGCGATATCACGCTCAAGACATTTTAGACATGGTGGTTCAAATCCATCCTGGAGCGGAACTGATCTGCTGGCCTGGTGACACATTCTCCTTTTGAAGATCTTCATGAGCCGCTCTCAATTTCTCAAGCTCTTGCTTCCTTTGAAGATAATCATAGGAGAGCTTTTCATGAGTAGTTGAGAGCGATTCATGACGACTTTCAAGTTCTTGGTACCTAGCATGAAGATTTTTAATGTCTTCAACTAAGGACTGTGAACGTGTCATTTCTGCGTCCAACAGGTCATCGGTCTAACAGTTTTTGAGTATGTTCCATAGCTCTTTGTTGTTCGATCGCAATTTTAGCAAGTGTTTTGTAGCTGGGTTTGGATTCACAATCAGAGTCATCTTCACTTGATGTTTGAAAGTAAGCATCACGTGATTTTACCTTGGCACCGCGTGCCATGAAGCGATAGAGGTGGGAGCAGGTCGTCCTTGTCATCGCCTTCAGCGTTGGTGTGGAAGTCATTGTCTTGATGTTGAAGATGGACTTGGCAACATAGGCTGTGGCTAAAGCCGACTTACAACGCCTGGTCGGACTCCTCTTGGACTCCACCTCCACCTCCTCGATGCAGACTCCTCCTCTGAATCCATTTCCTTGCCAACAAAAGCTCGAGCCTTGCGGATGAGCTCTTCTTATGAGATAAAGACTTTGATGAGGACTTGGAAGAAGACTTTGAAGATTTCTTCTTTTCTTGTCATCGTAATCATATTCCTTGCTCTTCTTCTTCTTCTTCTCATTGTCCCACCGTGGACACTCGGAGATATAGTGTCCAGTTTTCTTGCACTTGTGACAGTTCTCTTCTTGTAGTCATGAGTGGAAGCTTCATCATCTCTTGAGCTGGATCGTGAAGACTTTCAAGCCTTTCTTCCTAGTGAACTTCTAGAACTTCTTCACAAGCATAGCAAGTTCCTTTCCAATGTCTTGGGATCATCGTAACCGCAATGATTCTTCTTCGATGAGGAAACAACTTTTGCCTTCAAAGCGCGATTTCGGCCATAGTTGGGACCATAGATATCTCTTTTCTCAGATAGCTGGAACTCATGTGTGTTGAGCCTCTCAAGTATATCAGACGGATCGAGTGTCTTGAAGTCAGGACATTCTTGTATCATGAGGGCAAGGGTGTCAAAAGAGCTGTCAAGTGATCTCAGTAGTGTCTTGACGATTTCATGCTTGGTGATCTCAGTGGCGCCGAGAGCATGAAGCTCATTTGTGATGTCAGTGAGGCGATCAAACGTGAGCTGGACATTTTCATTGTCGTTTCTCTTGAAGCGGTTGAAGAGGTTGCGAAGAACACTGATCCTTTGATCTCTCTGAGTTGAGACGCCTTCGTTGACCTTGGATAGCCAGTCCCAGACTAGCTTCGACGTTTCCAGAGCACTCACGTGGCCATACTTCCCTTTGGTCAGATGACCACAGATGATGTTCTTTGCAGTTGAGTCCAGTTGAATGAACTTCTTGACATCAGCAGGGGTGACACCTTCACCAGATTTAGGAACGCCATTCTTGACGACATACCAGACGTCGACATCAATAGCTTCAAGATGCATGCACATCTTATTCTTCCAGTAGGGATAGTCAGTTCCATCGAACACGGGGCAAGCAGCGGAGACTTTGATTATCCCTGCAGTCAACATAGCTAAAACTCCAGGTGGTTGAACCGAATCACACAGAACAAGGGAGTACCTTGCTCTGATACCAATTAAAAGTGCTAGTTATCGACTAGAGGGGGGGGGGTGAAAAGGCGATTTTTAGGAAAGTCTTCAAAACATGGATGTTTCGAAGACAAACAATAGAAATTACCTAATTGATATGCAGCGGAAGATAAACTACAACAAGCAAGCCATAGTCAAGTATGCAATGATGTGAACGTACAATGACTAATAGCAGCTAGGTAGTAAGGATCAGGATGGAAGATAGTATGAAGCCAAACAACGATAGAAGTCAAGCAATGAAGTCAAACAGATAAGGCATATAAGCAATGACTTCACGAAGACAAACTCAAGGTAAAGGAGGGAAGGATAGAACCAGTCACTTGTTGAAGACACAGATTTGTTGGACCAGTTCGATTCTTGTGTGACAACTGTACATCTGGTTAGGGAGGCTGATATTCAACTCGTAAGACCGCGTCTTCACCTTATTCCCCTTGAGCTAAGGACACACAGTCCTGCCTAATCACTCTGTAAGTCTTCAAGGTAGACTTCCGAACCTTCACAGACACAGCGTTCACCGGCGATCCACAATGACTCTTGGATGCTCGAACGCGACGCCTAACCGGCCGGAGGATTCACAGTCCTCAAGTGTAATAAGTCTTGTGTCACACAGACAAGAAAGACTTCATGATGCCTAACACTCTTTGGCTCGGGTGTTTGGGCTTTGTCCTCGCAAGGATTTCTCTCTCTCAAAGGCTTCGAGGTGGGTTGCTCTCAAACGACAAAAGCCGTGCACTAACTCGAGTAGCCACCAATTTATGGTGTAGGGGTGGGCTATTTATAGCCACTAGGCAACCCGATCCGATATGTCCGAAATGACCCTGGGTCACTAAGGAACCGACACGTGTTCCAACGGTCGATTTCAAACACACACGGCAACTTTACTTGGGCTACAAGCAAAGCTGACTCATCCAGCTCTGGATAAGTTTTGCTCTCATTGTCTTCGCTCAAGACATAGGATTTGGGTTGAGCATCACTTGACCATTCCGACTATGATCACTTGGACCCCACTTAACGATGACGGTGGTTCCTACGACTCAACAAAGAAGAAAAGGAAACAACGAAACGACACGATCTTTGCGCCCATAGTCTTCACTCAATGTCTTCTCATGTCATAGTCTTCAATGTGAATATCTTCACATACCACGATTGTCGTCAATGTCTTCATACATTTTTAGGGGTCGTCTCCGGTAGGTAAACCGAATCAATGAGGGACACTACCTGCGTTATCCTGCAATTCTCACAAACGCATTAGTCCCTCAACCACATTTGTCGTCAATACTCCAAAACCAACTAGGGGTGGCACTAGATGCACTTACAGTTGCATGCTTAGGTCCCATGCAAGAAATGGCAATGAATTTCAAACACCCTGCCACCGTCACTCGGCCGCAAACATTGAGATACTTGGTTTCTAAATTCTAGTAAATCCAAAACTCATCTGAAATTCATGAAACTTGTCAAGCTATCATGGAGCGGCATCAACATGCCGTGGTAAATTTTTTGTCCCATTTGGGGCAGGTGTCGGTGTCAAAACCGGCAGATCTCGGGTAGGGGGTCCCAAGTTGTGTCTCATGGATCGATGGGTAACAGGAGACAGGGGACACGATGTTTACCCAGGTTCGGGCCCTCTTAATGGAGGTAATACCCTACTTCCTGCTTGATTTATCTTGATGAATATAGAGGTTACAAGAGTTGATCTACCTCGAGATCATATGTTGTGGTCTAAACCCTAGTGGTATGGTGATTAATGTTATAATGATCTAGCGACTAGCCTGGCCTTGGCTTATATAATGCACCAGAGGCCTAGGATAACAAGAGTCCTAGCCGAATACGTTGGTGGAGAGGAGTCCTTGTCTTGATCACCAAGTCATGTGGAATACTCCTTGTATGCGGCATGGGCTACCCGAAGTGGCCCATGAGTGAACCTCCATGGGGGTCCTCAGCCCGATCCACCTAGTCGGGAGATGATGTGGTGAGTACCCCCTAGTCCAGGACACCGTCAGTAGCCCCCTGAACCGATCTTCAAGTTGGGGACGCTCCTCGATCCTTCCGAACTGTTCTTCATCTTTGGTCGACGGTCTTGAAAACTGGTTCAACAAATCTTCTCATCTTCGATCTTGAGGATCGCCGAAGTAAATCCGAAGATTTTACACATCGGGTATCTGAGGAGCCCCTTTAAGTTATCGGACTTTATCAATGCCTTGTTATTTTTATGCCACACCTCGGATTTGAAGTTGTTCCCGGGCGGCAATGTCCTCTTGCGTCCGAGCTCCAACGCCGGACTGTATTCAAGGTATCTTTTGCAGTCGAGCACCAACACCGGACCGCTTCCGAGCTCCAACGCTGAAATGTATCCGAAGAGTATTGTTACAAAGAGCTCAACGCCGAACGCATCGAGCTCGAGCTCCAGCCTGTCAGATCCGAGCTCCACCGCCGAACTATGTCCAAGCTCCAACGCCGGACTATATCCGAGGTGTCATAGATCACCTTGGTTCAAAAAAGTTGAAGGAGTTTAGCCGAGCTTAATGCCGGAAATGCCCTCTATGGAGCTAGCCACTGGTGTCCGAGCTTTATGCCGGACTACTTCCGAGGTGGTGCACCACCCCGACTGCGGGCCGATTTTTTATCAATATTTTTTATTGGTGCAATTTATTGTCTGCCGAGATATATAGCCAGTAGCCCTCAAGGTGTGTATCAATCGAAAACCTGAGATGCACCTGAAGGATGACCTAAGACCACTGATCCCAGTAGCCCCTGAGACTCAGGTTGATTCGCAAAATCGGCCTGAGGATCAACTCCTAGCTCGGCAGAATACTTCGGGTCACAAAAGGCGGTGTGCAAAGTCCTCAAGACTCAAGTTGGGTGCGGCCGACCAACTTGAGGATCATAATCTCCTCGAAAACTATATTGCACTTGAATTTTCTGCATTGGATTGCCAATGCAGTAGCCCCCGAGACACTGGTCGGGTGGCAACACCAGATCAGGGGATCGATGTGCCCCTTTAATATTTATGAATAATGAGCGTGAAGCCCAGTAGCCCCCGAGCCTTAATGTGGGCACAGGTGGCCGAATTAAGGATCGATATCCAGAGTAAAATCACAAATTATGTGTAATGACTATATGTATCCAAGTACTTGACATCATTAATGCTCGGATCCGCATTGTCCAAAACTTTGTTGACCGACCATTGGCTTCAACCTCCTCGGCCAGTAGCCGGGGAGTGTTTGTCCTACTTTATTAAGCCTTTATAACACTACTAGGAAAAGGTCTATAGCTAATATGGACATTAATGGCGCACCACACATGTGGTGCACCACTGCTATATAGCAATGGCGCACCATGTGTAGGTACGCCATTAGTGTCCATATCACTAATGGCGCACCACACCTACGGTGCGCCACTACTAACAAGTTTTATTTTTTTTATTTTTCCAAAACTAGTAATGGCACACCAGGGCATAGTGCGCCATTACTAGTTTTAACTAGTAATGGCGCACCACACACTCTGTGCGCCACTACTAACAATTTTTTTTACTTTTTTTCAAAACTAGTAATGGCGCACACGGGTATAGTGCGCCATTACTAGTTCAAACTAGTAATGGCGCACCACAACCACGATGCGCCACTACTAACAATTTTTTTATTTTTTTGCTAAACTAGTAATGGCGCACCACGTAACAGGTGCGCCATTAGTAACCAGGGTTACTAATGGCGCATTGTTAGGTGGTGCGCCATTAATAACTTTCTTTGCACCCCCTCCCCCACGGACCGCCTTTTCAGTTTTAGAAAAAATAAAAGAAAATGATGGAAATGTCAAAAAATAAAAGAAAATAAGTTTCTCATGTGATATGTGGTCTAGTTGTCGGGAAAATTTACAAATATGAATTTTGACTTTATTTGCAAAATCTCTCTAGAATTTAGTAAAATGGGCATAACTTTTGCATACGAACTCGGATTAAAAAGTTTTTATATGAAAAATCATCTACTCGAAAGATATGGGGCTTTTAAGATCAAGAGGGGGAAAATGGAAAAAGTTTCAAACTTACTAGTGGCGCACCATTTGCTAGGTGCACCACTAGTAGCAGAAAAAATTGGTTTCGAAATTTTTTTTTGGAATTTTTTTTCAAAATATGATACGTAATATGACCGGAAAGTTTGAAATATTTTTTCAAAATTTCATCACACTCATGAACATGAACAAAGTCATAGACATCAACAAGGTTTAATAGGATTAATATGATAGATATATCAACAAGTGCCTGTTAAGTGAGCTGGTGCTGGGGTTAGATAGAACTGTGAAGTTAAGCGTGCTTGGGTTGGAGTAGTGTGAGGAGGGTGACCTTCCAGGAAGTTTGACCATGGAGTGCGATTTGACTAGAGATTAAGCATATTGACCCGAGATTAAGCCATACTGACCCGAGATTAAGAAAAAACAAAAAAAATAAATTATTTTTTTGAAAAAATATTTTCTGAAATTTTTTTGAAAAAAATGTTAGTAATGGCGCACCAGATATGTGGTGCGCCATTACTAAGTCAGATAGTAATGGCGCACCGTTGGACATAGTAATGGCGCACTATGTGGTGCGCCACTACTATCTGGTATACTAATGGCGCTCCAGGGGTGCGCCATTACTACTTGTTACTAGTGGCGTGATGATAGTGGCGCACCTATAGTGCGCCATTAATGGCCAAAATAGGTGCGCCACTAACAGGCCTTTTCCTAGTAGTGTAAGGGCAAAGGTTTACGGTAAACAAGGCAATCCGGTCATACTGTTTTATAAACAAAGGTACGCGGAGAGATATGTTATATTACTTTTTTAATGTAAGAAACATAAGGAAAATAGTCCCGCTATCGGTTCCTTTCCTTGGGTTGTCATGCTGACCATAATCATGAAACCTCACCTCCGATTAATGTGGGAGGAAAATAATGAGGATTTAGTTCGGAGAAAGTTTCCGAACTCTATGGTATTAATGAACCTTAATTTTCACTTCCATCGTTGCCGACCAATTGTATCATTTAAGATCACTAGCTTTCGGCTTCACCCAGTCTGAGGTACTAACTCGGATGACCCGGTAGTAACTATCACAGAGGTGCTCCCTTTACCGCCTAGCTGAACAATCGGGAACGTAGGGTAAGCACAGGAGCCAAGCAACCCAGCTTGGCCAAAATCTTAAGTCAAATTGATGCATATTTATGGTTTTATATAACGATAATTACGGAAGGCAATGCTTGTATAATGAATACAAACGCTGATGATATATACTTATTTTGACTCCATTGCGACCGTTTATCAGTTGAAAGTGGCCCATCGTCGGCTTCTACCCCTTTGTAGATACTACGCAGGGTGTTTCCGCAATAACAAGACAACCCTTAGCCGACGTCTCGGTGCCTGAAGGCGGTTGTGTTAGCGGAAACGAGGCAATCAGATATGCGAGCCTTATAACTTTCACTTAGTCATAGGAGCTTTAAACTGGAGAAGCTAGCTACGAGCCCCCGGTTTGTGTTCGGCGACAGCCGAGGTCAAGCCGTAAACACTTCGGTCAATGTTATGAACGGCTCGTCATGTAACATAGTCATCGGATCGCTGACCAGTTTACGCTTATTGTGACAGTCAGTTTTCGACTTTCTCCACTGAGGTGCTTAACCGTGCGAGCTGGAAGCACAATCGCAGTGGTTCTCCCTTTGCACACCTAGCCGAACAAAGTGGAGCGTAGGAGGCAAGCACAGGAGCCGGGCAACCCAACTATTGACCGAAGACACAATTCGAAACCGATGCATATATAGCAATATCCGAGAATGTTTTTGCCGAATCTCTAAAGGTGTCTGATGTTGCACTGCGAGACTAATGTTGGAAACACACAAATAGTTTAAAAGTGCCATAGGCTCAAAAAAGCCAAAAAGCTTACTCAAAAGTTTAATGTCCGAACTAGATCAAGTGTTTGGTGCCAATCCGAAAATTGGTCTTAGAAAAAGAAAATTGTGCTTATGTCGTTCTTTAACATGACACATCCTATCTCAAGACTTAAAGCAGGTCAGCCTACCCCGGCTATTGACCACACACTCGCGTCGAAAAAAGGGGTGATAGAAAAATACTTTTCAACGACTAAGAAGAAAACACTTATTATAAAACGGCTCATGTAAATTTTAAGAGCCCCCGAGTGACTTGGGTAAAAGAATTTTATGTATAACGATTGTATGTACCGAAGTACTTATATCAGATCTGTGTTCACCCGAACTTTAAACACGTCTTAACCGACCATCGGCTTCTCCCTCTTCGGTCAAGGGCCGAAAAGTGTTATGTACTCCACCTGTCAAGAATATCAACGGTGTTTCCGATAACCAGGCAATCAGGGCATAAGGCTGTAACAGACAAAGCACGCTCAGGGAACTTATGCTATATTACTGACGAAGTGTAAGAAGCATCTTCCAAGAAAATAGTACCCCCACCGATACCTTTCTTCGGTTGATCATTGTTACTATGAGACTTGTGCAATAAATTTTTTGTACTCATGAGTTCCGTTGTGTGCCGACCATGATTTAAAACAATAAGAGTGCTAGCTTTCGGCTTCACCCTGTATGAGGTCCGAGCTTGGATGACCCGATCAAGACAATCGCAGAGGTGCTCCCTTTACTCCCTAGCCGAACAATCGGGAACGTAGGGGTAAACACAGGAGCAAGGCAACCTAGCTTGCGGAACACTTAAGTCAACATGGTGCATATTGTTGCGTAATACATGAACAAGGAACGAAGCCATACAAGTAAAGGAAGCCCCCAAGTAGACGGGGTATTTGAATTTGTGTGTCACAAACAAAGTATTGACAAGGAAGTTTCTCATAAACAACTTTTTGCCAAAAAAGTATAATGCTTGGTCGAACCGAACAAAATTTAAAACTGAAAGTTTTTGAGCATGAAAGCGACTTAGCTGGTTAACGTGTTCAGCATTGAGAAGCGGTCCGAGCCTGATGTGTGACAAGGTTCCATTCCCCAAGCCGGTCCCGAGGTGGCGGAGCGAAGAGCTCGGCACTTCGGAGTGGTGACATAGCACGACCAATGCAGGCCGACAGAGTGACGCCGAAGTCCCCGGCGTGGGTTAATGAAATGTTGACGAAGCCCCCGTCCAGCCGAGGTGACAACACTGCCCGACCCGGATCATGTACCCGTGCACAAAAAATAGTGCAAACCGGAGATAATAGTAATAGATGAAAAAAAATTGTTGCATAATAAATAATTTATGCAAAGTGATTAATAAAGGAAATATGGCCTGTGCGCCGAACACTCGATGAGGTAGAGCTCTCTCGGCAATGCCAAAGTCCCCGAGGCAACCGAACACGTCTGTATGGCAATTCGACCAACAAGCAGATCCCGCGAGCCGATTTATGCCGATTGAGACAACGACATCGGCTTGCCGAAGTGACCGCGTGATGCAGTCGAAGTCGAACACCTACACACATAAAATAGTGCGGTCCAAAAAGGATAATTGCTTTTTGCAAAAAAAAATATTTAAAGAGAAGTGGCCTGGCGCCGAAGTCAGTGTCGATGAAGGGGGTCGGCGTGATGCGGTGAGGGCGTGGCAAAGCTTGAATTCACATGCCGGTCTGAGTTCCGGATGCGGCATTCGCCGAACTGTATACGAAAACTGACCGAACCACCACGCGATCGGCGTTAATACAGCCACCATTTGATAGACCTGTGTACAGATGATGAAACAAACAAAAGTAATAATTACTTGGAAAAAACCAACCCAAGCAAGAAAAAAATACTAGGATTAATAGCACCTGGTTTATCTGTTCTAGCAATCTGAAGAAAGTTTACTCCCAAAATTGGGACTCGATCTACACACTCGTTGCCTGATGGGCGATAAAGCGGCGGCATGGCGATGCTGGCAAAGGTGGGCTCGCCAAGGCAAAGCCCCCGGTCTAGCTAACGTGACGAAGCTTGTCAGCTGGTGACGCCGAAGTCACTGGAGTATGTTTATGAAGAAAAAGCAAAGTCCCCAGTCCAGCCGAGGTTTCGAAGCCTCCATGTCAGCCGATGAGTCGAAGCAGGTCAGCTGGTGACGATGAAGTCACCGGAGTACATTGATGAAGAAATAGCAAAGTCCTCGGTCTAGCCAAGATGACGGAGCGGGTCGGTAAGGAGACGTTGCAGTTGCCATGTCATTCGAGGTGTTGAAGCAGTTCGGCGTGATGGACATCGGCTTGAAGAAGCAACAATGCGGCCATGCCGACGCTGGTCATAACTTGTGACGCGGTCAATGCCGGATTGATGAAGTGACCTAGCGGCGATGTCGGCGCGCCTGACCCGTGCAATCCATGGGGCGATGGTGTTGGTGTTGATTTATCCTTCGCGATGCCGAACTATTGTTCAGCTTGCCGAGCTAATGATCCGATAAGGTTAGGCTCGGCTCGATGAAGCGACGATCTGTCTAGCACAGGTCGGCAGACGTGGAGCAATGTTACCAGACTGGTTTGACACCAGCGTGATGGTGAAGAGTGCCTCAGAGAAGGCTTAAAATTTTATGGGCACGTGTTAAGAGCAATGCACAATACCCTAGAAGAAAATTCCTTTAAGAAGGTCGTCCAATATCATGTTCATAAAGAAACATGAATTCTGGTTGGATCTGTATTCGCGCAGAAAATAGATCCGAAAAGTGATGCACTAATCAGGAGGTTCCCGGAGTTTGGACGGTCGGATTGAGATGAAATTTTGAGGGGTGGTAGATATAGGAATTCCGCAGCCCTTCAACGGTTGGATCTTCCAAAGGACGTCTGAGCCAGGTGCTGGAGACCACGCCCTAAACTCGTCCAGATTCCCGTCCAGATTTGACAGGGCTCTGGTATATCGTAGATTGCCGGAGATTCCTCCATCGGAACTTGACGAAATTTTGCATGGTTGTTTTAGACTTAGTTCCGCACAATTGCACCAAAGGAATTGTCAAAATGATGCTCGAGGAGGTGGTGGCAGCGGATACAATTTTGCTGTTCAGAAAAATAGCACGGTCGCGCCAGGGCAATGTTGACGTTGAGCCCCGAGCTCCAAGGATGAGTTCTCCATGATCATGATAGGGATCAGAGTTGATGTTGATGGAGGCCCGCATCCGAATACGATGATCGTAGGAAGGCCACAGTCCTCGGTCAAGCCAAGGTGATCAGTCGAGCCGGCGATGAAGATGCCGACGTCGCAGTCGATCTGCAGACGAGCCATTGACCCTTTGTCAATCACACAGCGGAACTCTCAATGAAAGCACCATTGTCGGTGTCAAAATCGGAAGATCTCGGGTAGGGGGTTCCATGTTGTGTGTCATGGATCGACGGGTAATAGGAGACAGCGGACACGATGTTTACCCAGGTTTGGGCCCTCTTAATGGAGGTAATACCCTACTTCCTGCTTGATTGATCTTGATGAATATATAGGTTACAAGAGTTGATCTACCTCGAGATCATATGTTGTGGTCTAAACCCTAGGGGTATGGTGATTAATGTCATAATGATATAGCGACTAGCCTGGCCTTGGCTTATATAATGCATCAGAGGCCTAGGATAACAAGAGTCCTAGCCGAATACGTTGGTGGAGAGGAGTCCTTGTCTTGATCACCAAGTCATGTGGAATACTCCTTGTATGCGGCATGGGCTGCCTGAATTGGCGCATGAGTGAACCGCCATGGGGGTTCTCGGCCCGATCCACCTAGTCGGGAGACGATGTGGTGAGAAACCCCTAGTCCAGGACACCGTCAGCAGGTTTGGGTATAAGCTTCTCACAAACCTTAGCTTCTCACAACAAGCGTGATGGTTTCGGTAGGGAACGTGCCACCTTTGGGACGAAACGATCTCAGTTGCCTCTTATTGCTTTCAAAACAATTCGAGTGTCAACATAGAACAACAGGAGTGTTGTGTTCAATTTTGGAATTTTTCGGGGTTCGTTTGGACATTTTTATACATTAACTGGGTTTCCCACGCATCTTATGCGCATAATTCAAATTTGAACTACATGCACATTCTTGAGTGCATATAAACTGGTTGAAAAATCAAATATGTGTCCTTGGTTGCATGCTTAGGTCCCATGCAAGAAATGCGAATGAATTTCAAACACCCTGCCACCGCCACTCGGCCGCAAACATTGAGATACCTGGTTTTTAAATTCTAGTAAATCCAAAACTCGTCTGAAATTCATGAAACTTGGCATGCTATCATGGAGCGGCATCAACATGCCGTGGTAAAAATTTTGTCCCATTTGGGGCAGGTTTGTGTATAAACTTCTCACAAACAAGAGCTTCTCACAGCAAGCGTGATGGTTTCGGTAGGGAACGTGCCACCTTTGGGGACGAAACTATATCCATTGCCTCTTATTGCGTTCAAAAAATTTCGAGTCTCAACATAGAACAACAGGAGTGTTGTGTTCAATTTTGGAATTTCTCGGGGTTCGTTTGGACATTTTTATACACTAAATGGGTTTCCCATGCATTTTATGCGCATAATTCAAATTTGAACTACATGCACATTCTCTAGTGCATATAAACTGGTTGAAAAATCAAATATGTGTCCTTGGTTGCATGCTTAGGTCCCATGCAAGAAATGGGAATGAATTTCAAACACCCTGCCACCGCCACCCGGCCGCAGACATTGAGATACTTGGTTTTTAAAATCTAGTAAATCCAAAACTCGTCTGAAATTCATAAAACATGGCATGCTATCATGGAGCAGCATCAACATATCGTGGTCAAATTTTTGTCCCATTTGGGGCAGGTTTGGGTATAAGCTTATCACAAATAAACCTTAGCTTCTCACAACAAGCGTGATGGCTTCGGTAGGGAACGTGCCACCTTTGGGGACGAAACGATATCCGTTGCCTCTTATTCCTTTCAAAAAATTCGAGTGTCAACATAGAACAACACGAGTGTTGTGTTTACTTTTGGAATTTTTCGAGGTTCGTTTGGACATTTTTGTACATTAACTGGGTTTCCCACACATTTTATGCGCATAATTCAAATTTGAACTACATGCACATTCTCCAGTGCATATAAACTGGTTGAAAAATCAAATCAGTGTCCTTGGTTGCATGCGTAGGTCCCATGCAAGAAATGGGAATGAATTTCAAACACCCTGCCACCGCTACTCGGCCGCAAACATTGAGATACATGGCTTTTAAATTCTAGTAAATCCAAAACTCGTCTGAAATTCATGAACCTTGGCATGCTATCATGGAGCAGCATCAACATGTCGTGGTAAAATTTTTGTCCCATCTGGTGCAGGGTTAGGTATAAGCTTATCACAAATAAACCTTAGCTTCTCACAACAAGCGTGATGGCTTCGGTAGGGAACGTGCCACCTTTGGGGACGAAACGATATCCGTTGCCTCTTATTCCTTTCAAAAAATTCGAGTGTCAACATAGAACAACAGGAGTGTTGTGTTTACTTTTAGAATTTTTTGGGGTTCGTTTGGACATTTTTATACATTAATTGGGTTTCCCACGCATTTTACGCACATAATTCAAATTTGAACTACATGCACATTCTCAAGTGCATATAAACTGGTTGAAAAGTCAAATATGTGTCCTTGGTTGCATGCTTAGGTCCCATGCAAGAAATGTGAATGAATTTCAAACATCCCGCCACCGCCACTTGGCCGCAAACATTGAGATACCTAGTTTTTAAATTCTAGTAAATCCAAAACTCGTCTGAAATTCATGAAACTTGGCATGCTATCATGGAACGGCATCAACATGCCATGGTAAAAATTTTGTCCCATTTGGGGCAGGTTTGGGTATAAGCTTCTCACAAACCAGAGCTTCTCACAACAAGCATGATGGTTTCGGTTGGGAACGTGCCACCTTTGGGGACGAAACAATATCCATTGCCTCTTATTGCTTTCAACAATTTTCTAGTGTCAACATAGAACAACATGAGTGTTGTGTTTACTTTTGGAATTTTTCGGGGTTCGTTTGGACATTTTTATACATTAACTGGGTTTTCTAGGCATTTCATGTGCATAATTCAAATTTGAAATACATGCACAAGCTCCAATGCATATAAATTGGTTGAAAATCAAATATGTGTCCTTCGGGGCATGCTTAGGTCCCATGCAAGAAATGGGAATGAATTTCAAACACCCTGCCACCGCCACTCGGCCACAAACATTGAGATAGATGGCTTTTAAATTCTAGTAAATCCAAAACTCGTTTGAAATTCATGAAACTTGGCATGCTATCATGGAGCAGCATCAACTTGCCATGGCAATATTTTTGTCCCATTTGGGGCAAGTTTGGGTATAAGCTTCACACAAACCTTACACTAAAAAAAATACACTTCCATGATGATACGTGTTTGTCACAGTAGGTCGCGTTTTTTGTCATGAATGTACATCTATGACAAATTTATGACAGAATCAAGATAGTCATACACATGTTTGCCGTAGAAGTGTTCCATGACATTACCAAAATTATCATCACGAAGTGTCCACTTCCATGACGATAAATCGCGTCACGTAAGTACTTTCGTCAAGGGTGACCGACACGCGGCATCCACCGTAACGGAACGCCATTAAGCTATCGGGTCGATTTTGATCCGATAACCCGTTAACAATACCCGACCAATGGGAAATTTCCATGTGTAAAATTCTGATTGGCAAGGAACAAATGTCGGCTCGTCGATGGGCGGATGTCGCTCATTCCATTGGAGGAGACATGCCTATGATACGTCGACACGTGGCTAGGCCCAACAGAGGCCCATATAGGTTAAAAAGGTCGGCCTACCAAAGGCCCGAGAACTTAATCAGGTACTAGTGGGCCAGCCCAATAACGGCCTGCTTAATAAAGGCCCATTTACGGCCCGAAGCCCGATCTGGCCCGTTAATTGTTCGCCCAATATTTGGGCCCATTTACGGCCCGAACCCAGATCTGGCCTGTTAATTGTTCGCCCAATATTTGGGCCCATTTGCGGCCCCAAGCTAGATCTGGCCCATTAATTGTTCGCCTGGTGTGACTTTCGGCCTGGGAATGGCCCGTGCTGCCCATGGTCCATATATGGTCCGACGGGACATCGGGCCCACTAACGGCCCATGCTAAATGTGGCCACAGTTAAGCCCAACGTGACTTTGGGCCTGTTAAAGGCCTGTCGCGTAATTCAGCCCGTTGATGCCTATACTAAGCTTTCGGCCTCTTAAAGGCCCATGATATCAGTGGGCCAACTAAGGCCCGAGATATGTTTCGGCCTGGTAATGGCCCATGAGCTAACTGGGCCCAAAATGGCCCGGTCTACATTTCGGCCTGCTGAAGGCCCGTCGACGACTAGTGAAAATTGAGGCCCAACATGCATTTTGGCCTGCTAAAGGCCCGTGGTTTCATCTCGCCGTAACAGCCAAGACAATATTCAACTGTTAATGGCCCAACGCTACTGGCCAAACTAAGTGCCAGTCGACAAAAGGCCCAACTAAAATATAGGCGGTGTAAGTTTGGGCTCAAGCAATGTGTGAAGGCCCCAAGCATTCGGGCCCAAGAAAGACGCAGTCGCCCAATTATGGCCCGCTAAAACCTGGCTCATTAGAGTCGAATGTTTCGTCCGACGACTACATCTGATTTTTTTTTCAGATAGCTTAATGATGGCAGAATTAGTAGGAATTAAGAACAAACCTACTCTATACAATATAGAAATTACGGCATAGTAACTAAGAATAAACCGACACTATAGAATAAAGGATTTAAGGTATATTACATCCACTTTGGGCATCAAGTTCGCCACCAAAGATCATAAAGCGCAACGAAGAAGCAGATTACAAAAATCGGGCACCCTTGCAAAGATAACAAAATAATACTAAACCGAGACCACTTCCAAGATAGTTCAAGAAAGGTTAGCCTTGCGGGGGAACTGCTGCGAAAGCTGCTGAGCAAGGCTGTGAGACCGGCCTAGCATGTCGGTCATAGCTTCCAGGTGTAGCTGTTTAGCGATGAGGTTCTCATTGGTGTTCCCAGCAATCTTTCTTAGAGATAGGACTTCAAGTCGAAGTTGAGTTGCAGAATGCCTTTCTGCTAGAACTTGGGACTAAAGAAGTCGAACTGATTCAGACAACGAATTTTGTGAGCTTGTCTGACTGTTAGTCTCAAGTAACTTGAACACTGCATCAAGACAAGACTTTGGGGTTGTCTCGCTATCTTCAAGATGTTTGCCTTCTTTGCTGCAATATATGTTGGCTTTGTCTCACAGCCTTTAGCAGACTTGTGCATGCCATCAGGCATATCACCCTGAAACAAAGCAGAGAGATGACAGGTTTGCACGTGTATAAACAAAGATGATAACTGTTCTGTCAATTCTATCCAATTTCAAATTAGAAAATAAAGAGTAAGTTCAAAATATCAATAGCATAATTTGGCGTTGTTCATAATGCGGGGAGCTTCACCACACTACTGGATTACCATGTCAACATAACAAGCATAGATGAAGGGCAAAGAAAATCATTGTATCTATTTTGGATAAGTGCATGGCATGTTGTTCATATCATCAGCCACATTAGTAAGATAAAACAAGAGATGACAAGGTGCAAACATGGGCTGCTTCACCACACACTGGATTATAGATCCACAAAAACAAGCATACATATAGGGAGTATTAAGTAATGTGCATGGTATGAATAAGGAATTTGGTTTTACAAGTAAAACTTAGAACTTACGGTTCTTACGAACATGCATTTTGGTAGAAACAGCAAACTAAACAGCAGTAAACAATAGGAAATTGCCTCAGGTAGGAACGGTACTTCATCAATGAGTGCTTGAAAAGCGCAACCAACCCTTGCTCGTCATCACAATCCAGTTTTCTCCTCGCCTATTTAAAAGAATGAAATCTTGTGTCTTCTGTCATCAGAAACATATGCAGTAATGACCATGAATAACATTAGTACATTACTTACGCGTAATTTGCAGAGGAAGACTGGAAATTGTTCTGTGTCTGCGGTATAATCTTTCCATGAAGGAAAGATGTGCACAAAGTTCCTGACAACAACATAAGCTTCGTCTTCTAAACTGGGAAGAAATGGAACAGGGGTCCTATTTGCTGCAATTAGGGCTCTCTCTGGTTCGAAAAGGGATTTGGCAACTGGATTTGGTGTACTCTTTGCTGGAATGGGGGTTTTGCATCGTATAGCTGGTGCTATGTCAACTGGCATAATCATACTGTTTGCTGCAGTTGGGGTCTGCTGAGATGGGGCATCAGAAATGACCAGTGTAGCAGGGCTAGAGTCTGCTAGAGTTGGGGTATTTTGTGGGTCAGGTGATATTGCAACTACACCTAATGGGCTATTTGATTTATCAGGTGCCACTACCTTTTCCAAATACTTTGCTTGTGCTCCTCCACGATCAGCAATCGCCCTCTTCCTTTTGAACGTCTGATAAACAAGAACAACATTTGAATGGATAAATATGGTACGATGACAGATGGAATATGTACTGAAAATGGATAGGCAGGGCGTATTCACATACATGATGTGTAAGCTAAGCTAATGGCAGTTCAACAAAGTAGAAGCAATGAAAAGCATCAGTTGCAAGATATGTGCGAGCAATGTAACCTTGGAAAGTTAGAGCAAATACCTTGATGGGTGAATAAGATAGAGCATCTTCCTCTGACTCCTCCACTAGGGAGCTACATTGACTTAGCTCTCCCTCTAGCTTAGAATCACTGTTAGGATCATATTCTGAGCATGAATCTGTAGGTGGAGAGCATTTGCATTGCATTGCATCCAGACTTGATTTCAGTCCCTTAATGCCAAGCTTGACAGCCATGGCATTGTTCTGCTTTATTCTTTTCGTGCGCGCAAGCTCATAATCATTCTGATGCTGTTCAGAATCTGAGATTCATGAAAACATAAAAAGTAGTCAGATTATCTATGGAATGCAGTGCGGGTTCATCTCGGAGAGTGTCTCCCTATAAACCCCCGCATATGCAAAATGCAAATTTCACCATCCCCAACCGTGCTGACCAGACCACACACAGAAATACAAACCCCTTATGTCTCTATAACAGGCAGGCACAAATTTCAAAACTGAAGTAGGAACATTAGAATCATATGAAATTCGTGTCACGACCGGTTTTCCAATAAAATACTTATTGAGAAACCGATCTTTAAGTCCCAGTATAAGAATAAATCCTCCTTACTGGTAGACAAAATCTTGATACAGAAGGCCAGTAGCACTAAATATATTACAGGGTTGAGCTGAGGCTGCTCAACAATTATTACAAACACGCCAATAATTATACATAATGGCGGATATGACACAATGGTGTGGGGTGGCATACTACTGACTCGAGAATAAAGTGGTGGTGGAATAACACAGTGGAGTGGGTAATATGACTCCTAAACTGGCAGCCCATCGAGCATCGAGGTGAGGCTCGATGAATTTATTTGGGTAGCGGAAGCGGATATAATACAATGACCAATCCAGGGTCGCACGAGACTGACTGGGACTCCTCTAGGCATCGGACTCGCTATCGAACTCTTCATCCATGAGATCGTCTTCATCAGCATCTGGCCAAATCAACAAGCCAGGTGAGTACTTTGAAAGTACTCGCAAGACAGTTCGGACATAAGATATAACAAATGCATGCATGAATGCGTCATGAACAAATAGTATGGTACTTCCAAATGAGGAAGTAACACGACATTAATTAGTAAGAAGAAGGTCAGGTGGTACTAAAATAACTGAAAAACCGATCGGGTGTCTGAAGCGACGCCTCGAAGGGTGAACAAATAAATAAATCATGCCACAATCGGGCGTCTGAGCGACACCACATAAAGGGCTTGTATTGAAAAATAAATGACATACATACCACAGTCGGACGTCTGAGCGACATCGCAGAAAGGGCTTTTGTCGAAAGTAAAAATAATAGGCGTGCCATAGTCGGACGTCGGAGCGACATCACAGAAAGGGCTTATATTGAAAGTAAATAACAAGCGTGCCACAGTCGGACGTCTGAGCGACATCGCAGAAAGGGCTTATATTGGAAGTAAATAACAAGCGTGCCACATTCGGACGTCTGAGCGACATCGCAGAAAGGGCTTATAATTCATGTCTGGTAATTCACAAGATGTAATTTTCATAAGAAAATATTCAACACATATTAATAAACGGGTTAGTCCATCCACAGTAATAAACATTTAACCAAACTTATCACTCATGTGGTTCACCGGAGTTTTTGTCACTGAGACTGACACTTGATGGAATAAGTTGAGCACAATACTTGGACATGGACCAGATGACTCGAAGGATTTTGACTCTGTAGAGTTTGTACTAATTATCCACAGCCAACGGATTTCCGTAGTCACGAGGACTAGTTTCGTTTACGGTATTTCGGTAGAAACACAACTAACCAGTACACACCCATCCCACCTCACGATGCCAGGAATCACCCTAGACAACGTTCAAGAAAAACTTTGAGACGGGAGATCACAACCTCGAATAGCATGGGATCAAATTTATATCTGCAGCGCTCTAAGGGTGCCCCTCTCGTCCCAACCGAAACACCTATGCCCCCGACCGGATGACGGGCTTTAATCCAGGCCATGGAACCCTCATCCCGCCTCTCTATTTGGTGTGTACCAGGAAAGCGGTATGCCACTTACTAAGCCATATCCCTTGCGGAAAACATGTGGTAGTACAGGAAGGGAAAACAGATGGAACTGGACTTGATTCACGTTGATACTGGAGTCAACTGGTCTGGCATAAGACTAGCATGCTACAACACTGCCATCTTACCCATTCTTACCCCATCACATGGCCATACAAACTCGTATCCAATATCTTATGGATTTTCGAAACTCACTTGTCTCCACTTTGCATGTAATATGACATTCATCGAGGTGCTCACAATCATGCCATGCAACTACTCAATGCAAACATGCCAAAACACTCATCATATCGAAAGTTCAAACATGCTTGCCTGGTTCGGAGTAGTCGGGGCCTAGCTTGGTGAAGTTTGCGGCTCCGTCACCTCCTTCGATATCTACGGTATACAAAAATACACGCGCTATCGTAAATACCGTTAGGTGAACAGAAATATACCAAATATTTTACAAATAAATCTTATAAAAAACTAGACAAAATTTTGAAGAGGGCAGAAAAAGAATCACTCAAAAATCCTTTTCTGTTTAAAAGTTATAAGTGTTTTGGTCGAAGGACTTTTTTGTAATGAAACAGAAACTTCCCAGGGGGCTAAGCAAAAAAGTCCAGAAAACGATTCAGACTGGAAAGCGCATTTTGCCAGAGCACACTTTCAGAAAACGGTTTGTTTTAAAAAGAGATGAGAGACTGACAGGCGGGTCCCACCCGTCAGGTTTGAAATTTCAAACGGGGAGACGGAGCTCGTCGGCGTCCGAGAGCTGCGGTGGTCGCCGGCGGTGATCCACGGCGAGGCAGGGGGATCGGGTGATACCTCCGTGCTCAGTGCGTCCTTTCGCGTCGGTGGGTGGTGGTGGTGGTCGTCGGCGAGCACCACGTCGACGGCGGCCCTTGCTCTGGTGGACGGCGGTTCGGGTGGAGTTGGATCTCGCCGGAGAGTGCTGCGAAGGGCAAATTGAAGTGGGGTTAGACTACTGGGTGCTCGAGGGGATTGCTGACGAGATTTGGGTACCGGGGACGGCCTCACCGGAGTGAATCGAGGTGGAGGCCGAGGCGGAACGGGGCGGCCGGAGTTGGGGGAGGAGACCTCCTCAAGGTCCTCCTAATGGCCTGGCGGAGTGTGGGTGAGGTGCAGAGGTGGTGCGTGCTCGAGGGCGAGCTCGGGGCCCCTTTTTATAGGCGATCCGAGGTGATGGCCGTGAACGGAGTTCTCCAGCGAAGGTTACGGCGGTGCAGGGCTTTGTCGGGGTGGTTTAGTGGTTGAGCGTCATCGTGGAGGTCCACTGGCTCCATTTAGGCACTAAACGAGTTTGGATTAGAAGCTTTGGGTGGGTTCGACGGAACGGGGCGGCGCGGGCCCGTCGGCGGCAGAGGGCGTGGCCTGTGCTTGCCGGGCCACAGCGGCGGTGCAGCGGGAGTGCGCTGGCATGCATGAGCCACGTGGAGGGCCAGGGATCGATGGGCGGCGCCGGGTGGCGTGGCGAGCAGGCTCAGGCCCTCGTTGGCCGCCACGGGTGGCGCAGTCACCGTAGAAACTGCCAACGCCGGCGAGGCTCGCCGCCACCGATGCCTGCAACCGTCCAAGGGGGCGTGCGGCGCTCTGTCCAGGGAGGAGGGGCCGTGCGCAACGCGCCAGGGCGCACTGTTGATAGGTGACTGAACTCTGACGAAGAACGACACTGAACTTTCTGAATCTCTGAATTTCTCTGAAAGTGCATAGTAACAGTGCAGGCCAGGTGTTCGACAGAATGATTTTTGTATGTGGGAGATTCTCCTTGAGCTGATTTTTGGTGGAGTGGCCTCTCATTGCATCTGGGGGTTGCCTGAATTTTGGTGGAATTTTTGGAGAAGAGGAGATATGAATTTCACCAAATTTCACAAATCTGGTCCAAACTTGCAGAAGCTGAAACTTGAAAATTTTGAAGAGAAGAAGAGTGGATCTTGATGGTTCTAGGTTGTGGGTGCTAGGGACTATCCAGAGGAGCTGGTTTGGGATCAAAGTTCAAAGGCAATTAGGTACATGCTTTGCAAATCACCTAGGCTCAAAATAATGGACAGAATTGTTTTGGGAAAAGAAATAAATGAAATAAAATCCAAAAAAAGAGTTGGACTTGTTGGTACAGAATATTTGGACTGCCCCCAAAGTGGAAGGAGGGGCTTTGAAAGGATTTACCACAAGAGGCATGGTAAAACCATGGGTGGTTTCAATATAAGAGAAGACCCAAAACTCCTAGGCTTTTCTTTTAATAGAAAAATAAATTCCAAGAATAAATTTGAGAAGGAGAGAATCAGAAGAAAGGTTTTTTAATAACCAAACACCAGAGTTGAAGAAGATACAAAAATAAAATCCTTGCCAAGGAAAAAATTTTGAGAGAGAAGTTTTTGGAAGAATTTAAATGACCTTCTTCAAATCCAACAAAGTTTTTGTTGAAAACCAAACAAATTTTTTTTGAGTGTCACAACACCAACCCCCTTAGGAAAAATCTCGTCCCCGAGATTACAGCTGATCCTTAAATAAATGCGGGTGCTCTGTCCGAAGAAAATCCTCCCTGTCCCAAGTTGCTTCACTCTCGGTGTGATTGCTCCACTGAACTCTGAAAAACTTGATGGTTTTCTGTCGGGTCCTCCTTTCAGATTCCTACAAGATTTTTATTGGATGCTCCCGATAGGCGAGGTCTGGTTGTACGTCAATGTTTTCATGAGATACCTGCTTCTTTGGGTTGCTTACGCACTTCCTCAACTGCGAGACGTGGAACACGTCGTGGACATCAGATAAATCTTTGGGTAAGTCTAGCTGGTAGGCTACCGTGCCTCTCCGTGCCACTATACAGAATGGTCCGATGAATCTTGGTGCTAGCTTTCCCTTAACCTTGAATCGTTGCAGCCCCTCATAGGAGATACTCATAGGTACACAAACTCACGGGTTCAAAATCGACTTCCGATGTTTTTGATCGTAATAACTCTTCTGTCGACTTTGGGCTGTCTTGAGTCGATCCCTAATCACCTTAACTTTATCTTCAGCCTCCTTGAGCATGTCTGGGTCGAAGATATGGCTGTCTTCGGTTTCTGACCAATTTAGCGGGGTACGACATCTTCGACCATATAGAGCCTCAAATTTTTTTTGCAGGCTGGCTTGATAATGTTGTTGTATGCGAACTTTGCGTATGGTAAGCTTTCTTCCCAACTGGTTCCATAGGTAAGGACACATGCTCTTAGCATGTCTTCTAGAATTTGGTTTACGCGTTCAGTTTGTCCATCAGTCTGGGGGTGGTATGCGGTACTAAATGCCAGTTGAGTTCCCAGAGCTTGTTGTAAGTGATCCCAAAATCGGAGACAATTGAGTGCCTCATGCGATATTATCGTCTTTGGGACTCCATGTAAGCAGACGATACGGGAAAGATAAAGCCTGGCAAGCTTCTGAGTGGTGTGGGTTGACTTTACGGGGATGAAGTGTGCTACCTTAGTCAGCCTATCAGTGATGACCCATATGGCATTATTCCCGTGTCGTGACGGAGGTAGTCCAATAGTAAAATCCATTCCAATTTCGTCCCATTTCCACTCGGGTATCTTATTTGGCTGTAAAAGTCCGGCTGGTTTCTGGTGCTCGGCCTTGATGCGTTGACAAGAGTCACAACATGCGATGAACGTTGCTATGTCCCTTTCCATACCGTGCCACCAAAATTTTTCCTGAATATCTTTGTACATTTTTGTTCCTCTAGGATGGATCGAATACGGGGCGGTGTGGCCTTCAGCTAAGATTTGCTGTTTAAGGACCTCGATATTTGGTACGCAAAGTATATCTCCGTACCACAATATTCCTTGCTCATCGATAACGAACTCTGAGGCCTTGCCCAAACTCACTTTCCGTTTAATGCCTTCAATGTTGGGGTGCCCATGCTGAGCCTCTTTAATCTTTTCTATCAGGGTAGGCTGTATTTCTAAATTTGATATGCTGCCTTCGGTGACCACCAGTAAGTTGAGTTTAGCAAACTCCTGCCGAAATTCAGGTCTCAGGTTTGGCAGGTTGTCGTTGTTCGGGCTAGGGTTCCGACTTAGAGCATCTGCCACTACATTTGCCTTTCCTGGGTGGTAGTGGATTCCAACATCATAATCCTTCACTAATTCCAACCAGCGTCGTTGACGTAAATTCTGTTCCGGTTGTGTGAAAATATACTTGAGGCTCTTATGGTCCGTGTATATTTCACAACGATTTCCAAGTAAAAAGTGTCTCCATTCCTTGAGTGCATGAATAACTGCTGCTAACTCCAGGTCATGAGTAGGATAATTTTCCTCATGCTTGCGAAGTTGTCTGGAGACATATGCGACTACCTTGCCTTCTTGCATCAACATGCATCCGAGGCCCTTTCAGGATGCGTCACAATATACCTCAAAATTCTTGTGTATGTCTGGCACAATTAATACTGGTGATGTCGCTAATTTCTTCTTTAGCTCTTGGAAACTTTTCTCGCAAGCTTCCGTCCATTCAAACTTCTTGTCTTTCTTGAGTAACTGCGTCA
Organism: Aegilops longissima; assembly: GCA_021605205.1. NCBI lineage: Eukaryota > Viridiplantae > Streptophyta > Magnoliopsida > Poales > Poaceae > Aegilops > Aegilops longissima. The sequence goes on along the minus strand of CM038678.1, from coordinate 103,047,663 downwards.
TTGGCTTTGCTATGGTGGAGAATCCTTCAATAAATCTTCGGTAGTATCCTGCCATTCCCAAGAAACTTCGTACGTCCGTTACGCTGGCTGGTGGTTTCCAGCCAAGTACAGCCTTGACTTTTTCCGGGTCTATGGCAATACCTTCTTGGGTCAGTACGTGGCCCAGAAAACCTACTTGTCTCAACCAAAATTCACACTTGCTGAAATTGGCGTACAATTGATGTTTCCTTAGTTCTCCTAGTACGATTCGGAGATGTTCAGCGTGCTCTTCCGGTGTCTTGGAGTATATCAGAATATCGTCGATTAATACTACAACAAACTTGTCCATAAACTTCATAAATACCTTGTTCATGAGGTGAACAAAATATGCCGGGGCGTTTGTTAGTCCAAACGGCATTACTGTGAACTCATATAGTCTGTATCTGGAGGTGAAGGCTGTCTTGGGGATATCCTCTGTTCATACTTTTAATTGATGGTATCCCGACCTTAAGTCAATTTTTGAGAATACCTTGGCCTGAGCGAGTTGATCAAATAAATCATTTATCCTTGGCATTGGGTATTTATTCTTGATTGTGACCATGTTAAGTGCTCGATAGTCTATACACAATCTCAGTGTCCCATCCTTTTTCTTGGCAAATAAAATTGGTGAACCCGATGGTGATGAACTGGCTCGAATATATCCTTTGCCAGCAATTCTTTTATTTGTTTCTTCAATTCTACCAATTCGGATGGTGCCATTCTGTATGGTTTCTTGTAAATGTGTGCGGTTCCGGGTGCTAGCTCAATGCTGAATTCTATCTCTCGGTCTGGTGGCATTCCTGGTAGCTCTTCGGGAAATACGTCTGGAAATTCACACACTACTGGAACCTTGCTTAATTCAGAAACGTCCACCTTGTTCAATCTCGGTTGCCGGGATATTTTTCTTTCTTTGGCTGAAACTCTTATTGTCTTCCCGTGGTGGTGGGTGAGAATTACGGTCCGGTTGAAGCAGTCAATAAAACCTTTGTTGGTGGTTAACCAATCCATCCCTAGGATGACATCCAGTCCTTTATTTTCCAATGCAATAAGACTGGTGTGAAACTCCAATCCTTCAAATTCAATAATCACACCTCGGCAGTAACTCTGAGTCACTTGCTTAATCCCAGGGGACTTGATGATCATGTATTTTTCCAAGGGAAGCATCGAAAAATTATTTTGCAAAGCAAAACTCTTCGAAATGAATGGGTGAGAAGCTCCAGAATCAAACAAAACCATGGCAGGTATTGTGTTGCAGGGAACGTACCGAGTACGATATCTGGGGCGTTCTGTGCTTCCTCTTTGGTGACGTGGCTCAAATGACCCTTCCTGTGGTTGTTATTGGGGTTGAAATTGTTCCGCTTGGGTGCTGAATTATTGCCACCGTTGTTCGGCTTTGGGGTCGAGTTCCTTGGCTTGGGGCACTGCTTGGCATAGTTCCCTTCTTCTCCACAAGCGTAGCAAGTAACACCTGGGCGATATGTGAACTCTTTGTCCCTTGCATGGAAATTCTTGATTGGGCGTGAGACGTTTGTCGTGGGTTTGGGTGTCCCACCTTTCTGAAAATCTGTCTTGCTGCGGTGGTTGCGAGCATGATTAGTCTGGTCCCTTTTTCGCTTGCGTAAATCTTCCAAGCTGCGTCTCTCATTTTCCAAGGTAATGGCCTTATCCACCAGCGTTTTAAAATCTGGGAAGGTGTGCACAACCAGCTGGCATTTAAGCGCGGGCGCCAGACCGTCTAGAAATTTTTCCATCTTCTTGCTTTCAGACATACGCTCCTCATTGGCGTAGCGAGACAACAGAGTAAACTGACTGTTGTATTCTGACACCGTCATGGTCCTTTGCTTGAGGTCGTCAAATTCCCTCTTTTTTATCTTCATAAGACTTTTAGGAATATGCGCCCCACGAAAACCTTCTTTGAACTCCTCCCAGGTTATGTTATTTTCGTTGGGGTGCATGTGTAGGAAATTTTCCCACCATGATGCAGCTCCTCCAGTGAGATAGTGCGGTGCATATAGCACTTTCTCAAGATCTGAACACTGGGCAATAATTAATTTTCTTTCCATGTCTCAAAGCCAGTCCTCGGCCTCAAGAGGTTTGTCAGTATGAGAAAATGTTTGGGGACGCGTCTTCCGTAGCTCGGATAACTTTGATTGCTGCTGATACTGTCCACGGTGATTTCCCATATTGATGACTTGGTTCATCATTTCCTGATGTTGTTGCTGACTTTGCTCATAAAAGCGGCACATTTGGGAAAGTGTTGTTTCACTGTCCTGTTGACTTGACTGCCCCTGTGTGAAATTGTTGCTTGGTGGTGTGCCATAATTCTCCTCTGGCTGATTTGGCATGGAGCGCGTCCAAAGACGAGACATTTTTCACTCTGGGGATATATTTTGTAAAACTCATGAGAAAAGAAATTGAGTCGCAAAAGTCAATAAATACATAAAGACGGGAAATTTTAAATGCTCCAAGATTTTTCAAGAGAATAAACGTTTGCGCACGGAGAAGGACTGCTCGTTACATATCTTACACGCAAGCAGTAATTATACAATACATCACTCAGGATATGCGTACATATTCCTGACATGTTATTTAGGCTAGTGCACTTCTCCCAATTCCTACATGATGCACAAACAAGCTACTTCTCACAGCCTATGTACATATAAACATATCATACAAGTCGGTACATCACATGGCGGCTAAGCGTACTTAGTCGGAGATGGTAAGGATTTCTCTTGGGCTGCCGAGGGTGAGGCGCAGTGAGGCTGGGGACTCAACCTCCTCCTCGCTAATAGGCTCCAGACGTGAAGCGTTGCCCTGAGTTGATGGAGCTGGTGCCATAGGAGGAGCGACACGAATAGGAGTCGGCGCAATAAGTGGTGCAGAACGGACTGGAGTGGGCGCAACAGGTGGTGCAGAACGGAATGGAGTGGGCGTAATGACTTGGTTGAATTCCTCGGTGGTAGGAAGGCGACGAGCAGTGGAGAGAATGGTAGGATAATAAGATGCCGAGGACGAGACGTAAGTCAGTGGTGGTGCGATGTGCAGGAGCTCCCTCCTGTTGGCGGTACAGCCATGGACTGAGTCCGTGCGGGCAGCCACAAGGTCGTCCACCAGGCTGTCGAAGGTTGCCTCCAGGGCTCGGAGGTACTCGACAAGCATCTCAAAAGCCTCATCTCGCTCTCCTCTGGGGCAAGCAAAAGAGTAGTGATAGGTGTATGGCACGTGGCATGGAAGGTAGCGGTAGCGACGAGTCTTCATTGAAGGAAGAGCATCCCGGCGACGAGCTATCGCCTCACAGGCAGCCATCTGCATAGCATGCCTCTCCATAGGCATGGCCCTCCCCAAGAACCGGAAGCGGCGTAACTCAACACGCCCTCCCTTGAATTGCACCGTGTCCTGGTGCATGGTCAGACTGTCGTTGATCTTGTGCGGGTAGAGTGTGAAGACTGGGCTCACTGATGGCCCCATTGCAACCTGGAAGATGAAGGAGAGGAGTTTGACGAACCCCTCGAGTATCGTTGGCGAACACACATGACTCACGGTCGTTGCCAGCCATCTACAAAAGTAGGCAAAATTCTGAATGGTCGATCATAAATTTATCTTGTTGTCGGAAAATTGACTACATTTGCAAAAATTAAAATAACTCTATTATGCTAATAACTGATTAGCGATCGCGCCTAGTGGCTTCCTACAATCAGCCTGGCTCTGGTACCAAGCTTGTCACGACCGGTTTTCCAATAAAATACTTATTGAGAATCCGATCTTTAAGTCCCAGTATAAGAATAAATCCTCCTTACTGGTAGATAAAATCTTGATCTGAAGGCCGAGCACTAAATATATTACAGGGTTGAGCTGAGGCTGCTCAACAATTATTACAAACACGCCAATAATTATACATAATGGCGGATATGACACAATGGTGTGGGGTGGCATACTACTGACTCGAGAATAAAGTGGTGGTGGAATAACACAGTGGAGTGGGTAATATGACTCCTAAACGGCAGCCATCGAAGTCGAGGTGAGGCTCGGCGAATTTATTTGGGTAGCGAAGCGGATATAATACAATGACCAATCCAGGGTCGCACGAGACTGACTGGGACTCCTCTAGGCATCGGACTCGCTATCGAACTCTTCATCCATGAGATCGCCTTCATCAGCATCTGGCCAAATCAACAAGCCAGGTGAGTACTTTGAAAGTACTCGCAAGACAGTTCGGACATAAGATATAACAAATGCATGCATGAATGCGTCATGAACAAATAGTATGGTACTTCCAAATGAGGAAGTAACACGACATTCATTAGTAAGAAGAAGGTCAGGTGGTTGTTAAATAACTAAAAAACCGACCGGTGTCTGAAGCGACACCTCGAAGGGTGAACAAATAAATAAATCATGCCACAATCGGGCGTCTGAGCGACACCACATAAAGGGCTTGTATTGAAAAATAAATGACATACATACCACAGTCGGACGTCTGAACGACATCGCAGAAAGGGCTTTTGTCGAAAGTGAAAATAACAGGCGTGCCACAGTCGGACGTCGGAGCGACATCACAGAAAGGGCTTATATTGAAAGTAAATAACAAGCGTGCCACAGTCGGACGTCTGAGCGACATCGCAGAAAGGGCTTATATTGAAAGTAAATAACAAGCGTGCCACAGTCGGACGTCTGAGCGACATCGCAGAAAGGGCTTATATTTGGTGTCTGGTAATTCACAAGATGTAATATTCATAAGAAAATATTCAACACATATTAATAAACGGGTTAGTCCATCCACAGGAATAAAAATTTAACCAAACTTATCACTCATGTGGTTCATCGGAGTTTTTTTCACTGAGACTGACACTTGACGGAATAAGTTGAACACAATACTTGGTCATGGACCAGATGATTCGAAGGATTTTTGACTCTGCAGAGTTTGTACTAATTATCCGGAGCAAACGGAATTCCGTAGTCACGAGGACTAGTTCCGTTTACGGTATTTCGGTAGAAACACAACTAACCAGTACACACCCATCCCACCTCACGATGCCAGGAATCACCCTAGACAACGTTCAAGAAAAACTTTGAGACGGGGAGATCACAACCTCGACTAGCATGGGATCAAATTTATATACGCGCGCTCTAAGGGGTGCCCCCCTCTCGGTCCCAACCGGAAACACCCATGCCCCCTGACCTGATGACGGGCTTTAATCCAGGACCATGGAACCCTCACCCCGGCCTCTCTATTTGGTGTGTACCAGGAAAGCGGTTTGCAACTTACTAAGCCATATCCCTTGCGGAAAACATGTGGTAGTACAGGAAGGGAAAACGGATGGAACTGGACTTGATTCACATTGATACTGGAGTCAGCTGGTCTGGCATAAGACTAGCATGCTACAACACTGCCATCTTACCCATTCTTACGTCATCACATGGCCATACAAACTCGTATCCAATATCTTATGGATTTTTGAAACTCACTTGTCTCCACTTTGCATGTAATATGACATTCATCGAGGTGCTCATAATCATGCCATGCAACTACTCAATGCAAACATGCCAAAACACTCATCATATCGAAAGTTCAAACATACTTGCCTGGTTCGGAGTAGTCGAGGCCTAGCTCGGTGAAGTTTGCGGCTCCGTCACCTCCTTCGAAATCTACGGTATACAAAAATACACGCGCTATCGTAAATACCGTGAGGTGAACAGAAATATACCAAATATTTTTCAAATAAATCTGATAAAAAACTAGACAAAATTTTGAAGAGGGCAGAAAAAGAATCACTCAAAAATGCTTTTCTGTTTAAAAGTTATAAGTGCTTTGGTCCAAGGACTTTTCTGTAATGAAACAGAAACTTCCCAGGGGGCTAAGCAGAAAAGTCCAGAAAACGATTCAGACTGGAAAGCGCATTTTGCCAGAATACGCTTTCAGAAGACGGTTCGTTTTAAAAAGAGATGAGAGACTGATAGGCGGGTCCCACCCGTCAGGTTTGAAATTTCAAACGGGGAGACGGAGCTCGTCGGCGCCCGAGAGCTGCGGTGGTCGCCGGCGGCGATCCACGGCGAGGCAGGGGGATCGGGTGGTACCTCCGTGCTCAGTGCATCCTTCCACATCGGTGGGTGGTGGTGGTGGTCGTCGGCGAGCACCACGTCGACGGCGGCCCTTGCTCCGCCGGACGGCGGTTCGGGTGGAGTTGGATCTCGCCGGAGAGTGCTGCGAAGGGTAAATTGCAGTGGGGGTTAGACTACTGGGTGCTCGAAGGGATTGCTGACGAGGTTTGGGTACCGGGGACGGCCTCATGGGAGTGAATCGAGGTGGAGGCCGAGGCGGAACGGGGCGGCCGGAGTTGCGTGAGGAGACCTCCTCGAGGTCCTCCTAATGGCCTGGAGGAGTGTGGGTGAGGTGCAGAGGTGGTGCGTGCTCGAGGGCGAGCTCGGGGCCCCTTTTTATAGGCGATCCGAGGTGATGGCCGTGAACGGAGTTCTCCGGTGAAGGTTACGGCGGCGCAGGGCTTGGTCGGGGTGGTTTAGTGGTTGAGCGTCATCGTGGAGGTCCACTGGCCCCATTTAGGCACTAAACGAGCTTGGATTAGAAGCTTTGGGGTGGGTTCGACGGAACGGGGTGGCGCGGGCCCATCGGCGGCAGAGGGCATGCCCTGTGCTTGCCGGGCCACGGCAACGGTGCAGCAGGAGTGCGCTGGCATGCATGAGCCACACGGAGGGCCAGGGAGCGATGGGCGGCGCCGGGTGGCGTGGCGAGCAGGCTCAGGCCCTCGCTGACCGCCACGGGTGGCGCAGCCACCGCAGAAACTGCCAACGCCGGCAAGGCTCGCCGCCACCGACGCCTGCAACCATCCAAGGGCGTCTGGCGCTCTGCCAGGGGAGGAGGGGCGTCGCGACGCCTCAGGCGCCTTGTTGACAGTGGTGAACTCGACGAAGAAACGACACTGAACTTTCTGAATCTCTGAATTTCTCTGAAAATGCATAGTAACAGTGCAGGCCAGGTGTTCGACATAATGATTTTGGTATGTGGGAGGTTCTCCTTGAGCTGATTTTTGGTGGAGTGGCCTCTCATTGCATCTGGGGGTTGCCTGAATTTTGGTGGAATTTTTGGAGAAGAGGAGATATGAATTTCACCAAATTTGACAAATCTGGTCCAAACTTGCAGAAGCTGAAACTTGAAAATTTTGAAGAGAAGAAGAGTGGATCTTGATGGTTCTAGGTTGTGGGTTCTAGGGACTATCCAGAGGAGTTGGTTTGGGATCATAGTTCAAAGGCAATTAGGTACTTGCTTTGCAAATCACCTAGGCTCAAAATAATGGACAAAATTGTTTTGGAAAAAGAAATAAATGAAACAAAATCCAAAAAAATAGTTGGACTTGTTGGGACAGAATATTTGGACCGCCCCCAAAGTGGAAGGAGGGGTTTTGAAAGGATTTACCACAAGAGGCATGGTAAAACCATGGGTGGTTTCAATATAAGAGAAGACCCAAAACTCCTAGGGTTTTCTTTTAATAGAAAAATAAATTCCAAGAATAAATTTGAGAAGGGGAGAATCAGAAGAAAGGTTTTTTAATAACCAAACACTAGAGTTGAAGAAGATACAAAAATAAAATCCTTGCCAAGGAAAAAGTTTTGAGAGAGAAGTTTTTGGAAGAATTTAAATGACCTTCTTCAAATCCAACAAAGTTTTTGTTGAAAACCAAACAAAATTTTTTTGACTGTCACAATTCTTATTTGAACAAATAAACTAAGCAATTATGAGTGGCATAATGTTTAGCTTCAAGGGTGGAGTGTTGGTAGTGCGACACAAAGCAAGTAGGCAGATTGTATTCCATGTAAAAGATCGAAACCTATGTAAAAGCTCGAAATGACACTTTCTTTCTATACAATGCAGTGTTCGTTACCCACACATGATCGAAGAGATCACATAGAGAAATACTATTCACTCATGTCTACGGTTCCAGTATTTAGAAATAGGGTGGTCCACCCTAAAAGAATATTGACAACAAATATGACAAGGCAAGCATAGATGTAGTGAATCAATCATTTACTTGTGAGCTTATTAGGACAAGTATGCAAAATTGTAACTGCAGTAAGAGACCGTCCAAAATCTGAATGAAGAAGTTTGTCTAGCACTTATTGTTTGTAACTAATCGACGTGAATAATTGGATATTATATCGAATGAGTAAGAAAGACAAGTAAAATTGTCAACAAACCTGGCTTGCAGTAGTAATCTGGGTCAATGTCACTACAACCAACAATCCAAAATGACTAGTTTCGCTACGAGGGCGAATTTTGAAAACCACATGAACTTTAGAGGTACTAAAGATTACCGAAATACATCTGAACCATTAAGTGTAGGTAGCACTGAGCACACAACAAACCCTAATGACAGTCCTGCCTAATGAGCAATGAATCAATTAGAAAATTGGTGATGAGGAGTGGCTGCTGATTGTTGAGGACGTATCTCAGGATAAATCAGGTTGGCTTGGTGGGTGCTGCACGCCTGAGTCCTGAACGGACTGGGAAGGTAGGCACGGCGCCGCGCCCGGGCAGCGGTGACGCTGTTGGGCGAGCGGCTCCTGGCCTCCTGTTAGTCCGGCGTCTCCTCCTAGAGTCATGTCGTTCGGGGACGGCATGTCGCCGGGCGCAGGCAATTTGGGGGCAGTAGAGATCGAAAGCCTTGAGAAACAGAGGGGAATCGGGGCTGGGGCGACCCAAAATCCTGGGGTGGGCGGCCCACCGTGGGCACCTCATGAGATACACACCCAAGCGGCAAACATGCATTTTGAAACTAATTTAGGAACATTTAGCTGACCAATTAAACAACTTTGTTTTAATAATATCATATTCGTATTTGAACAACTAAGCTTGTTTAGCTTGATGGTGGAGCAGTGTTATTATGACACGAAGCACGATTCGATCGATAGTGATCATAAAAGGGGGAAACTCTAAGCATATTTTTTTTAGCAAAAGAGGGTTTTCCCTCCGATTTCTATTAAAGAAACCACCACGGAACCAACATGATCAATTAAACCCTAAGCATGATCAATTAAACCGTATTATGGCTGTGCCATGACAGATTTGAAGCTGCAAACCGGAGAAATGATATTTAGCATCCATTGTTTGCTTCGAACTAAGAACTAAATTCTAAGAGCTGAAAAGAAAGTAGAGTAACCAAGTTAAGATCTATTTCTGGTTGAGATCAAAAAGTTGAGGAGATATGAAGTACCACCTCTCTTGCGGCGCCGTGTAGGCATCGGGGGTGCGATGGCTGTCGGTGGCATCGAAGCAGATCTGCGACGACAGACGGGTGCATCGGGGGATAAGTCCCGTTGTGGTGGAAGAGAAGGTCGTGTGAGCGGCCCCGGCAAAGAGGACGACGGCGCTGATGAAGCAAGAGGACGCGATGAAAGGCTATTGGTCCATCGCCGTGGATGAGAAATGACCATCTCTAGCAGTGGACGAAGCGGTCTTGGTGGGCGCTCCGGCATGGTGGAGGACGGTGGTGATGGATGTGGTGGAGGACGGCGGCGATGGATGGGGTGGCGGACGGAGGCTGGTGTGGGGATGGGGTGTTCTAGCGCGGACAGTGTATGAATGGGAAAATGGAGGGAGAGGTACGGGGAACCATGTTTTTGGGACGCGCCTATCTGAAATATGGGAAAGTTACGAACTTAGCCCCCATTTAAAATTTGGACGTCTCGTCGGTTGGGGATAGGACGGTAATCTCGCATCTCGCCAATATTTTCCCAGAGCTATTTCGGGCGAGGAGAGGGTGGTTGGCACCCATGGTTGGCGCCCACGATGTATGAACGGGGCTGACAGGTAGGGCGGTTGTGTCACGTCTGAGTGAAGTTACAAACCTGCCCCTATTGAAAATGTTTGCCTACATCGATTTCGGCCGAGTCGAGTTTGTTTGCCGCCCACCGTGTATGAATGGGGAAATGGAGGGATAAACAAAGGTCTTTCGAAGGAGCTTGAATCAAATGTGTTTTGCCGCCCATGTTTGGCGCCCACCGTGTCGGAATGGCCTGGGAGGCGGTCGTGTCACGTCTACTTGAAGTTACTAACCTACCCCTATTGAGAGCAGTGGAAATCGGGCCGATGGATTGTTTGTGTAAGGGGTAGACAGTAATTTCCATCTCCCAAACACTTGGCTTCGGGCGGACGATGTGGGAGTGGACATTTTGCCGCTTCTTTATAATTTTGGGACAATAAGCATCCACGTTTACCCTGGCAACTAAATTTGGAATCCATTTTGTATTCCTATACGAATCTTTATAAATCATTCTATGTGTTTTTATATATCTTCAAAAGCACGACAAACATGTATTCCACTGTCATATATGAATACGATTTACAAATGCCGATACTCGAATTCAGAAGCTAGAATCCAGTTTAAGGTGAATTCGGATATTTGGAACACTTTATGTCCAACTCAAATGTCACACGCAGCATAATGTGTACTCCCATTTAGATATGTACACAAGCGATGTATCAAGATTCAAATACCGAGTCAATCAACCAATAATGTACACAACTAACGAACATATAAACACTTATATAGTATATGGATCAATAATATCAACTAACATACATAAGCCAGGCCGCTGTAATTTTTTTTGGCGACAACATCATCCTTTTTTTAGCCAGCATCTTGGCCCTTTCCGATGCGTGCCACTTATGGTCCATCTATACTACTACTATTGTTGAATGCACATTCAGCCCGATTGGCATATTTGAAGGTCTGGCACAGCAATCCAAATGAAATGTCTTCGAGTCTTATCAATTAATACAGACTTGTGCTCAAATAAAATTACAAACAAAAAAAAACAATTATTACATGATCTCTAAAACAAATGGTTTGATTGATTACATGAACAGACAACACAAAGGTTATTCAACTATGGAAAGAATATTTCACCTATGATTTACCAAGTAGGAATTTAATTTCCTTTTTTCCTTCAGGACCTTAACAATCTGGTCAGTCTCAGCTTGCTTCGTTTTGAAATCCACCAAATATTTAATGGTTGTCTTGAGTACTGCTTGTGATTGTGTTGTTTGCTTCCTCAACATGTCAACTTCATCTCTAAGTGCAGAAGCATAATCTCTTTCTACCACTAGTTTAGCCTCTAGAGCATCAGGAGTTGGCAATTCATAATGCATGATTGGGCCGGTGCCACTGCTGTGGGATGATGCAACGTCCATGGGGACCTCGCTCTTTGATCTTGGGCTAACCTGTTTTGCCATTAAAGTTCCGATTGGATCCAGAAAAGTTGAAGTTAGCAAAACATCTCAACTGGGAGTTATAACAGCAAACCAGTTAAACAAACAAGGAATTAAAGAGTTTCAATTGGATGCTGAAAAGTAGTTATTAACATCATTGTAACCCGCTGTTGTAGCAGCAATGCAGTTAAACAAACAAGTAGATATTTTAGTTAAGGCAAACAGGTAATTCTTAACAGTAAGTATCAAACACATAGATAGGCGCAGTCTACAATATGATTAACAGGCTGTGCCATTATGTAATCAGTAGCAAACTAAATTAAGCCAAGCAACATAATTGAACAATTTTGCAATAAGTGGCTAACTAAAATTCCGAGAAGCGGGTAACTGAACTTACGCTAGTTCTTTGTACAGGCACACTGCAACTTATTTTTCGCTTACAAGGTTGTACGAAGGAGTCCATGGCATCAATTGCTTGGATACGCAGTCCCAATACTTCTTTCTTCCCACACTGCATGCGTAAGTCGAATGGTTAATCTGGTAAGATGGTGCGTCCTTGATATGTTATATGAGGACGTGTAGTCAGACTAGTTGTAGCCAAACACATCACACTGGCTTTTACTGTATATTTCATGCGCTTACTTTTGGCATATCGAGATCTAAGCAATCTACAATAGGATGAAAAGACTGGCATCCTTTACATTATTGGCGAACTCAGTTCATAGAAAGAAGCAATTCAACAATTCTGTGGGGAAAACAAAAGCGCCACTGGAATATTTTTCACCATCCAATCATACACGCAAAAGGGGCGACGCCACCATAGGGGCTCGTATGGGCAGCCGCCTCAGGAGGCTGGAAAGTGTGCACCTAGTTTGAGTCGTCCAGGTTGGCCCACGCTAGTTTTGTTCGTCCCAACGCACGAGCAGGCAATGTAAAAAATGAAGAAAAATGTTTCAATTTGGATGGGCCAATAACATAAGTGCAAGGCAAGACCTGTCGGCATTCTGGGAACGGGGGTACCCAGACTTGCCTGCCTGCGTCTTGCGGCGTGGCTCAAGGGGTGGCCCAGCATGGCCCATGTTCATCAACACAAGCTCAAGACCCTGAGGGCCAAGCCTCATGGGCGGACGACAGGAAGCTTCCTCAGGCACGGCCTCGTCAGGCTGGCTCGCGAGGAGGCAGAGAGATCAACGCAGGGTACCTCACGAGGTGCCCATGATGCAAGCCATGACGACCAAGGGCGCCAGGCGGGCGCCAGCCCGCGTAGTGTCCTCGTTTCCTCTTTGGTGCAAAGGGGACAAGCGCAGGCGAGAGTATCAAGCAAAGGCAACCATTTCGGTGCAACAAGACCAAGAACAACACAATGGCAGGAAGGAGGTCATCGTGGAGCCCAAGCCGGCGTCATCGTCAGAGCCTTTGGCAGGCGAGGACCGACTTTAGTCAGGATAAGTGTACTAGATGTTCCCCTTCAATACGGCCAATTGTTAGCGCCATTCCCGCTCAATATTTGGGAAGAGGCCCAGGGCCTCTGCCTCTAAATAGGACTAGCCACCCACAGGGTAGAGGCATCGGGAAAATAGATTCAGAAAGGTAGGAAGAGAACAAACTAGAGAGAGAGAGAGAAGCGACGAACTCCCCCTAGCAGTTCGTCGCACCGGCCAAGAACAGACCCTCGCGAAGCTGTTCTTCCTTGTATTGTTCATCATCAGCCCCTGAGGCAATCCACCACACCACACACTGGAGTAGGGTATTACACCACAATGGTGGCCCGAACCAGTATAAACCTTGTGTCCCTTGTGTTGCTCTTTGTGTAGTTTAGATCCTTGCGAGGCGAGAGGGGTAGGTAGGTTGGAGGAGATATCTCCGCGTGCACCCTAGAGGGTCTGCCGGAACCCGAAATCCAACATTTGGCGCGCCAGGTAGGAGTGCGCCGGAATCCGTCTTCCGCCGCCCTGCTCTTCGCCGCCCCTTGCATCCATGTCAGACGCTCGTCGGGCCCGCGCAGAGCGCCGGGCCGCTCTCACCACTCGCGTCGCCCAGACGGCCCCCGTCAGCGCTCACCCCCGTCATTCCCCGTCGCCTGTTGTCAATGCCGCCACCGGCCCAACGGGGAACGAGGAGCAAGCATCGTCACAGCATCCATCCGTGAGGCGAGACGGACGCAGCGCTACTCCTTCGCTCGCCCCAGCTGGTTCTTCGTCCCGCGCACTCCACGCGCCCATGGAGGCTCGAGCCGCGCTCATCACGGCAAACGAGCTCCTGCGCTACCGCCCTGTCGACGACGTCTACGAGGAGTGGCTCGACCGCATCGCCGAGCTCGTCCGCGCCGCAAGGGGCTCCCCCGCGCCGTCCTTCTCACTGCACCGCGCCCCGCCTTGCGCGGGCGATGAAGCTCCGGGGGCGCCTCAACCGCCTCCCCCCCAAGAAGGCGCCATGGCACCATGACGTGTGGCCCCTGGGCGGAACCCGCTCCGTCCGGCACCAGCGCAGCAAGAGCAGAGCTGCCAAGAGGTCCCTCGCCCCCAAGAAGTTGCCCGAGTGCTCCCTGCACCGGCCCGTCACGACCACGCTCCTGTTCCAGCACGCCAAGACCCCGCGCTGCTCCCAGCGGAAGCGCACGTGGACCCGCAAGATCAAGCTCTCCGTCACCAAAGGCCTCCCGTGGCCACTGCAGGCTGCGGCGCCTTCACCACCGAGCTACGCAGCGTCGCATGGCCCGGCAAGTTCAAGCCAAACCTGCCTCCTCGCTACGACGGCACGGCCGACCCTGCGGAGTTCCTCCAACTCTACGAGCTGGGCATCGAGGCTGCCAATGGGGACGAGAAGGTCATGGCGAACTGGTTTCCCATGGCGCTCAAGGACGATGCCCGCACCTGGCTCCTGAACCTGGCTCCTGGCACGATCTCCTCCTGGGACGAGATGCACACCCGCTTCATCGCCAACTTCCAAGGCACTCGCGACCGGCCTCCCGCCGTGAACGACATGCGCCGCATCAAGCAGCAGCCAGGAGAAACCCTGCAGAAGTACATCCAGCGCTTCAACAACACACGCTTCAAGATTCCCAAGATGACCGAGGAGGCCATCATCTCAGCCTTCTCCGATGGTGTGCGTGACGTCAAGATGAAGGAGGAGCTGGCGATGCATGAAGACCTGTGCACATCCCTGGAGCTTTTCAACTTGGCGACCAAGTGCGCCAGGGCTGAGGAAGGACGCCTTTCCCTCCTTGAACTGCCGGCTGCCGACCCCGAAGAGAAGAATCCCAATGTCAAGGACGTGAAGCGCAAGGGGGCTGCCTTGCTCGCGGCAGAACCAGACACCAAGCGAGGCAGAGATCAGCCCGATTCTTCCAAGGGCAGCCGGTACTATGTCTACCACGACCTCCACACCCACAACACCAACGAACGTCAAGAGCTCAGGGCCGTGCGAGAAGGGAGAATCGGTTGATGCCCCGACCACAGTGATCGAGGCTACGGCCGAGGAGGAGGAAGAAACGCAGGACGCTGGGAAGACCGCGGCCAGGGTGGCGTGACCGACCTCGCGAGGACCGTTGGCAGGATCAGCCTCGCGAGGGAGGTTGGAGGGACCCGCCTCGCGAGGGAGGCTGGAGGGATCAGCCTCGCGAGGATCGCCCGCAAGGCAACGCAGGCCTCCCTCCTCTGCCACCGCAGCCAAGGAGAAATGAAGACCATCATTAGGACGAGGGGGCTGGGGGCTTTCAGGAGCCCCGCGCGATCGCTTGCATCCTGGGCGGAGCTCAAGCCCCAGCCTCTCAGCGCATCTTCAAGCAGTTCGCCCGCGACGTGAATGCAGTCCTCCCCAGGCTCGAAGCCACGCGCCCTCTCAGGTTGTCAGCATGCGCCATCACGTTCAGCTCAGCGGATCAGCTCAAGTGCGCAGCCACCGCCGGAGTCCTCCCGATGCTTTGTTCCCCAATCATCAACAACATGCAAATCACCAGGACCCTCATCGATGGCGGGGCAGGGCTCATTGTCCTGTCCGTCGAGACATTCAACAATCTCCAAGTGCCGTACAACCAGCTTCAGCCAACCAAGCCTTTCTCCGGAGTCACCGACGGCTCCACAATCCCGATTGGGCAGGTCCGCCTCCCTGTCACCTTCGGGGCACACGACAACTACCGCACCGAGCTCACCTACTTCGACATCGCCCACATTCGCCTGCCATACAATGCCATCCTCGGGTACCCAGCTCTGGCCAAATTCATGGCCGTGACACATCACGGCTAAAATGTCCTCAAGATGCCAGGAAGCGGTGGAGTCATCACGGTGCCTTGTGAAGACAAAGACGCAGTGTGTTCCCTGGAGCGTGCTTTCCAAGCCGCGTCAATTGAAGAGCTAGATCACAGGAGCGGGAGGCTCCCCGAGGCTGCTCCCAAGAAGAAGAGGACATCGCCTGGCCCGACCCCTCGGGAGGCAGTCCCCTCAGGGTCCGCGCCTGTTCAGGGGACACCTCTGTCTGTCGCATAGGAAGGCGCGCCCGGCGCCCTCCTCGAGCAAGGCTCGGGGGCTCTCTCCTGGAGGGCCACTGACTTTGCTAAGATCACAAGGGAGGCGCTTGGGCACCACTTGGAGGCGTGTTTTAAAGCACGTTTCCCTCAGGAAGGAGCAAGGCAAGGAGGGCCAAACCCTCAGGAGTTCATTAGCAAGATCATTCAGGAGCTGCAGGAGTCAAGAGTCATGAGTGGCAGCCACCGCTTACCCGCCGTAGCTCCCCATCCAGGCGAGGATGGTGGGCTGCGCGTCTGCATCGACATACCAGGGCTCAACCGAGCCGCCTCTCAGGAGCGCCTCTGGCCCTCACGCGTGGGGTGCTGTGAAGGTCCACCCCACAGCTACGTTCGCATGCCTTACGGCTTGCGAACAGCGGCTGCTGGCCCAAATACTCATGAGGAGCATCTTGAGGCTCAAGTGGCCAGGTTCCGCAGTCCCTGGCGGAGATGGAGATGGTCCGCGAGGAGCCACCAGCGCCTCCGGAGCCTCCCGAGGCTCCTGGGCCTGGGGGCTCGTAAGGATCGGCTTCCGCAGTGCACAGCGTCCGCTACTTCAGCATCTCTTCATCCTTAATGTTATCAGGTAACATCCTTTGAGTTTCATTTTTAGCTGGGAGCGCCCCCAGGGCTGCATCATTCCCAGGCCGTCTGGGTCCGTCCCTGCGGCATGTATCCCTTTTCCTTCATGTTTCTAGTTTACTTTATTGGGGGCGCCCCTCAGGCTGCATCATCCCCAAGCCACTCGGGTCAGACCCAGTGGCATGTATCCCTCTCGCGTTTATTTGGGTTGTGCGTTTGACCCATCATGATTGTTATTTGGTGCCTGTCCACGACACCCCTCTTCCTCCATGTCGGCCGCTTGCACGTTAAAGGGGGGGGGGTACCTGAGCATCACGACTCAGGGCTCCTACCGGCTCTCCAGCCCTCACCCTCTGGCCTTGTCCACGACATCGCGACCTGGCATACCAGCGACGGCTGAGCTCCGCTTGAGGGCCGGGACCCGAGGACGTAGAGCGTCGACATCTAACCAAATTTGCAGGAACACATCACAAGTTAAGGCCCAGTGCCAGGTGCAACCCGCCTTGAGGTAGGGCCCCGTGAGACCAGCTACCGCTCACGAAAGTGCCCAACACACCTCGTCAGGCCCCTACCGTGCCAGCCACATGTCGTATGGGTCTGTACACCCCCGGGGCTCCTCCGGGGGAGCCCTCCCACGTACTAGTGGAAGCACCATGCTCCGCTGCTGGCTGACGACATCTGCCGAGGAGGCGGCTATGCCCGTACACATATGGAAGCGCTATGCTCCGCGCTGGTGATAAACAACTGAGGGTGGCCCCCGGCCGCATCAACCTCAGGGAGCCCAGAGCTCAATGTCTGGCCTCATCGTAACGCCTCCCTGGGAGTGCCACGCGAGGGCTGAGCACGGCGGCTACGCTGGGTCACGCCTGCACGCGACGCCACCCAGCCAGGCCCTCGGCCTGGTTCGTCGACATCTCTCCCCGAGCGGGGCCAAGGTACGAAGGCCGTTTGAACGTCAAGGGGGACTCCTGAGAATCGCGACTCTGGAGCCTAACTGGTCACGTAGCCCCTCACCCTTAGTTCCGAAAGGCTAACGGTGGTTGAGGTATGCGCGGGGCCGGGCCCTGCCGACGTAGAATGGTAAATCCACCCGTACATCTCACCTCCCTACTTGTTGTTCGTGCGTCAAGGGGGACTCCTGAGCATCGCAACTCAGGAGCATAACTGGTCACGTAGCCCCTCACCCCTTAGTTCCGAAAGGCTAACGGCGATTAAGGTATGCGCGGGGCTGGGCCTCGCCGACGAGAATGGTAAATCCACCAGATATCTCACCTCCCTACTTGTTGTTCGTAAGCGTTAAGGGGACTCCTGAGCATCGCAACTCAGGAGCCTAACTTGTCACGTAGCCCTCACCCCTTGGTCCCGCCCCTGCTTCCGTCCGGCTAACGGCGGTGAGGTATGCTTGTGAGGCGGCTCACGACGAGAACATAAGCAAGTAGGAAGGAAAAGCACAAATCTCAAGAATTCAAAAGCAAATATTACAGTCCATAACTGTTTTCACAACATCAAACGCAAGTTTAAACACCTCCCCGAGGCATGATGCATGTTGCAGGAGTCGAAAGCAGGACAGGAGCCACGAAGGAGTCACTTGTTGGCAGCACCGTCGCTGGCGCGAGCTGCGCTGGGCAGGTTCGCCCAGTAAAGCCTCGGATCGGCGCCGCCGCTTCGGCTTGGTGCTGAAGGCCGAACTTCGCCAGAGCCTCGCCGACCCTTCACAGCCTCAGCAGCGGCAGCGCAAGCTCGCCGCTCACGCTCAAAGCAATTTGCCGAGATTGACGCGGGATCGCGAAGGTAGACGTGGGTGAAGACGCGCTCGCCGCAGAAGACAGACACGCGCCTCGGCCGCCGTGGGGCCAAGGACAAGGGTGACGCCTTCAAGGGCGCGGACCAGTGAAGGGAAGCACCTTGGCAGGGCTGTCCTCGGCGCCGGCCACGGCTTTCGAGCCACTGTCAGAAAGCGACCTCGGCAAGGTGCGGCCTTCACCTCCAACCCATGGAAGGCCACGCGGTCCTTGGCAGACCAGCGCTTGCGTCCAGCTCGATCCTCTTCGCCCCAACTCCTGCTCCAGCGCACCCAAGTGGCCATGGTGCTCATCAAGCTTGGCATCCCGGTCCTTGGCGGCCGCCTCGCGAGCCTTCATGTCTTCCTCCTTCTCTTGGCGGACGCGGGCCTCCTTGGCAAGAGGGTCGCGTAGGCCCTGCAACTCGCTCTCCAGCGCCTTGCAGCGACCTCGGACATCTGCCACCTCCCCCAAGGCGGCGTCGCGAGCGGCCTTTGCCCCGAGGACGGCTTGCTTCTCCTCGTCGCAAGCCGTCGTGGCCTGAACCAGCGCCGCTCAAATCGAAGCGTCAGAGCGAACCCAGCCGGAGGCTGCCAGCCAGCGCCCGCCACCAAGCGAGGGTCGGCGCCCAGAAGATCTTGCCGCAGCCGGTCCAGTTCAGCAGCAACACGATCCAGGACAGTAGAAAGAGTCGGAGAAGCGGCAGTCGGCGGAGTAGGAGGAGAGGACGGCAGCGTAATCATAGCACCATGAGTTAGGGCCTTCTGCGCCTCGGCGACTGCGGCAGTGGCATCAGGCAGGGATACCTCAGGAGTCGCTTGGGCCATTGGGGCTGAGCTCGCCCCAGCTAGCCCTGCTAGGCCTCGCGAGGATGACCGGGCAGGAGAGGCCCGCGTCTTGCCGCCCCCTTCTTCCGCGGATGGAGGTGCTGTCCCGGGCGAAGCCTCAGGAGCCTCCTTCAGCTTTTTCGCCGCAGGCACCAGCCTAGCCAAGGAATAAGATATCAAGCCTCAACGACAAAGCAATAAGCAAAACAAGAATTGAGCACTTACTGACCATCACTCGTGGGCTCGAGCAACCTCCGGCCGTACTTGAAGCCCGAGAGCCGGCTGCAGGGGTCAGCCTCAAGAGGCTCGGGAGCAGGAGACGCGTCCACAGATCGCTTCAGAGCCGGGGCAGACCCGCGGGGAACCAGCCCCGTCCTGTCCTTCTTCGGGATCAGGGGCGAGCTCTCACCCTGCTCATCGCCATCCTCGTCGTCGTTCGGCAAGAGGCGGAGAGCACGGGACCTGCATCGGGGGAGGGGCGCTCTCGACTCCCCGTCGGTCGCCTCGGAGTCAGGCCCCTCTTCAAGCTCCTCTCCTTCCTCCTCTTTGCTGGAGTTGCCGGAGGACACGTTCACCGTCGCCAGGGCCGCTGGGTCCTCGGGAACCTTCGCGGGCACGAGCCCGTCCCCGTTGAAAGTAGGCATGGAGTCCACCACCTGCTCCCAATCATCACGAAGGAACAGAGGTACATGAGCTCCCTCCAGCCTTGTCACATCTCCCCCGACCAAAGACTTGAGGACCGCGGCCAGATCTTCATCGGCCAGGACTGTAGGGCTCGGGCAAGGCCTCCACAGCGGAAGCGAGTATTGCCGAAGCGGGGCCACCGGGTGCTCTAGGAACTCCCTCAGGAGCGACGCCCCGGTCAGCTTCACCGTCGCCATGTTGCCCAGCCACAGGTATGCGTCCATCTTCTCCAGCACCGGCTTCGCACGAGGATCCACGAGTTCCGCGCGAGACCAAGCGTCGATGGGCGTGGGCTGCTCCGTAGGAAGAATCAGCCGAGGGTGGATGCGCCCGGCATCTACCATGGCCCACTTTCTCCTGAAGCCTTCAATCCTCTTCTCGGGCTTCGAGATGGCATTGGAGCTGCTGTACGCGACAAAGCTCGCGCACGCGGTGATGGGGCCGCGAGAGGTCCGGAGGTAGAAGTAGTGGCGCAGCAAGGCCACTAAGGGCGAAGATCGCCAGGAGAAGAACATAGTTGGGGTGGAGGTGCAGAGCTTGTAGTTTGTAATGGCGGAGGACAGAAAAGAAAAACTCAGAAAAGGGAGGCACCAGACCGGCGGCAATGGCGCTCACAAAGAACGGATAGAAGGTGCTCTTCTGGTCCTCAAGAAGGGTAGAGCCAGCCTTGAGCACCGCCTCCCCGTTATTGCCTTGCGCCGCCATCATCCGGCGCGCTCGTGCAAGGCTCTTCTCCGACACATTCGGGGAGTCCAAAGCAGGTGAGTACCAAGCTCCGGCCGGGGTCTGGCGAGGCGCCATACCTTGCTAGAGCACGCAGTCGGAGTAGATCTGGGGATTTCAGAAGCAGGAACGATAGGCGCAAGAAAGGGGATCTGGGCAATGACTGGAGAAGGCAAAGGAGGAAAGGCTTCGACGGGTACCGCTCCCTTGTCAATCCGTGCAATTGTCAAGGCGTCGTGGGGAAGCAGGGACGCCCGCGTCCAATCAACCGCCACGCGACGCCCAAGGCCGCGAGTTATTAGGGACTCGCGCGCGCCGCGACTTGCCCTTCGCTTCTGAGCCAAGTCTAGGCGCCGCCTTGGGCTACCGGGGCTCATTCGGCATTAAGGAACACGGGTACCTAGACTTGCCTGCCTGCGGCCTGCGGCGTGGCTCAAGGGGTGGCCTAGCACGACCCATCTTCATCAACACAAGCTCAAGACCCTCGCGAGGGGCCAAGCCTCACGGGGCGGACGATAAGAAGCTTCCTCAGGCACGGCCTCGTCAGGCTGGCTCGCGAGGAGGCGGAGAGATCAAGGCGGGGTACCTCACGAGGTGCCCATGACGCAAGCCATGATGACCAAGGATGCCAGGCGGGCGCCAGCCCGCGCAGTGTCCTTGTTTCCTCTTTGGTGCAAAGGGGGCAAGTGCAGGCGAGAGTATCAAGAAAGGCAACCATTTCGGTGCAACAAGACCAAGACCAACACAACGGCAGGAAGGAGGTCATCGTGGAGCCCAAGCCGGCGTCATCGTCAGAGCCTTTGGCAGGCGAGGACCGACTTTAGTCAGGATAAGTGTACTAGAAGTTCCCCTTCAAAACGGCCAATTGTTGGCGCCCTTCCCGCTCAATATTTGGGAAGAGGCCCAGGGCCTCTGCCTATAAATAGGACTAGCCACCCACAGGGTAGAGGCATCGGGAAAATAGATTCAGAAAGGTAGGAAGAGAAAAACTAGAGAGAGAGAGAAGCTACTTAACTCCCTAGCAGTTAGTCAAGACCGGCCAAGAATGACCCTCAAGCTGTTCTTCCTTATATTGTTCATCATCAGCCCCCGAGGCAATCCACCACACCACACACTAGAGTAGGGTATTACACCACAATGGTGGCCCGAACCAGATAAACCTTATGTCCCTTGTGTTGCTCTTTGTGTAGTTTAGATCCAAGTAGGCGCATT